>JAINTL010000106.1:0-397040 GCA_019916065.1 Vitellaria paradoxa | reverse complement strand
TGCTATGATGAATAATATAATAATAATAAATGTATAAAAACAAAAAAAATAGATATTTATACATATAAAAAGATTTTAAATTGATACATTTTTTACCAGAATCAAATGGAACTATTTCGGTTATTTTAGTTCTGAGTAATTCAATTTTTGGTTCGGTTTGATTTTTTTTTTACGATAATAAAAAAAAATTCCAATAATTCTAGTTGAATAAACACTACATGACTACGTACATGCCTGATTTAATGGGCATGGGTTATTAGAGAAAATAATAAATTCTTTTTTTTTTTTTTTCTGGTATTCAACATATTTGCTGAGGAACTCTGTTCGAGTTATATCTTTAGAAAGCCATACAGGACATGGATATTTAATCTGTTTGTAATTTTTCCAAATTTTAAGTATTTTTACTTATTTTTTTAAAACGATATTAACATTCAAAAAAAAAAAAAAAACTTTCATTAGAAATTCATATAGGACAGGGATTTTTTTGATCCGATTGTTATTTTTTTAATTATTATAATGTTGGGATTAAATCAATTTTACTACTATAAAGATGATACAATTTAATGGAAATGTAGTCATAAAAATTAATTTTTTATCTAGATAGCCTTAATAAAAAATGTATGGGTAAAATATACATCATTAATAAATGTAAATCAGTTATTACACATCCGCAAGCTTAAACTCGTGGCATCATATGTAGAAAATAAATCATTGTCTCAAGTAACTTTAGAGAAATGTTTATTGTGACGTTTGCATGTTTTTTTTATTTTATTAATAATTAAGGGAGGCAAATTTTTTTAAGTGGAGATCTAAAAAATTAACGCTTATTACGATATGAAGGTTATTTTTATATATAATGAGCTCAAATTTAGATTAATTTTTTTTTAAGATTAAGTGAAAGTTATAACTATAGGTGTATTTAGAGTTGTATAAAAGTGTATAAAATTGTAAAAATTAATGTCTCATATTTCGTGTAGTGAGTAGAGAATTTAAATTTTATATTCTCGTAATTCGTATTTATAAAATTTTATATTTTTTTTTCTAACTCCAAACAAGGCCTATATAGAGTATTATTAATGATATACTGTTTACCAAATTAACATTAAAAATAAATATATAGTCACTGGTCAATGGATCATATACTAGAGCTAACCTAGCTGGAAAGCAGGCTCGTAGACAGACTTGTGCTGGAAAGCAGACTCGTAGACTTGCACAGGAGTCTTACAGACTTGTAGAAAGTGTTTCCCATTCAATCGTTTTGGTTTGAGTCAATTAACAAAAAATGTTAGTCCAAAAGCTAAAGGGCCCTCAAAGCGATGATTTTAATCGGTATAAAGATTTGTGATTTCTGTGCTTCTAGCAATTATCATTTCCATTAATTTCTTTAACTCTCATCTCAATATAATTTTAGTGTATATTATGAAATACAGGACTTCAAAATAGACATTGTACCTATATTCCACACGTAACGAATATATATATTTATTAAAAATAATAAAATATGTGTCAAATAAATCATGTGACGTGTCTAATTGTTCTCCTATTTTTTTTTTCAAATATATGAATTAAAACAAATCTAAACATAGATGGTAGAAATGTTTAAAATTATAAAATTACATCTCTCTTATTTTCTTATGTTATATCTATTGAATTAGATATTAAACTAATAAATTAGCTTCCTTACATATATGTGTGTTTTATGTGCACTTATAACTCATAAAAATATATATATTTATGAAGTATTTCTACTATATCCGTTTCTTAATTATTTTTCATAAATAATATGAATAAATATAATATAATTAAAATAATATTTAATTTAGCTTAATTAATATAAAATATATTTTATTAAATTCGGTTAATTTTCTAAAAAACTAAAAATTTTATTAAAGGGTAATTCGATGATTTTACTAATAATTGTTATAATTAATAGAATAGAATTAAAAGTTATAAGTAAAACACTCTATAGTAATAATATAGTAAAACACTCTATAGTAAAATCATATAATATAGTAAAACACTCTATAGTGATAATATATATATGTTGGGATTATAACACTAATTTTACAACTATACAAAAGTTATAAGTTAATAGAAATGTAACTATAAAAATTAATTTTTGACATAGATATCTTTAATAAAAGCTGTATGGGTAAAATACACATCCTTAAAGTGGTAGCATCAAATTTAAAGAATAAATCATTGTCTCGAGTGACTTTAAAAAAATATTTTATTTCTCTTAAATATCTATGGTACCATTTGCATATTTTAATTTTATTAATAACTATTTTATATGGAGGTAAATTTTTTTAAGACTGAACGTAAATAAATTAAAACTGACAAGTATATGAAGGTTATTTCTATATAACAGGCTCAGTTTGAGATTTGAAAATTTTTTTTTGTAACTATGCGAAAGTTATAACTAAAGTCTTGTTTGATAGCACAAAAATGTGTAAAAATCTACCAAAAGTTACAAAGTGAGTGTTTGATAAAACTTTAACTTTTGCTAATTTTTTACTCTGTTACAGTAATTTTTTCCACTCAAAAGTTATTAAAAGTTTCACCAACACACAAAAATTACCAAAAATTGTTAAAAATTTTACTAAACACTCAAAAGTTACTAAAAATTATTAAATATTGCCAAAAATTTTACCAAACACTCAAAAGTTACAAAAAGTTACTAAAAATTATAACTCGTTCAATCAAACACATCAAAAATTACAACTTATAACTTTTGACTAAAAATTATTAAAAAATATTAAAAATTATGCTACCTAACGCCTCCTAAGTAAAAATAAATATATATTACATATCTCGGCCTCAGTCGCTGGTCGTTGGCTCATCCACTAGTGCTAACCTACCTGGAAAGCAGGCTCGTAGACTTGCACAAACGACTTGAGCTGGAAAGCAGAATTGTAGACTTGCATTATTGCATATGAGTCTTGCGACCGTAGACTTGCATAAAAGTCTTGCGGACTTGTAGAAAATGTAAATCCAAAAGCTATAGGGGGCCCATGGTGATGATTTTCACCCGTATAAAACTTTGTGATTTCCGTGCTTCTAGCAATTATCGTTTCCGTTTCTTTAGCACTCATCTCAATATATTTTTGGTATGCACTATAAAATACGAAACTTCAAAATAGGTGTATACATATTAAATATATATACTCCTTGAATACATTAAAATATGCATTGTACATAGCATGTGACATATCTAATTACTACTAAATTCCCGTGCAAAGCACAGAGCGCTTATTCCCTAATTTGATTTTAAGATTTTAAAAAAAAAATTTCTTGTTTTTATTAAAATTTATTTTTTTTCAAAAGCTATAATTTTATTTATTTATTTTTATTTTTTAAAATTTAATTTTAAAGTACTTAAATTAAAATTAAATTTAAAAATTAAAAATAATATTCTTTAACTGTTGTATACGTGGCATGGAAAGATACAACTACTGGGTGGAATGACAATTTTTTTTTTTGAGGGGGTGCCATGAGAAAACTTGAAAATTTTTAAATAAGTAGTAAAATAAATAAAATTATTAATTTTAAATATATTCACTTAAGGGAGAAATGGGACAGGCGGGGTTGTATGGGTGACAGGAAGAGAGAGAGAGAAGGGGGGATTGGGTTTGCTAGGGGTGGGGAGGCTTTTTTTAGGTAAATTAATTTTTTATTTGAAATAAAAAATAATTAATTTTAAATAATTAATAATTAATTTTAAAAAATTTAAATTTAACATATTTAATAGTCAGGATTATTCTTTCCTCTCTCCACTTTAGTTATCAAAACGACTAACTCTCTCTCTCCCCTGCACCTTTGATATGCAAACTTCAAAGAATATACAATTCATCGCCGGTGACTCCGGTGATTTAAGCTAAGTTCAAAGTTGTATATTCTTTTTTTGAAATCCAAAAAAAAAAAAAAAAAAAAAAATTGTTCACTATCGAAAGATTTGATTGACTGTGCACTTGACTCAAAATAATAACCTACAACACATTGAATTTCAAAATCTAGACAGCAACCCTGAAATGCAATTGCTTTAAAGATGCAAATGGACTCTACTTCAGATAACAATTAAACCAACCAAATCTTCCCCGATGTTTAAGATCAACTTCTCCTTACAAATAAAAATTCATTAGTAGACATCAAGAAGAAATGATGCTTCAGCATAATAAGAGAAAAAAACACAAAGCAAAACCAATATATAAACCTCCTCCCGTATCAAAAAGTTCTAGAAAGTCCAGAAAATACTCAAGGGCAAGGGAGACCTTGCCAAGATCCAATAGTACCAAACAAATCTGTTTTTTTTTCCTCCCCCCCCCCCCACCTTCAAGTCAATTGGTCTTAGTCATATACTGTTTACCAAATTAACATTAAAAATAAATATATGGTCTTAGTCACTGGTCAATGGGTCATACAATAGTGCTAAGCTAGCTGGAAAGCAGGCTCGTGGACTTGCACAAAAGACTTCCACAATAGACTTGTGCTGGAAAGCAGACTTGGAGACTCGTAGAAAGTGTTTCCCATTCAATCTTTCTGGTTTGAGTCAATTAACATAAAATGTTAATCCAAAAACTAAAGGGCCCTCAAAGCCATGATTTTAATCGGTATAACGATTTGTGATTTCCGTGCTTCTAGCAATAATCATTTCCATTAATTTCTTTTACTCTCATCTCAATATAATTTTAATATATACTATAAAATACGGGACTCATTATACCGATATTTGATACGTATTAAATATATGTATTTCTTAAACACAGTAAAATACGTGCTGGATAAATCACGTAACGTATATCTAATTATTTTCTCATTTTTTGTTCAAATATGTGGATTAAAACAAATCTAAATTTAAGTAATAGGAATATTTAAAATTACAAAATCCCATCTCCCTACTTTTCTTGTGTGATATATATATATATATTGAATTATGTATTGAGCTAATAAATTAGTTTTCTTACACATATATGTGTTATATGCGCATATATAACTTATAAAAAAATATATATTTTTTTACGTGTTCTGACTAAATTAATTTCTTAGTTTTTTAAAAAATTTACATTTATATTTGTACCTGTATCGTGTATGTATTTTATATTCTAAAGTAATTAAAGGGAAAGAAGTTAGGAATAAAAAAAAAAAGTAAGACCACGATAAGAATGGATTAGCTAGGTAAATGAATCCCTTAGCCTTATTCATTAGCAAAAGAAAAACAGATAAGTTGCATAACAAGAAGTCAGTTTTTCTTTCATTTTTAGAATTTTTCGTATTATGTGACCTTTTTTGTTGTAAAAATTTTATGTGTTTATTTATTTATTTTGTAACCTTTAATTTTTCTTTACACATTTATAAGAAAAATAAATTGCAAAAAGGAAATGCTTAAAAATAATAAAAAAAAATTAGTTTTTTCACACAGTTATGTGAATTTTTATAATTTTAAGCATTTATTTTTAATTATTTACAAAAAAAATGTGACTAACATGCTTAATAGTTATAAAAAATATTAAATTTGAGGCAAAAAATTTAAAAAAAAAAAACCTGGTATAAGACGATCAACTAGAAATAAAAAAAAGGAAAAAACTGTCTGTTCTTTGGTTTTTCAAACTAAACCGTAATTCAATTAATACGAGTGAAATAAACTAATTCACATCTAGAACAAATCCTTTTGCAATTGAAAGAAATGCAACTATAGTTGGATATAAACCAATCTATTTGAAGTTTGTTCAAATTTAATTTAATTATAAGTTATTCAAACTCGACTCAAAATATAAAAGAAATGAATACAAATTATAATTTTAAACTTACTATACTATTAAATTATATTAAAATTTGATTCGATAGACTAATTATTAAGACCTTTGGATATATTTTGACTCATGTTTATTAGTGCTAGAATAGATTGAAGACGTATTTTGCAGTTATCCAATTAAGGAGTGTATTATTTAAGAATTGAAGGGCAGAAAGCTTGAATTATCACACCACTTTAATTGTTATAACATGCAAACTCAAACTACGCAAATATACATAATGGGATTTCTGCTATTAATCTATTGCGTGAGATGATAAAGTATCTCATAAAAAAATTCAAAACCTCAAATATATATATATATATATATTAAGGCCTCATTTACTTCAATGCAAAATATTTTTGTTTTCAAAACCATAAAAAAAAAATATTTCTTGAAACAAATGTGAATGTGTTTTTTGCATAATTATTTTTTTTTAAAGCAAACTTAGGTTAAATTTTACTTTGTTTATAAGTTTTAACTGAAATTTTATTTTAGGACTTCTGTTCTTATAATAATTAAGTGTTAGATCTTTTAATTAGTTGTAATCTCTTTTTTTAGTGACTATTTTGCCTATACACTTGCACAATTAATTATTTAATTTTCAAGGTTAAAATGATTACTCTAATTAGACATTGTATCCATTTAACAGGCTGGACTGTTAATTGCATGCGAAAGGAAAAGAACTTCGATGTTGAAGTAAAACTTTAGATAAGCCCATTAGGAATTTTTCAAGCGGACAAATAAAATGAAAGGACAGATAGCAGTGTTGAGCCGGCGCAACTCATGAACTGGGTTAATGATCAGCGGATTGAAACTCAGATACAATAGCTCCAATTAACAAAGGGTGAAGAATAAAGACGGTATAATATTTGACCGATTGAGACAGCTAATTAGACAAGTAGAGGTTTTGCAGGTTTAATTGTAAGAGGGAACTCAGTTCCAATAACCTCAATGACGGAAGGGTGATGAACAACCAAAAAGGTATGTACCATTGAGCAAGCCATCACACATAGAGCCTCTTCTCGGTTTTCTAGCCCATTAACATTAATTAGAGGAATTAGTCGACCTCATGGGCATCGTGTATAGTTGATAAGTCTGAATTAAGCAGTAAGTTGTGTCAACTTAGCAACCCAGCGGGGGAATGGGCCGCTAAAATTGTTAATTGAAAGGCTCAAAAACTCCCCTCTTTACTAGCTTAAATATATCGGGAAATTGCCTTCATTATTGAAGTTGTTTCCTGATACCTGTGATATGTGCAAGGTTCTTGCAAGGTTCTCAATCGATCTCGGAATGGATTTCGGTAACAAGAGAGTGCCAAATTATTTGTATTTAGAACTAATCTCAGAGTTTTTCACAATTGGACCATAAATATGGGACTGCCCCCCTTAATTTTTTTTTGACTATTTCTTTTTTTATTTTAAATCTTAAGCATTCATATTCTTTTGTGGATCCCATTACATAATTTTTTGCGAACCCATTTTAATTGTTGAATAAGATCGACGGTTAAAATTGAAAATAATAAAAAAATAACAGAAAAATTACAGGGGAGCACAGTCCATAAATATTTGTGCACATTTGAACATGCCAAAAATAAGAAGATTCAATCAGATTTGAATAGAGTCAATGTTATAAATTATGTTGACTATGAGTTTTATACCTTAATGAAAATGGAGTTTAAATTCGATGGACATTCAAAAGATCCAATAATGATTCTGATAATGAAACTATAAAGAGTTTATTATTATATATAAAACCAATTTTATTACTATAAAGAGTTTATAACTTAATAGAAATGTGGCTATAAAAATTAATTTTGACATAAATATCCTTAATAAAAGTTGTGTTAGTAAAGTGATAAATTACACCTCCATTTTTCTTAACATTTGGGTAATTATACTTATTATTCTTCAATATTTAAAAATTAACTTACTTTCTTAATTTTGAAATGTTGTTAACATTAATTCTCTTATACTAAATCTAATAGAAAATGTCAAAATAACCAAAATTTTAGGTATTTTTTTATTTTATCCTTCATCCTTTCATATTTTCGTTAGTTTTTTCACAAAAATCTCCAAATGTTTCTATTTTTACTTGGTTTTTTACCTGTGTTTGGAGATTTGTGTGAAGAAAACTGACGAATATGTGAGAGCGGAGGGATAAAATAGGAAAAACACTTAAAATTTTGATTTCTTTAACATTTTTTGTTAAGTTTTAACGATTGATTTAACGGAAAGGAATTAATGTTAATAATATTTCAAAATAAAGAGGTAAGTGTAGCTTCTAAATGCTAAGGAGTAGTAAATTTAATTACCCAAATGTTGAGGGGCGATAGGTTTAATTTACCTTTGGTAAATTGTATAATAAATGTAAATAAATTATTATGGTATTGTTTGAATGGCAAAAAAATATAATAAAAATCTAAAAGTTGACGTAAAAGTGTTATGTGAAAAATTTTGATTTGATTGTATCTTTCAAAAACTAAAAAAAAAAATTTGATTGAAAGAAATTAAAAAAATTAATAAAAATTGATGAGTTTTAGTAGATTTTAGTAAACCAAACACCTCATATATATCTTCAAGTTTAAAGTTGTGGTATCAAATCTAAAAAATAAATTATTGTCCCAAGTAACTTCAAAAGAATATTTTTATTTCCTCTTAAATATTTATTGTGACATTACATATTTTTAATCTTATTGACAATTATTTTTAGATAGATGTAGGTTTCGTTAAATCACGACCTAAATCAATTATAAATTACTATAATATGAGGATTATTTCTATACAAAACTAGCCCCAAATTAGGATCAAAACTTTTTTATGACTAAGAGAGTGTTTGGTAAACTAAGAGAGTGTTTGGTAAACTAAAAAGATAAAACTTTTTACGACTTTTGTCCTGACACTGTCACATCTCACTTTAGAAGTAAGTTGTACTCAATAAAAATTTGTAAAAATTAGATAAAATTGATAAAAATTAGAAAAAATTAGTAAAAATTAATAGAAATTAGAGAAAATTAGAAATTACTTTATAAAAAAAAGTTAGAAAAATTGAAGAAGGTTAAAAAACTAATAAATTTGTTAGAGAAAGTTCTTGCTCCGAACAGCCCTAAGTGAAGATTACAAATATATATAGAGTATCAGTAATCATGTATAGTTTTTTTTTTTTGGTAATTATAATCATGTATAATTTACCAAATTAACATTAAAAATAAAAACATATTACATATCTCGATCTTAGCCAATGGTCAATATATTGGATCATATACTAGTGCTAACATAGCTGGAAAGCAGGCTCGTAGACTTGCAGAAAAAAGCCTTAGCTGGAAAGCAGACTTGTAGACTTGCATAGGAGTCTTGCGGACTTGTAGAAAGGGCCCAAAGCGATCATTTTCAGCCGTATAAAAGTTCGTGACTCCATGCTCCTAGCAATTATCATTTCCGTGTATTTTACTCTCACCTCACTGTAATTTTGATATATATTATGAAATATGTATGAGACTTTAAAATAGATATTGTATCTATATCTAACATGTGTCGTATATATATATTATTTGAACACATCGAAATATGTATCTATTTATTTTTTGATTTTTTATTTAAATATGTGGATTAAAACAAATCTAAATTTAGGTAATGAAAACTCTAAATCATGAACTCTCATCTCTCTTATTTTTTCTTTTTTTTTATATATATTCAATTAGTAAATATTTTTAAGTAATTAATTGCTATGAAATGGAATTTCATCCGTTTTATTTTGCAACCTCCATTTTGATTCAAAGTAGTTATACTTTGTAAAATAGAGGACAAGGAACATACGAAATTAATATCATTACAAGAAAATCAAAATATTGAAGGGAAAGAAATGAATAACAAAAGCAAATTCAAAGTAAGAATGGGTTAGCTAGATCAATAAATCCCTTAATTTTATTCATTAGCAAAAGAAAAATCGATTAGTTTTGTAACAAGTTGTCAGTTTTTTTTTTTTTCTGAATTTCTTCATATTATATGACTTTTTTTGGTATAAAAATTTTATTTATTTATTTATTTTGTAGATTTAAAAAAATAAATTGTAAATAGGATTTAAAAATCAGAAAACCCCATGTATGCTTAAAAAAAAAAACTAGTTTTTTCACATAGGTATGTGAATTTTTATAATTTTTAATCATGTCTCTTGTTTTATTTACATTCTTTAAAAAAAAAAAATTGTAAACAATGCTTCCAAATTGGGAAATCTAAATACTTGGTAAAAAAAGGTTAACTTTCTTTTCATTCCTACGTGGGTTGTATGAAATAGTACGATTAATAACTTTTCAACAAGTATAGTTTTAACTTAGTACCGTAAAACAAACTAATTTATTCGAAACTTGCTTGAATTCGAGTTGATTCGATCATAAGTTACTCAAACTTGACTCAAAATATAAAACACAAATCATAATTTTAAAATCCTTATACTATTAAACTAGATTAAAATTCGATTCGATAAATTAATTACTAAGTTCTTTGGATGAATTATGACTCGTATTTCATGATGCTCGAATGAATTGAAAAAGTATTTTGAACTGATCCAAGAAGTGTATTATTCAAGAATTTTTCCTTTAAAAAAAAAAAAACAAAAACCTCCTTAGCGGGAAGAGGTTTGACAGGAACCCCTATGAGTTTATTAAAATTTAAAAAAAAAAATACAAGAAGGAAAGGGATCTAAACTGTACCTCCAAAAAGAGAACAGGAAAGGTATAGCAAAAAACAATAATGAAGTAGTGACTCACCGCTTTACAACAAAAAGAAAGCCTACGAAATATAAGGAAAACCAACTTGTCGTGACTCACTACAGTACAATAAAAGGGAGGGAGACATAGATTTAACCTCCCAAGAAAACCAAAAATAATAAAAAGAAACTTATGTCCTAGTCTGAGAAGTCTCATTAGCATTCAAAGAAAGAATACTAGTAATAGCTCAAGGAAGATCACTCAGCTCATAGAAAGTCTGGTCTTACTAGTTTGTGCATGCCCAATTAACCAGTTTACTACTTGGTTAGCTTCCCAGTAAATATGACAAATATGAGTTAAAGTAGAAGTGCATAAATGACGAATCCGAGATAAAAGATAAGAATATTCCCAACGCCGTTGAAAGTACCTAAAGAAACCATAGTAGCCAAATCAGACTCGACAATTAAACTTATGTAACCCATTCCAAAGGCAATCTCCAAACCCAGCAAATTGCAAAAAGCTCGGCATAAATAATGGCCGTTTGGCCAAGGAATTAGGCAAAAGCAAAAACAATTTGACCAAGATGGATGCGAAGGATACCACCAGCTGCTGAAGGTCCAGGATTTCCTCGGGAGCATCCATACACATTAAGCTTCAGTTATCCCAACGAAGGCCAAATCTAAGAAATAGCTTTAACTTACTGAGGTCGAGAAAGTAGAGTCCGGATAGCTCAGACAAACTGTAGAGAAAAGTCTCCACGAAATTGAGAAGTTTTGAGCTTATGAGCCAGCCCAAGAAAATGGAGATCCACCAAAATACGATGGATGATAGCTGGGGGAGAAAAAGGGATACCCTCAAATCGGTATGCGTTATAAGCTTTCCAAATATGCCAAGGAATATAGCATGCAATCACCACCTAAATATGACCCACCGAATGAGCGCATTGGCCTCAATGAAGAAGCTTTGTAGGAATAAATATAAAGTCAAAACTGCGGAGTTTGAAAAGTTTACGGAAATGCTACCAAACCTAGTGGGATAGAGCTCAGTCCAGAAAGAGATGTCGGCTGGTCTCACTAGCATATCGATAGATGTAGTAGGAAACCATATGACAGCCTTTACGGCAAAGAAAGCCATCCAGAGCTAGGTAGTTGTTTGAGTCTCCAAAAGGCAAAAAAAAACCTGTAATAGGATGTGCTACTGCCAAATACAAGAATAAATGAGGTTCATCTCCAAGTAGAATGAAGAGAAAATTCCTCATCTAAAGATAAACTCCACTTGATCTGATCTAGGCCCTGTCTAGAAATCAGAATAGAGAAAATCTGCTCAACAACAGATATAGGAAGCTCAGGCTAAATACATTCTTAGTCCCAACTAGTATCAGTCCAATAACAGGAGACTAGAGCTCTGGAAGTAGCATTGGGATTGAGAATAATTAGAGGAAAATTCCTAATCCAACAATCATACCAAAAACTGATATCCCCAGCATTAAGAAGCCACCTCACATAAGGCTCATCCATAACATGAGCTCTAGCCAGCCACTGCCATATAGGGGAGGCAAGATAAGAAAAATGAACCATATAAGGATGATGAGCATGGCAATATTTGGCCTTAAGGAAAAAAGCCCATAGAGACTGCTGAGATCTAAAGTGCCACCAAAGCTTAGCCTCACAAGCAGAGGCCAAATTTGAGAAAGAATGTACACCCAAGCCGCCCTCTTCCGTAGGAAAACAAATCTCATCCCATTTACACCAGTGAATTTTCCTAGCAGTGTCAGAATTTCCCAAAAGGAATTTCGTGAAGAGTCTCTCAAGCTAGTGAATGACGTCAGCAGGCAGCCTTAAAACATGCAAAAGGTGGGTAGACATCGCAGAAAGCACATATCTGAGCAGAATAATCTTGCCACCAAAAGAAAATAAGCGATTGGCCTAGCTAGAAATCTTATCTCTGACGTTTTTCACAATTTCATCAAAATAAGATATCTTCAGATGTCCCAAATAAATAGGACAACCCAGATAAATGAATGGGAGAGGCCCCTTCTGAAAGCTTAGTGTATGCTAAATAATCCCATGCCGTGCCAGAGGAACAGAATGCCCTAAATAATACCGGCTTTTGGCTTGATACACTAATTGCCCAGAAACTGATTCATACTTGTGTAAAAGATCTATAATACGCTTAATGCTAGAATGACTTCCATTAGAAAAAATAAAATAATGTCATCTGCAAACTTAAATGGGATATTGAAATAGGGCAACCAGAAGAGTATGCAATATTAGGATAGCGAGTTTATAGATGAGACAATCCTCTGGATGAAAATTCAGTAGCAATGATGAATAAGTAAGGGGATAAAGAATAACCTTGGCGAAGGCCCCTCTGAGACTGAAAAAAAAAACCTTAGCAGCTCCATTAACTATGATAAAAAACCAAAGCTCAGAAATAGCCCTTCTAATGAAAGAAATCCACCTATCAAAGAAACTAAACTCCTTGAGCATTTGAAGAATTAACTGCTAGGACATACGATCATAGGCTTTAGCCACGTCAAGCTTCATCACAACATTATGCCACCGTACCTAACGATTCAGATCATAAACCAGCTCCCGGGCTAACAAAATATTATCATGTATAACATGGCCAGGAACAAATCCACTCTGATAAGGAGAAATAAGACGAGATAATAAAGAGGATAAACGATACATCAAAATCTTTGTTAACACTTTATTACTCACATTGCATAAACTGATAGGTCAAAAATTTGCCTAAGTAAAAGGAGATGATTTCTTAGGAATTAAAACAATCAAAGTACGAAGAAACCCTTTAAGCATAGTAGAACCATGAAAATAATCCAGGGCAGCAGCATAGAGATCCTCAACAATAATGTCCTAGCGGGCTTGATAAAACTGACTGTAAAATCCATTAGGGCCAGGGACATTGTTAGTATCAATAGATAAAATAGCCTGGCGTACCTCATTAATCGTCGGCTCAGCACAGAGACGTAAATCATCCTCAGTAGTCACCAGAGAAAGAATGAAGTGAAAATCAACTTGTATAAAGTGAGAATCATCCCCCAGAGAGAAGGCCCTAAAAAAAGGATATGGTCGTAACATTAATCTCTGAACTACCAGTGAGCAAGTTACCCTCATCAAATTGAATCTTGTGAATAGCTAAGAGATGGTGCTTCTTTCGAATCACAGCATAAAAAAGACTAAGAATTTGCATTCCTTTCCTTAACCCGCTGAATGCAGGATTTCTGCATCCCCTTCCTTTCGCCAATCTTGCCTTTCTACCTTCCCTATTTAATTATTTAGCATGTTCATTAAATTTTAAGATATTTAAATATAAACATGAATAAACATAAATGGATTGACATGGATTGACACGAATTATAAATTCAAACGCATACGCTTCATCATCCGACGTAATTGCCATCTCTAATTATTATTTGAAATGGGTCCCCGGGGGGTGGGGGGCTGCTCTGCCAAATGGATGTGGTTGATTCAATGATTATAATGTGATATAAGTGATTCCGCAGTCCAAATTAGAAATTAAAATACGTTTTATCTCCCTAATTGGCCTTCAAGTCTTCATTGTTTCTCTCTCCTAAAAAAAATCTCTGTCAAGTACCAAATTTTGTGACCGAATGCCCCCTAAAATCATGCTATCGCGTTGTATACATTTACCCCGTCTTACATGTAAGAGCCATGCAACAATCTTAAGCAAGATAAATAGGATATAGAGACAGAACAAAAGTGACTCTGCCTTAGAGACAGAACAGAAGTGAAGCTTCAGCCATCGGCTGGGTATAATGTGCCGAGTCACAATATACTAGGCTCACTCCGCCCGACAATCTAATCAAATAAGCAAAAGAAAGTCTATACAATCTAACTCATGACGGAGGATCAAAAGAATAATTGAATAAGTACAAGTGTAGTCCGCAACCGAGGCACAAAAGAATACAATATTCAAAATAAAAAGTCAAAAGTAAAGGTAGCTAAGCTTCTCGACTTATAGGTTCTGCATGCATATCCACCTTGGGACCTACAAATAAGTTTGTAAGGGGTGAGCACGATACAACAAGTGCTCACTTCAATAAGAACACAAGTATGGCCTTTCATTCTACTATTATGATTAATAATAATATTATGAAACTTAACATGATATAAAGATATTATAAAATAATTCATATATACCTGCTCACAAACTCTACCACTACTACCCTCTTTATGCCAGGCCAATATATACATATATGCACCCAGTTCCTTCCCCAATCATGAAACCCAATCTAGGATTAAATTACTCTAACTAAGGGCGGATCTACTCTTTGCCTAGGGGCAGACCCATAAAAAAAATTATATTACTAATGTTTTTTCTTGTTGATATTATCTTCCGTATCCAATTATGTTCATCCAAGAAACGAAAAAAAAAATAATTCAATGCTAATTTTGTCCACCCAATAAAAAAAATTAGTCTAATACTAATTATGTCCACTTAATAAAAGAAATAAATTATAACCAAATACACATCAATATAATTGTATTTAGTTTACCAAATATAACTAAAAAATATCAAACTTTATCTTAACTCTTTTCTCTTACTCTTTTCTTCCTTTTTTCAAGAGCAATTAAGTCATTTTTTTATTCCTTTAATAGAATCCCACAAACTATTTATATATTTTATAACTAATGTCTACCTTTACATAAAATTTTAACTCCGCCCTTGAATCAATAATGATAGAGCATCACAATACATACATGCATATATATATATATATGTAGATCACAGGTATATGTACATTAATAATAAAATAAACACATGCTTAGCCCATTGTAGAAATGGGGAGGGGACTATCGCCGGGGATAAAAGAAAAATCACGGGTTGAAAAGGTTGGAGAAGTCAGAAGCGAGCCGGGAAGCGATGGCGGAGTGGTACATGGCGTCTTGAAACGACGACGTGTCCCTTGTCATTAGCCGGCTTTGCTTGGCCTTCTCCTCGGTGAAGCTTCCCGGGGCGAACCGAGATCTAGCCATCTTCGCCTCGATGTCCGAAGCCGACTTATTCTCCGTTTTCGTAGAGAGATCCGCCTTGTCGCCGCCACTGTTGCCGTCGGAGTCAACGTAATCAGGCTCGGAGGACCAACTGAAGATCGGCGTCCACCAGCTGGATGATGAGAAAATCTTTCCATGGTTCGTATCAGGATTCCGGTGACCACCGGCGGCGCAGGTGCGGGCTCGGATAGGTGGGAAACTTACAAAACTGGTGGCCATTTGGTGTATATTGCGTATAGATATAGAAAGAGAAATAGAAAGAAATTGTTAAAAGGGTTTGAGCTTTGGGAGGATGGGGGAGCAATCAAGGGGTTTAAAGAGAATGGAAATGGGAAAAGTATAAGATTGTACACGTGGCAGTTAATAATTGCGTGGTCTGGGGTCCACTTTTGGCCTTTTGGTCTCTTTCGCCTTTCACGAGGTGCTTTTCTGTACGCTCTACTGTCCGTGCAAGGCACCTATTAAGGGAGTTTTTTTACGTAAATAATAATATTAATTTAATTATATACAGAAATAGGTTCGTAGATGATTATTTATAAAAATCTATTGGGTGTCGTCAGTATTATTGACAACACCCTTCATTTACTAAATTACTTTTGGTGTCGTCAGTGCCATCGACGACACTCATGTCGTCAGTGCCATCGACGACACTGGGTGTCGTCAGTGCCATTGATAACACCTGCTTATAAATCATCAGCCCGCAGCACCTCTGGTTATTTCGTGCGTTCTCCCTCCCTCCCTCCCTCCGATTTCTCTCTCAACGGTCGACTGCTGCGAGGTCACCTCCGTTGGCAAGTGTTGTTTGATTCCTCTCCTCCATCACCTCCATCTCCAACGGTCCACAAAATGTAAGTTTTATTGTACCCAACCATTTATATATATATACGTATATGTACATGCGAGCTGTGCATCATTTCTTCAGATCACCTTCGTATATCTGTTGAGTGAGTGAAGTTTGTTTGTTTCATGCTTGATTGGAGTTAATTGGGTACCTGATTTGAAGAAGTTGAAATCTGCATTTGTGTTGTCAATTTTGATTTTGAATTTGGGTATTATTGGGCTGGATTGATCTCATTTCTTCACTTCACATTTGTATACTGTTTGGGTGAAAAACATGTGAGTTATTTGTTTGTTTGAGAATATATAAAATTTGTTGCATGTAAATTGAATTTGTTCAAATTTACTAAATTCTATTCAACTTTAGAGGATCCTGGGTTGGGAATTTTTTTAAACATGTTAATTTTTTTGTTGTATGGTTTTGAAGCATAAGTTGGCTGTTTTTGTTTGATAACTTTATTTCTATAGTCTGTTTAGTTAAATTTAATTTGGTTAAATTTAGTTTTATTTAATTTAGTTTTTTTCAATTTATGTATATAATTTATTGGGTGTTTGTAATTAAAACTACATATTAATTTAATTTTATTCCTATTAATTTATATTAATTTAATTACTGAGATTAAGACAATACATAGGTTAAATTATACCAACTATACTAATCACATATTTGAATATAATTATATCAATTGATAAAAAAATCATAGTAATGGCACGATTAAAAAAAGTTAATTAGTTAAATTTAAAAACTCAAGTAAATAATTTTATAATATAAGTTATGAGTGGTTAAGATAAGATAAGTTAGATAAATTAGTTTAGGTTAGATTATTATATAATCTATCTTTTATTTAGAAAAAAAAATAACCCTTAAATTTATACGTAAATATAATCTGTCGTTATTTGTTTATTTCACTATTATTTATCGACTGTATTAATTATTTTTTTGAAAAAAAATTTAGGCATTGATAAATATGTATTAGTTTAAAAGTAAAGTTAGAGTAATGCTGACGTCACATTTGTTTATTTCACTATTATCACATCGCACCACTCTTACATGTGCCGCCTGTTGGTTCACAGCCAGTGTCAGCAGATATGTCCATTCTGGTATGATATTATATCTATGGGTTTGTAAACTCCCAATTTACTTTTTATTTATGTTTTTCTGTTTGATATTGACTAATATAGTTTCTTCAAACGTTCTAGGTTAATACTATTGTTAGCATGTATCACATTGCGGTTGCCGCGGTCACTGGTACGGATCATGCTGGTTACTTTCGGGCACTACAGGAGATTATTCATCAGGTAGGACCGGTGATCACTGCTATCGATCATGAGGAGAGGCTACGAGCCCCTGTTGACAGTAGGCAGACAGGCTCATCCTCTCAGGCTAGACCATCACGTCCCAGCAGACTTCAGCCTATCGGTAGACAAGCGCGGGGCCATCATGATACATATGGCCCCGATCCCCACAGACGATCTGCCCCCACCAGTTGAGTCAGACATCCCTAGCAGTTCTACAGCCTGGGAGCGTTTGCCTACGGAAAAGACGCAGATACCATTTTCAGATCCCGTCGTCGACTATCGGACCCCACCCCCAACTACACAGGCATATGCTTCACCCTCAGCGGATGTGGATGACTTCTGGTCTGGCGTTTTTCACATAGAGCCATTCCCTGCCTCTCCAGCATACATCTCACCTGTCCGCCTGCTCGTATCTCATACACAGACATCAGTGGCGGCCCCCCAGGCTCCAACTAAGTATTACACTCGATGACGCAGAGCACGAGGGATAGACATATCATCATCGTCGCACATTCCTATGGCTTTACAGACAGAGGAGAAGCATGAGCCATTAGCAGGAGAGACACATGTGGAGGACACATCGACAGCAACACCTGGCCAGGAGCCATGTGTGGAGTAGCCACCGGTGGTATCAGCGGCCATGGTTGACGATGCGCCTCTACACCTAGACCGACCACGCCGTGCACGAAAGAGGCCTCCGTGTGGGACGGAGTGATCCATTACATTTTTGTCTTCTTAACATGTAAACACAAAACATGTTTTGTAAAGGTTTAGAATTAATGGTTTAGATTGGAGGTGTAATGCTATCGAAAACTATTTTGCTTATATTTTGATTTAGTTTAATCATCGATTATTTTATTCTCTAATTTAGCAATTAAGGAAGCAAGCGTTTATTTTTTTGTTAATTGTTTGTAATGATTTATACTTAAAATCTGAAAATATTTTTGACTTTAACAGGGTTGTTGTTGTTGTTGTTGTGTTGTTGTTTTACTATTTGGGGGCTGGATTATACAAACTGTTGTGGGGGGGTTTGGCAGGGTGTCGTCAGTGCTATCGACGACATGGTGTCATCAGTGCCATTGACGACACCTTAGGCGGTTTAGGTAGTTAGTCTGATATCATCAGTGCTATTGTCAACATAAAGGGTGTCGTCAATAGCACTGACGACACCCAGCAGATTTTTGTCAATAATCCCCAGCCAGCCTATTTCTGTATATAATTAAATTAATATTATTATTTACGTAAAAAACCCCTATTAAGGCGCGTTTCAGATCTTAAAACGAAAAAAAAGCATGCTTTTGGAGTGAGAATTTTGTGAAAGAGAAAAATAAAATAGAAAATAAATATAAAATTTTATATATTTATTCAAATAGATTAAAAATATAATAAAATAATATTAATTTTTTAATTTAAACTCTATTTATTTAGGTGGTATTTGGATGACCAAAAATAAAAATAAAAAAAAAATTAGTGTAAAAGTGACACATGGTAGAATTTGATTAAAAGAAATTGAAAAAAGTTTATTTTTTTTTATAAGTTTTGGTAAGCCAAACAGTCCCTTAATGTAAAATACTTTTCAAAAACTATGTTTACACACGTTTTAAGAAAATATTTTTAAAAAATATGAGTAAATATTTTTTTTCAAAAGATATTTTATGTTGAAGCAAACGGAGCATCAATTAATTTTAATTTTTTAAAAAATGAACTTATTTAAACTTCACAAATAAATTTTTACAATCTACTTTACTTTTTCATTAAATAAAATTTCACAACTACTCTCCTTCTTTTAATAAGATATATTATAAATTATAAATACATTTTTACAAAAATGAGAGTAATTATGTAGTTTTATTAAATAAGAAAGTAAAGTGAAGTGTAAAAATTTATTTATGAAATACAAATAGACACACTTTTAAATTTCATGTCATTTTACTTACATTTTCTATTACATTTTAAATAGGAAAATAAATTTTAAATCCTTATTTATTTTATTTTGCTGAAGTGAACATTAGCCTAGAAGTTCAGTTTTCATTAGAAAAATACGTTTTAGGCTTTCAAAATACTAAAATTTGTTGTATGGAGAGAGATAGAGAGACACGAGTGAGAAAGGGAAAATTTTGATAAACATGGACTAAAATAATAAAAAGAGAAAGAGAAAAGCAATTAAAAAAATATTTCTTTATTTGAATGAACTAAAAAAATATAATAAATAAAAAATATATTAATTTTTTAATTTAATAAAATTATCTTACATTCCATTTCTTTTCCTAATCATTTTCTAGCATAACCTAAATAGTAGAATAAATTTAGGTTTTTATCCGTTTTATTTTCTTTTGAAAATTTTAATTCAAACACAGTTTAAGTATAAATTTAGGTTTTTAATTTTCATAAAAGAAAAAAGAAAATAAGCTTTTGAAATATTAAAGTTGTTGTCAAGAGAGCCAAAAAAAAAGAGAGAACCCAGTAAAAGAGAGAGAAGAAAACTTGATAAACATGAAATAAATTAAACAATAAAAGAGAGAAAAATTATTAATTAATAAAAAGTATTTGATTTTCTTAAAAAAAATTGTAGGCACACACCTTGATGAATATACATACCAATTCCCCCTTTTATATACCAAGCAAACGAAACAAAAAAAAAATGTTTAGATTCTTTAAAATAATAAAGTTGTTACTTGGAGAAAGATATAGAGGGACGAGAGTGAGAGAAAGAACAAAAATTAGATAAATATGCAATAAAAAAATAAAAGAATAGTTTTTTTTATTTTTGTCTTTTCAAATGTATTTTTACTTTTTATTTAATAAAAAGATAATAAAAATAAAAATTACAAAACATTTGGATTAACAAAAAGTCAAAATGTCATATTATTTATGTAATATCCGATATTTAATTTTGATCACTTATGTATTATTTTGGTCCAATAAAATATTTAAACTGAGATTGAGTTGATTATTTTATTTTTCTTAAACCGAGTTTAGCCTAAATTGATATTTAGTTGGATAACTGGGCCTAGAGTCCAACCAGTTTCTTTTCTTTCTTTCTTTCTTTTCCTTGCTTTTTTTTTTTCCTTTCTCTTTTCTTTCTTTTTGGCTCAATAGTTTCCACAAAATAGAGGGAGATGGAGAGGGAGAAGAGAGAGGAAAGGGAGAGTAGAGAGAGAAAATAGGTTTCAAGAAGGAAGATCAACAGATTAGGATAATATTCGACGCTACGAACGTCGTGGTGGTGTTCATTTCTTATGATTTTGCTTGAGGTAAAAGATACAGGCATTTGAAGTTCAAGCACCAAAACCTAAATTTTCTTTTTTCTTATATTCATGCTCTAGACATTATTAAGATGAATTTGATGTATATATATGCTTGATTTGGTTGAATATCATGAGATTTGTGTATATATATATATACATATATATATATATATATGAATACGTGTATATATATATGCATATAAATATGAAGATCTTGTATATATTTAAGTTATTATTTGATTAAATGTTGTAAAAATATGTGATTTAAGTGTTTAAATGTTTATATATGAATTATTGTTGAGATTGTGGCTTGGATGGGTGACTTGGGGAAGATTTGGAGTTAGCTTTCATTGAAAACAAAACCATGAATTGGGCACTGGTCTCTGGTGTCTGGACCAGTAGAAAGGGTATCTGGATCAAGGGTATCTGAACTGGCTAGATAGGGTGTCCAGACCGCAGCTTAGGATGGCGGAATATCAAAAAATGTCGCAATTGATTTCGAAATATATTTTTTGTGCCTAAACTTGATTATTATTGATTTTTAAAGATAAAATAAACCCTAACTCATCATCAAGCATAATGAGAATGTGTGTTTATATTAAAATAATATTTATTTATATGATTGAGCATATCATGTGCATGGGGCTGGGGTTGTATCATCCAGTTTGATATTGTGATATTTGATTGGCTAAGAGTACCATATTTATGTTGTGACGTGCCA
Source organism: Vitellaria paradoxa (assembly GCA_019916065.1). Taxonomy (NCBI): domain Eukaryota; kingdom Viridiplantae; phylum Streptophyta; class Magnoliopsida; order Ericales; family Sapotaceae; genus Vitellaria; species Vitellaria paradoxa. The sequence goes on along the minus strand of JAINTL010000106.1, from coordinate 375,402 downwards.
AGGCACGTGTTATACATACAGACGGGATTCTTGATTTTGAGAAAAATGATAAAATGAGATTTTGAAAATACTATATGATTCCTAGTCAATATTTATGAGTAGAACTTTGTCATTTGGAGTTGGGATGTTAATTATGAGATATTCTCTCCAGATTACAGTTGGACCTTACTTGAACTAAGCAGATACTTGACTAGGTGTGTAACTTAATTCCCTAGCAAAAGGGTTAGGGGGTGTAACTTGGTTTCCCTTAAGTCTTACATCAGTGGGAGTGTAACACGGTTTCCCACTTGGTTTATATATATATATTGAGATAGACATTTTCTGTAAGTATAAACGATGTAGTTGATGACCTCGCATGCTTTGTTAGGTATCATCCATCCCAGAATAAGGTTAAGGGTAGATAGAGACTAAAATATGCATTGACATTGCATTCTATCACATACCACTGTATGAGATTACATTTGTATTCTTTTATATTAAAATGCTGATATACATGACAGTGATATTGATTGATGAGATATATGGTTTATCCGATTAATTATAAGTTTGGTTATAAAATAAAAAATATAAATTAAGAACTAGAGTGACATGATTTCTGAAATAGGATACGCAGGCAGTTTATGCTTGAGTAGTTAAGTTTGGTCTTAATTATGCATAATAATAATTGTGTTTATTTTTTTTAACTGAGAATTGAATTATTAATATTATAAATTGTGTGACCCAAATGTGGGTTTACTGTTTACATTTATGATGTCATTATTTTGAGAAATATAAATACGATTATAGTATTTATTTTAACCGTTTAGACCTTGGATATAGTCATTGGAAATAGTGTTAAAGCGGATTACGTTATTGATAAATTGATGGTGACATAATCAAATATTATTTTATATGCGAATAAGTAATGATTTTGAATATTTTTATGATTATAACTCAAGGTGAATTAAATTTGGATTGAATTTTATTTATTTATTTTAGTTTCCACATTCTTATACTGTCTGTCCTGAACAGTTAAATTAGAGGTGTGCTAATTTATTTTTTTATCTTTTTATAAAAGTGATAAGCATTCCTAAAATATCCCAAATAAATCAATCTATAATATAAATGATAAAAATGAAAGGATCTGTTTAAAAAGAAAAAGTTAAAAAAGCATTCTTAAATATTTTAAAGAATTATGCCATGTACAATTTAATTTCTATCAAACATCTTACTATAATTTACACTAAACAAAACAAATGAATTCAAGATTCTATTTATTAACTTTACTTGTTTGAATGTAAAATACTTTGTCACGCCCCGGGTTTCACAACCCGAGTACGCGAACAAATAATACATATTACACCGTTCATTAACTAACTTTCCTGTTCCACATAAGAACCATACACACATACTATGGAGCAAAGAAAATAAAATAATTAAAACTAAACTTTAAATTTAAATAAACGCCTCAGTTAATTCACTAGGCAAACAAAGCTCCAAAACTAAACCCAACCAATCTCTAAAAAAAAAAAAAAAAAAAAAAAAAATTAACATTCACCTCAAAACAGAGGTTTGTCACAATCCACTCAAAAATAATTTCCTAGATGTCTAAAACAATTACATAAAAAAAATAATAAATAAAACTTTAATTCCTATGCTCAGAAGGTTCAGTATGTGTCTCAAATTCGTTACCTGCATTGCAAGTTGTAAGGGGATGAGCACTAATACCACGTGTGCTCGGAATCCTAGTAATAATATAAATTGCAATGATGTCCTAGCATGTCACTAAGTGAAACAATCATGCACAGATAGCAAACTCAAGAAAAATATTAAATTAATTTATCAATTTATCTTTATTATAATTAATTTCATTTTAGCACCACATCACACATCAAAAACAATTCGATTTCATGGTACTGCTACTTGATTGTCCCGTAGAAATAGGACCCAACCAATATACATCTTCCTTCGATGTCTGCTTAGTTGTCTCGTAAAAACAAGACCCAACTAATATACACCATTCTTCGGTGTCTGCTTCCTAGACCGAAATGTTAGGAATATAATATGTCACCCTTAGGCATCTGCTCGTTCGTAGGTTACTAGCCTACTAGAATCGATAACCAACCCCGCGCAAGTTTCGAGATTTTCAACTCTTGGGTATGTATACCCTATATTTTCAGTACCCCTCAACCTAAACAAAACACAAAAAATCGAATTTTACCTTGAATTCACATTATATAAACTTCTCTTTAATTAAATTTAAAAACCTCATTAACCATAAATTTCCCGACACATAATTAACACAACTTTAATCCTATTTCAAAAACGATCCTACGGTTAATATCCAGAATACCTAAGTATGCAATTAATACTTTAACTGTTGGCCATCAAATTAGTCACACATCCAATTCATTCACGTGAAGGAATTCATAGAAAATAATATAAAATCATTAATCATTACTTTTCGAAGCAATTAGGTTTTCAAAGCAAGTCACTCATGTGCTGGACGTTTCACTCAAGTAGGCTAACAAAATTAAAAAATATATTTTCAAAGTAAACATCCAGCAATCTTATGATTAATGCATATATCCATATATAATAAATATATGTTAATAATACAACAAGTCATGATTTTTTTTTTTGTCTTTTTGTGCTTATATATATACACATTGGTTATGTATATATGTATATAAGATTCCTAGGCTTCCTGGCAATGTATTAATCAGACTAACAATTGAACCTCACGCCTAACGAGGTCACTAGAAGACAAAAGTGAATAAAATAAATAATTATCATATTAATATATATATAACTTCTCTAACTTATATATATATATACACTTGAAGAATCAAAACTCCCTGTCAGGCAATTCAATTGCTCCCTCGCGCCCAACGAAATCACAAAAGTCAAACGTGTAATTAAATAAATCAACACACAATTCTACACAGCATACATGCTTACGTATCTTTAGTACACATAATTTCCCAAATCAGCGAACAGTCAAATTTCCAAACAAATAATTTTCGTATATATATTATATATATATTTTATAAATACAGACAATAGAAGGATTCGGTCCCCTTACCTATTAAATCCGGCAAATTAACTTCTTCTCCTTCACTGTTTCAGCGCCGTACCTCTTCTTGCTCCTCTCTCTCTTGGTCTCTCTTCTTCTCTCTTAGGGTTTCTAATTTTTTTTTATAAATACTGCAGTATATATATTTAAATAGCAGAATTTAATTTTAACAAAATAAATTATTACCTACTCCCCATAGGATTAGAAAAATTACACCCCTTCCCTAAAATTTTAAAATCTTTTCAAATATAACCCAAAATTAATCTTTTTAAATAGAAATCCAAAAATTTCAAACCATTAAATTTAAATAGCAAACTAAATTTATCAAATAACAATATCCAAATTAAAAAAAATCTGGGTTATTACATACTTTGTAAAAAATAATTTTATTCTTACAATATCAAACATATTATTTACATTTTTAATGTAATTTTACACAAACATTTTGAAAAGTATTTGACATTAAAATAAACAAAACCTAAATATTCAATGACTAAATTTTAGGATAACATTGGCAAAACCAGCAGTACCTTGGAAAAGTTGTGCTACTAATTACCACAGTTGGTTTGTTGGTTATACCAAATATTTTCTTACAAACTAGAGGAAGGAAGCTTAAGTATGTTAACTATGATAGACTGGTAGTGATATGGGCAAATCAATGAAAGACTAGGCGAGCTACACCAAAACACGGTGAATTACTCTCATCTCATTTTGCTTGGGTGAAGAAAGTACTCATATATGTATAATTTGACATATTTATAATATAACGTGTTATAAAGTCCTGAGAATACTAGACATTTATCCGTATCAATAAAAAATTACAAAAAAAGAATGCTTTCAAATGAAAAAAATTCACGTATATATAGAAAATATTGATTTTAATAGAAAAATAGTTTTCTAACCCGTTTTGTAAATTTTCAGTTTCTTCTACTTTTTGTTATTATAATAATATGTTTAAAAGTTATCAAAAAAAAAAAAAAAGTAGATAAAAAATTGATGAAAAATGTTAATAGGACGAAAAAAAAGTTAAAGAAAAACATATAATTTTTTCATTCCTAAACAAATCTTAAAACCCACAGGATTTGGAGTGACGCGGGACGGGACAAGTTGAGTAGGACAAGTCCAGATTAAATTTAATATTATAAAATATCCTTACTAATAGCACTTTGTGTATTGAGTAGTTGAAGTATTAATGTTGGAATGTTTTTGTTTTATTATTTTACTAATTTATATATTGATATTTTTATTTTTTATTCTTTTGTTTTTATGTTTTATTTGTTGTTACGTTCTTAAAAATAAAATAACAAAATATATATTGTTTATCTTAACGGTTAGGCCAAGCGGGTAGAGAACGGAAATTAAAACCCATTAATTGCTAAAAAGGAAATTATTTAGTGGATGGTATTAGAGAAAGGATTTCCTGCTCCACCCCATTGCCATTTCTGCGTATGCCCGCAGACACAAAAAAGAAGAGCTGCCTGATCCTTCCACCCCCACCCCCCCTCCATTGAAACAACATCAGCAATGTAATTTCAACTCTAAACTTTGTGTAACATTAAATGATGTTAGGTCATTTACTTTAATGTGATTATTAAGTCACACAAAGTAGTAGTCAAAACTTAGATTGACAATAAATTGTAATTATATAGCATCTTTTTTTTTATTTTAGAAAATAAAGTAAAATTATTAATTACAAATTATGTCTAGAGCTGAAATTATCATTATTACATTGGTCAAGCCAGGGACGGGGCTTATGTAGGACCAAGGGATGGTCATGGCCCCTAAATCTGGAAGATACCCAACTTATATAATATATTTTAGAATAAATTACGCCTAAATCTTCTCAACATTTAGATAATTGCACAAATATCTTCAACATTTAAAATTTACAATTCCTTTTATTTTGAAATATTGCTAACCTGGCCTCCTTTGTAAGTTTTGCTACTTATTTCGTTAAAATTTTATTCTAAAAATAATTATGCCCCTGGCCCATTGTTTACTCATTTTCTCTCAACGCATAGTCCAAAATCGCTCTCTCTTCTAACGTTTTTATTTTATTGAAATTATAATAATTTATTTTATTAAATTTAAAATAATAATTTATGATTAAAATGATTTATTTTATTAAATAAAAATGATTTATTAAAAATAGTAATTATCTACTAAAATAATTTATTTTAGTAAAATTAAAATTAATAATAATTACATATTAGAATATTTATTTTTTAAAAAATAAAAATTAATAATAAGAATATATTAAATATATATTTTTCTTAAAATTTAAACTATTATTAAAATAATAAATATTATTAAAATGGTTTATATATATTTTTATTAAAATTTAAAATACTACTAAAATAGTAACAATTTTTAAAATAGTATATTTTATTAAAGTATTTTATTAAATTATATTAATTTTATTAAATCTAATAATAATTCATTATTAAATTATTTTATTTAGTTATATATTTTTACTAAAACTAATTATTATTAAAAATAATTATTTTATAACATTAAATTAATTAATTTAAATATATTTTATTAGATTAATTAATCAAATAAATTTTAAATATACTTTATTGTATTTAATTAATTTTATCTTTTTCAATAAACTTATATATATTATTTAAATAAAATTAATTATGTAAATAAAATTACATCACCAAACATGTTTTCTATTTTTATTTCAAATATACCCGAAACTAAAAAAATTAAAAAATAATTAAATATAATATTACCTAATGTATCTTAAATAAGTTTTTTTTTTGTTTGAAAAAGTATTCAAGTAAAACTTTCTTTTTTGGATAACTGCACCTCTACTAAGTCCTGAGGTCCTAAAATTAACGATCGAATAAACCATCCAATGGTCCTAAGGAGACTTGAACTAATGACCACTGAAAAACAAACCCAAAATCTTACCAATTTAACTAATCTTCAAGGTTTCATCTAAGTATAATTATAAAATTTTATTTTGTTTTTTTTTGGTTAAATTATTAGTTGTGTCCAAGTTCCAATTCTGATTATTATGGTTGAAATTTAATTAATCAGACACAATTAAAATTACAGGAGAATCATATCAATAAAAGAGTTCTTCAAATAGATTTGTCAAAATTCAGCAGACCCAATTAAAATACAAGAGAAGCATATTAATAAAAGTTTGAAAATTCGTAAAAAAATATAGATTTGAGGAAGAAACAAGGGATCTCTTCCCTAATACAGATATATTCTTCTTCCCTCTCTGTCTTCATCCTTTGGTTTCCAATTTCACTGTTGAAATTATGTAATTCCATCATCAAATGCAGCTAGCACGAGCATGATTCAAAAATAGCAAACTTGAAAATCTCAAGAGCTCATCAGTTTCATCCCTTAGGGCTTCCATTACAAACACATAGATCGAGTCTCTCTCTCTCTCACGCACACACACACACATTGTAGGGCATGGGAAAACTAGATCAAATTCAACAAAATATAAGTGAAACACACATATATGTATGCAAACATATAGACACACATGCTCAAGTCTTGGCCTCCGTGATTGATATTTTTTTGGCCGATTTTCAAGCACAAATCGTAGCGATGGTCGCTGCCACTGTTCAAGCAAGTATCAAGGATCCATTTCCCTACCAATCCATGGGTTTCGAACACCCGATTGCTACTATGAAGGCCGCCTCCACCTCTGGTGCTTTCACCAGCACTGTCCAGCCCACCCATTACTCTCTCCACAGAAACCAAAGGTGGCTTCATCTTCCAATTGACAATTTACGAGGCTCTAAGAGCATTTGGGGTTGAGTTCAGCTGTCTATTTCTGTGTCTGTCCTCTTACTTTTCAACTGATAAAAAGGAAAATGATGAGAAGGGGACTAGATCGAGCGAAATCCAGCGAATAAAATCGGAAGAAACCAAGAAAGAAGGTGAAGCTATGGAGTCAAAAGAGAGAGAAAGTGAGGTGGAGAAGAAGAAGCAAGAGAGAGAACAGCAGTTTGGTGTGAATAAATGCTAAAGGCTAAAATTGTTATATTACAAAATTTTTTAGCTGATGTAATCATTTTAACTAAAATTTTAATGGAATACTAATAGGGGGAGGTCGGAGGTTAGCAAAGTTTTAAATAAAATGGTAATTATAAATTTTAAATGTTGAGAGAATTTATGTGTAATTACTCAAATATTTAAGGAATTTATGTGTAATTTATCCTATATTTTAACTCTTAAGGCCCGTTTGACAACGCTGTCATTTTTTTGTTGTTTTTTTGTTGTCATTTTCTATTTTTTATTTTTTATTGCCATTTATTTTTTTTGAAATGAAAACTGAAACTGCGTTTGGAAATGCAATTTGTTTACAATTATTAATTTTTTATTTTAGAAAATATTTAATTTTATTAGTTTTAAAAAATTAATAAAACTTAATAAAATATATTTTATGTTAATTTAATTTAATTAATATAATTAATTAAATTAATACAGTAAATTATTTATTAAAATCATTTAATTTAATAAATATAAAATATATTAAATTATATTATTTATAAAAATAATTTAATAAAATATATTTCATATTAAATAAATAATTAAATTAGGTAAATTATTAAATTAAATTATTTATTTTTTAATTTATTTAATTATTTATTAAAATAATTTAATAAAATATATTTTATATCAATTAAATTAATTAAATCATAAATTATTTAATTTAATTATGATATTTATTTAAAATAATTTAATAATAATTATTAAATTAAAAATTAATTTAATTTAATTTAATTATTTATTATTAATTATTTTATATAAATTAATTTAATTATTAAGTTAAATAAATTAATTATGATATTTATTTAAGATAATTTAGCAATAATTAATTATTAAATTAAATTAATTAATTTAGTTTTATTATTTATTAAAAATAATTTATATTAATTTATATAATTAATTTAATTTATTGAATTTAATTATATTATTTATTAAAATAACTTATTTTAATAAAATATTTGAATAAAATAATTTATTTTTATGTAATGTAACAAAAATAGATAAAGTTTTAAAATTAACAAAATATTGGCAACAGAAAAAAAACCAGAGTGAAAACATCAGACAAGAAATCAGAGTAAAAACACATTTTTTTTTGTTTACGTTTTTCTGTTTATGTTTTTATTTTGTTTGGAAACAAAAAAATGTAAACAAGTTTATCAAACATATTTCTGTTGTGAATTTACAAAAATTTGAAAACTTAAACAGAAAAAAAGAAAACGAAAATGTTATCAAACGGGGCCTTAAAAACATGTTTTTTTTATTTTTTATTTTGTGTTTTGGGTAATAATAGCCCTCCTTATTAAATGATAGCTTCCTACTATTAATTAAACATAAGTATACTTGATGATTTGTGCTTTATTTAATTTTTTTTTTTTTTGCATTTTTGCTATCTATTTATTTAGGACACGTAAATCCAAATTTTTTACCTCGTAAATATAAACTTAGCCCAACCCTATATATTTTTAAGCATTGATTTAAAAATAAAAAAATTAAAAATAATAAAAAATAATAAAATCTTTCGGTTCCTAGGTTTCTGTCTCTTCATAACTATCAACGAAATTCGTTTCCACTTAATTTGTCAAAAAATTAAAAATTGGTGTAAAAATGACACATGACAAAATTTGATTAGAAAGAAAGTAAAATACTAATAAAAATTAGAATTTTTTAGAATTTTTTTAAAATAAAAAAAGAAAAGCTAGAAGTACGTAATTGTCAAAATTGATGATTCTACAGTTGCTAATCTCTCTCTATCTCTTTATTTTTCATTGAACTAAATTTTGATCCCCGTCTTTATTTTTCATTGAACTAAATTTTGATCCCCCTGTCATATACTCTTAGCTCTGTCCCGTCAAACCTTATTTAATATTTAGTGTATGCTTAATTATAAGGGTATATTCGGCTTGCTGAATAATCTAATAGATATTTCAAGTAAAATAATGTTGATTTTACATCTCAAATTAGCTGCACAGCACGTTTTCTTTTTTTTTTTTTTTCCTCCCAATTGAGAGAGAGAGAGAGAGAGAGAGATGTGAACGGCAAGTGTCGTTGTCCATCTCCGGTGGCTTCGAGCTTCGTTAGTTGTCTGCATGCATAGATGTAACTTCGTAACGGGGCTAGCCGTGCGCGGACGAAAACCGATTTTGAATGATAAAGGAAGAGAAGATGAAGAAGAAGGCAATTCCCCTTGTATCTATCATTGTACATATATATATATATGTGACTGTTCAACGATACGAGATAGTCAGATGGAATAATATGATTTTGTTTTTACAAGAAGAAAGGTTTGAGATTGATGTACGCATGCACATTTTGAATAATAGCATGTAGAAATTTTCAAAACAGGCTGCTAGCTAGTTTAAAAGACAGATTCATCTTGTTCGTGGCACGTGGACAAACGACTCCTGTAAATATTTTTTAAAATTATCATCTCCATGTTTAAATGATTTTACTTTTTTAAATTATTTTTTTGCTATGTTAAAATGTTATTTTTTTATTTTTTTATTATTTTTTACAATTTCAAAAAGCTTTATTTCTTTCAAAAAGAGAAATAAGGAAGTTATTTTTACTATTATATTCCCTACTCCAACAGACACTTTATGGAACTTGATGGAGGGCAAAAAGATCCTCTCTTTTTTTTTTTTTTTATCTCCGTAAAATAGGAAATTCCCTTCTTATGGATATTCAATTGGCATAAGTTTCTAAAGGGCTATTTGGAGCTCTACAACAACAATAACAATAACCACAACAACAACAACAATAATAATAAAATTCTATAAATCTCTATAAAATTTAATTTTTTTACACACTACACGGATTATAAGGTTGTAACTTTTATTAAGTTATACTAACTTTTTTCACTCTAAATACCCTCTAAATCTTTCTTGTGAAGCAAGTATTATATGGCTGATAAAATAGTTTTACTTGACTTATTTAATCGTAATAAGTCACTGGGTGTGATTTGTAAAATAAGAAGCTATATATATTTATAACTAGCAAGATACTTGTGTCATCATAATTATTTTTAAAATTAAATTGAATTATATTAATTAAAAGAAAAATTATAACAAATACAAAAAATGTTTTGATCATACTTATATGCCAATAAACAAAATAAAAGAAAAAAAATCCATGCATATATCAGTGGTATAATAGGGATAATAAATTATTTTTGTAAAAGATAACATAATATACACCATCAAGATAACTACTGGTATAAATTCTCGACAAAGTATATGATGTTAATACTTAGAAGGAAAAATAATTTCACAAATAAAAACAATTGGTGCTATTTTATTTATTATTTATGATAATAACACATTAAAGAGAGAGATGTCATCGAGCCCCTACTTCAGGTGGTGGAGCTGTTGCTAAGGGGGGGGAGAGTGGTTGGTTCTTACTTTTTCAGTTGTATAAGTCTTCTTTTTTTTTTCCTCCCTAATATTAGATGCTAATGGTGGTGGATAGATTTTAATGGAATATTGTTTTGGTTATACATGTCTTGCCAATGGAGTAACTGTTAATTTGTTCTCATTAATTTACTATATCTAACATCACTTTTTTTTTTGGCATATGATACTTTGATGGATTTGTCTAAGTGCTTTAGTTATCATATTATTTTTTGTTAAGTTTTGTTATCAAATTGTCAAAGAGCGAGATTGTAAAATTTATGATTGACATATTTCAAACAAACAACAATTGGAAGACTTACAAGGCTCAAAGGATTTCACATTGTTTTAATATTGTAATTCAAGTTCTAGATATGTCAGAAAGTTTAGAACTGAATTAGAATTCTGGTTGATAAGAATACTCCAATTTGAATGAAATTTAAAGTTAGAATGGAAATTATGATAACTCTGAAGGTAAATATGACCCATCGTAAAAATGTCCAGTACATATCCACATCCTAACCAAGGGATTATGTAGACTGTGGGCTTACCTAGTGAAGTTCGCAGCTTCGGTCACATCCTAATCAAGGCTTCATGCTCGGGAAATTTTATTTTTGATTTTTTATGGACTAGAACTACTTTTTATTCCTTATATATAGGCTCAAACTTACAACAAAAAAGAAGAGATTAGGAGAGACATATTCTAAGAGATTATTTTAATGTTTTATTGACTAATTACTAGGAATTGTTTTCATGTTTTGTATAAGGCCTTGAAAGAGTTCAAGACTGATGTTTTTCTCTTTGATAAGTCAAAGGCTGTTTTTCTTTTGGCTAAGGTTGAGATTGGGATCTTAGAGTCGAGTAAGAGATTGATAAAATATGTGCAATGAGTTGTAAAGTATTCATAGTCAATTTCTTGCAACTAAACTTTGTATAATGAAAGTTTTTGTTGGTTTCCATGATCGGACTTAGAGTTTTTATATTGTTATTTTGGTAAGAATTTTTCTGTCATCAATTTAGTTTTTCTTTGTGACATAGTTTGATTACTTTGCTTGTATATATTACCATTGGAAGAGTGATTTGAGAATTTCAAACCCCCCAAACTTTCACAGAGAAAACAAAAATGCTACCCAACTAAGCTAATCTAATTGATTTTGAGGTCCCAATTGCTAAATTTGTATGTTGATGACTAAATGATGTAAAACTCGTATTCTAATCCAGAAGTTTGCGTAATTTTAAGTCTGCTAGGGCTGTGTCTAGAAATTTAAGGATTTTAAGCAAAATTATTTTTAGGGTGACCTAACTTAAGTAACTCCTTTTCTCATTCTTTTAGCTTTATGAGCTGCAAAATTATTTATCAAATTTTTATAATCAATACATTATAACATTTCATTCTCAATAAATAAAAAATATACAACCACCATATCTGTATCCAATGCAAATAAAATAATTATAGATAAACTAAAAATAAAACAAAACAAAGAAAGATGGTTGTGAAAATCAACAGATAGATAAGAATTACACAAGTATTATCTTTATTTTTTTTCTCTCTTATTTTAAGCAACTCTAATTTGATTTATTGTATAATGACTAGATTTGGATGATGGAAGAGCAACATTGATGAAGATAAGGATTGGGGATGATATGTTAATAATTTAAAATATTGGATAATTACTGCTTGATTTGATGAAAATAAATATTAGATTTGGATAATTTGTAGAATGATTGAATAATGATATATCAAAGATATTGGATTTGGAAGATTTAAATGACTGAATGAGTTGATTTGATAGACGTTTTTTCAAATTTTGGTAAATTCTTAAATGAATTAAAATAATAATAATATATTTAATAAAATAATTATGAGTGTATAGATAGAGTTACAGTGAATTCAAATACTTTATCTAAATTTTATGTGTATATAAAATAATTAATGCATTTAATACGATAATTATGAAGTAGAAAGTTCAAAAGTTAAATAAAATTTTAAATAAATTTAAAAATAATAATTAATGTATTAATAAAAATTTGATTGATTTAAGTATTATTTAATATTTTTATTATTAATAAATATTTTAAAAAAGCGGCCCTCCTCTTTTTGTGGGGCCCTAAATAACCACATTATTAGCCTAGAGGTTGCTCTCCCTTAACTCTGTTTGGCAGGTTAATTTTTTTGTAAATACTTTTGGTAAAAAATTATTAAAAGTTTTAAAAATTAATAAAAATTTCTATAAATTGCTAGCTGCAAAAGGAGCTCCGCAGACAAGCCTGCAACTTTTAGTTTGTATGCTGACGAAATGGCGTAGAACTAATATTTTATTCCAGAAACCTGCATAATTTGTGATGTTACTTAATAAAAGGTGTGTCTTCGACAACCTAAGGAGTAATTATCAAATTTTTTAAAATAAAAAGATTAATTTATAAATAAAAAATAAGAAATTAAAATTTATCCCGTAAAAAAATATTATTTCAAAGTATTTATTTTGTATGAATAAATGCTACGAATACATAGATGGTTTCAAATTAATATATTTTTAATAATAAAAAAAATTATAAAAATTGATTTATTCTCTGTTATCAAAATTAACGTAAGGACTCATCTACTAACACCATGGGCTTGTTTAGCATTAATCTTTCATCCGTGTTGCCTTAACAACATCAACTAGTTTTAACATGTGCGATTCATGAAATTATATAATATTTTTTGATTAAAAAATAAATTTTAAATATATTACAAAATATTTTAATAAAATTACATAAATTCATAAAATAGTTATTGATTTATTTTTATATTTATATTTTCTGTTTATGTTAATGTTAGTGAGCTAATAGACTTGATTAAGGTCGAGTTTTTATATGAATACTAAAAATTTATGTATTAAATCACAAATTTACCTAATCGATATGACATCTTTTTTATTTCAAATTGTCTGTTAATTTTAATTTAAAATTACTTAAATTAAAAGTGTTTCTATTAATAGTATGTTGTGCTTCATAGGAAAAAAATATAGTAAATTTGACCTATTTAAATTTAAAATTAGAATTTAGAAAAAATCACTCTCCAGATTGTTTTTATTCAAAGATTTGTAAAAATAAAAAAATAGAATGATGAATATAGAAATTCGCACATAGGATTTGATAATAATTTTTTAATTAATTTCGTAAAAATAACTCAAATAAAAATATTATTATTAATAATATGTGTTTTATAAAATAAAAAATATAGTAAATGTGACAAATTTAAATTTAAAATTAAATTTTTGGAAAAATAACTAATCTCGAGCTTAATTAATATTTTGCTATTTTTTGTATTTTTAAATTTTAAAAATACTAAGAGTTATTATGAGAAAAGAAATAATTTTATATATAAAAGAAATAATATAGTTGTAGTATTTTAGTAATGTGGGAGAAAAAAGAAATAAATATTTTGTGAAAATGAAGGGAAAGAGAACGAAGGAATTTAAAAAAATAATTAAAAAACTATGAAAAAGGAAAGAGAAATAGAAATTTGATAGGCATGTCACGTAAGATTTAAATGAAATAAAAAAGGAGAGAGAGAGAATACATTCTTTTAGTATTATAGATAAAAAAGTTGTATTGGACAGATTTAGTAAATTAGTATGTATGACATATTGTAAAAGTTCACGATACATGTTCCTCATTTCAAAGACATTAATAAAGGAATTAATCAATTTTTTTATACAAAATTTTATTTTAACTTCTCCACTTTTAATTGTAACTACTAAATAATTAAAATCATGATCAAGTTTCAATCTAAAATTATGATCAAGTCTCAATCTAACTCATATTAAATTTATCTGAATTGCAAGATAAGTATTGACTAGAAAATTATAGAATTATAGGTTTCTGATTTGGAAGATATATTCAACTTAATTAATTTGCTCCACGTTCAATGATTTTTCAATTGTAGGCAATTATTGTTATGTTTTAATTTGCTTTGAAAATTAATGATTTATGAACAAAATAAAGATATCAAATTTGTATACTTAAGTATAATTTTAATATATAGTAAAATAAAATGTAAAGTGCTTATAAGCAGTTTTCATTTTTCGTTAATTTTAGATCCAATTCAAGATTATAAATTTTGTTAGAACTCTTATTTATTCAAAAGATCTAAAAGCTGAGGATTTGATAGAAGTTCCAAAATTTCATGGAATTATGATTAAGTTGTTACAAGGTAAATAGATAACTAGCATTTTGAACGAATGAAATCATTGTGTGAGAAGGAGAAGCAAAACAGGATGAATGGCAGAACTCAGACAGCCCACAACAAAGCTTGAGTAAAGCTTAAAGGATCTGCACATAATTTCATGTGAATGATGAGATGATTTTTTGATTTTATGCTATGATTTGATTCTCCTAAAATTTTTTAAAATGTATGGCAATTCCTAGGTTAGGGAAACATCATTAATATATATAATTTTTTGAGTCTAAATTTTTTATGTTATAATCAATTTAATAAAATACTACCATATATAAATATTTGACTCAAAAAATTTAAAGTTATAAATTAACCTCCTTAACAGTTAAATATTTTTTCTTAAATGTTATGTATTATCCAAAATTTAATATTCCAATGAATTTTGATGTTTATATATAATTTGATCTATTACTTGTCATTAATGACGTAAAAAATTAAAAATAAAAAAAGTCTAAAATTTAAATGGTTTATAAATTAAAATATGTAAAAAAATTTTCCAGCTTTAGATATTTTTAAAATTTAAAACCATTATGAATATCACAATGTTAAATAGTGTTTAAAAATAAATTAATCAAACTTAAGTCTCATTTCAAACTCGTTTATTAAGCAAATCAATTTTGAGCTCAAGAAAACCCATCTCGTTAACCTCCAAAACTTACATATATATTCTATAATATTATTATATATAAAATATATTAATATAAATTGATTTTCTAAATCTTATTTATTTAGATTGTTTGTTAGTATTTAGTGATTATTTTGATTTTTAAGAGTGATTTTATTTTTATTGAAAACCTATAATGTTTTAAAATTTCTCAAGTTGTGCTAAACCCTTCATCAATTGTCAAGTATTTTGAAAGTTAAAATTTGACTTATTATAAATATTAGTTATTTTTAGTGATTATTATTTGACAAAATAATGATTTGATATTATTAAATAAATTGTTTGACCTTTCAGATATTTGATAAAAATAAAATTTTAGTGAACTGAGACTTAATATTTTTCAACGAGCTGATCATAATTTTTCAAACAATAGAGAGGAAGACAATTTGCTGGATATATTGCAATTGATTGAAAGTTTTAAGCTCAGCTTAAAGAGCTTTTAGTCTTGAGGACAGAGTCGAAACATTTTGGAGTTCCTTTTGACTTGTGTTGATCCCATTCCTTAGCAACAACATATATATGTATATTCTTATGTATTTACTTAAAGAAATGTCTGTTTCTATACTTCTCATTTACTAACATAGGAAACAAAGATAGACAGATCAATCTGTATATTTCTTGCACAAAATGCTTAAGACGAAAGATAAACACCAGGTAAATTGCTAGAACATTACTAACACTAGCACAAACTAATTGCAGAGAATAAAAATCATAGCTTAAATAGGAGAACCATTGAAAAACGGAGGGAAAAAATTTCCAGTCCTAGCCTTCACTTTGCCGCCTCCTCTCTCTCTTTTCCTGTAGAAAGGTCCATTTCAAAAGAATTTACTATATGAATGTATAAATTTGATAGAAGAGAATAGATGATGCTGCCCCTATTTTTAGATCAAAATAATAAAATAATTTAATTTTTTTCACCTTTTTTGATGGGCAAGATTTTTTCACTTCAATTTCCTTTTCTATATTTTGTTTTCTCACATATTTAATTTGTTTCCATAAATCCATGATCCAAACGTGTTGTAAAATATATAAAATGCAGAAGTAAATATATATTTACAAAGTGCTTGTATGTGACTTGAAAAAAGTTCTGAAATCGATCATACCTCCTTTATTTGGTACAGCGTATTCATGCATGGACAGACTCCTATAAGAAAACCACAATATGTTAGAAAAATGGTGAATTATTGCTCTCATGCTATATAATATGAACTTTTTTGGCAATGCTTTAAGAGGTTTCTACCAAGATTTCAGTGATCATTGGCCAAACTTTTTTTTAGCTAGCTATAATGTTGATAAACATATTTTTTTTAAATATTAATACAAAAGAAAAAATACAACATAACTTACTTATGAGGCATCGTTTAAGTTCACTAATTTCTTCTCCTAGCCCGCCTTTGGCTAATCTTGTTCAAACCTCTTGCTTTCTTGAAAAATTTTTCTTCTGTAACTCTTATGAACCATTCAGGTTTTCCAGTTAAGAAAATAAGACAACCAACGACCAATCCCAACACAATTCCGCATCCATACCCCATCATCGTGGCTTTCAAAATATTGAATTCATTCAAAAAATTTGACTCGTCCTCTTGGTGGAAGGTTGTCGGTGGTTGATGTTGGGGTGGTGCCTTATCATTTCCGCATTTCTTTGACAATGGATGTCCACATAATGCCAAATTCTCTCCATACGAATCATTTTCAAACGTATTGAATTGGCTACCTTGAGGTATAGGTCCAACTAGATGGTTCCTTGAAAGGTTCATGACTGCAAGAAATGTTAGCTTTACAAGTTGCCCTGGAATTTCTCCTGTGAATTGATTTGAAGAAAGGTCTAAGGATTCCAGCACGATTAGATCTCCCAATGAAGATGGAATACGACCGTTAAGGTTGTTATGAGATAAGTTTAGGGATCGAAGAGAATATAACATTCCAACAACAGTTGGAATCTCTCCTATGAATTGGTTGTTTGAGAAATCAATTGTTGCCAAGGTAGTTAGGATTCTCACTAATTCCAATCGCACCCCTTTTATGACTAGCTCCACAGAATCTCGAAAATCTTTTATGGTTAGCCTCACATAATCTTGATAACGATCATCCCCCATATATCCTGAGTCAACTTTATTTTTATCCACATTCATCATGGCTTTGAAACTTTGAAAATATCTCAATGGCAAAGTGCCAGTGAACTGATTGTGAGAGAGGTCTATGATTCGAAGTTTAGGAAACGGTGTTTTAGCCCTCGAAGTAGGTATGGGACCATGAAATTTATTGAGGTGTAAGATAAGAACTTGCAACTCAGGAAGAGACTCTAGCCATTGTGGGAATGTATCATTGAATTCATTGTTACCAAGGTCCAAAACTTCCAAACTTCTACAATTTCTCAAAGCCCACGGCACTGGACCTTGCAGTTGATTTCCATTCAAGTTAAGATTCCTTAATGAACTGCTGTTTCCAAATGTTGCCGGTATAATTCCACGAAAGGCATTCATTCGGAGATCCAACACATCAAGATTATTGCTGAAGTTTCCTAAACATTGTGGAATTACACCGCTCAATTTGTTATGTGATAGATTAAGAATAAAAAGAGAACTCAAATTGCACAACAATGAAGGGATTTCCCCAGTTAAGTTATTGTGCGACATAGAAAAGAACCGCAGGGAAAATGGTAGAAATAGGAGACTACTTGCTTCAAGATAGTTATGAGAAAGATCTAAAGAAAGTAAAGATGAAACACTGTGAACCCACTTTGGAATTTGGCCATGCATTTTGTTGTTAGAAAGATCTAGATACTGAAGAATTTTGAAGGTTGCTAAGAAATATGGGAAATGTTGTAAATTGCAAAAGGCTAAATTCAATGACCAAATGAGAGGTGACATGCTAGTGTTGAGCTGGTACAAGTCATGAGTTGGGTTAGTTAGTGGATTGGAACTCAGATCTACTCGTTTTAATGATGGAAAGCTGAACAACAAAGACGGTATTGAGCCATTGAGCAAGTTATTAGACAAGAAGAGCTCTTCCAAGTTTTGAAGCCCACTTGTACAAGAGGGAATGGGCCCGGTCATTCGATTGGAATGCAGATTCAATAGTTTTAATGATGGAAGACAGATCAACGAAGACGGTATTGAGCCATTGAACAAGTTATTAAATAAGAAGAGGAATTCCAAGTTTTGGAGCTTACTTATATTGGAGGGAATGGGCCCTGTGAGTGCCATACTTGGCATGGACAAACCAGCAAGTTGTGTCAAGTTAGTAACCCAACCTGGGAATTGGCCACTGAAATTGTAACTTGCAAGGCCCAAATACTCCAACTTAACTAGCTTAGCAAAAATATCGGGAAATTGCCCTTTGTCTTCATTGGTGAAGTTATTCCAAGATAGCCTTAGATAGGAAATCTGTGTGAGGTTCCCCACTGATCTCGGAATGGATCCCGATAATCCGCAGCCGCCGAGATTCAAAATATTTAAAGACTTGAGATTGCCAATTGAATCTGGTATTTTTCCAGATAAAATCGTTTTAGAAAGACTTAACTCCTTAAGAGAACTGCTACTGCTAAAGCTCCAATTTCCTTCTCGTAGATTACCAGTGAGGGCTTCGTTACATTGAAACAAAGGTATTGCAAATTTGGAAGGTGGAAAATGTTATTTGATAATTTCCCATGCAGATTGGTGAAGCCAAGGTTAAGCTTTGTTAGAGAAGACAAATTCATTATGGAATCGGGTATACTTGAAGAGATGTTTACGCCCCATAGGCTGAGCTCTTGGATTTGAGTTTGGTTTTTGAGCAGCATATTGAAACTGTGGGGTTCAAGGAGCAGTTCAACTATTGGTGCTAAATCAACTGGTGATACAAAGGAAGTGAGATCGAGTGAAGCAAGATTGGGCAAGCGGGAGATTTCAGATGGGATTATGCCTGAGAAGTGGGTAGAAGAGAGGTTGAGATGAGTTAAGCTTGGAAATTGGCTGCCAAACCCAGATGGAATTGTAGAGCCACTGAAGTCATTATAGGCAAGATTGAGGCGCTGCAGGTGAGAGAGTCGAAAGAGGCTGGTGTTGGGATGCATGGTCCCACGGAGGTGGCTACAACTAAGGTCGAGGCCAATCACGTGAGACGTGAACTCATCGCACGTGACTCCATCCCATGAACAGCAATCAGTACTGGACTTGTTCCAATATGCTGTCTTAGGAGGAGTAGAATTACAGTCGTCATCATCAGTAATGTTTGTAAGAGTGAACATACCTTTGAAGTGTAGCAAAGCAGATCTTTCATCAGGATGACACAAGTCATGATGTGTAGAAGCAGAAGAAGAAGAAGAAGCAGTAGCTTGAAGATAGGGCAAGAGAAAGAAAAAGAATAAGCAAGACCATAAAAATCTCCCCATTCTTTTGAAATTCAAAAGAAATATCGGAGGAAGGATTAAGTGGAATTGTGACTATTGATCGATGGTAGATTTTAGTCTAAACCATACCTTCTTATATAGTGTTGGCTGTAGAACTTAACAGTAAACGTCAAGCAGGCTTGTGGACGTGCACAAAAGACTTGCACAAAAAAGTCTTGAGCTAGAAAGCGGACTTGTAGATCACTTGCAGATAAGTATTGCAAACTTGTAGAAAGGGTTTTCCATTCAAAAGCTAAAGGGGCCCCAAAGCGATGATTTTCATCCGTATATATAAAAGTTTGTGATTTCCATGTTCCTAGCAATTATCATTTCCGTTTTCTTTTGCTCTCACCTCACTGTAATTTTGATATATATTATGAAACATGTATGAAAGTTCAAAATAGCTGTGCTATCTATATCTAACACGCGTAAAATGTACATATTTTTTGAACACATCAAAATAAGTATCTATTTATTTTTTGATTTTTTATTCAAATATGTGGATTAAAACAAATCTAACTTTAGGTAATGAAAACCTAAATCATGTAACTCTCATCTCTCTTATTTTTTTATGTTATATTTATTCAATCAGTAAATATTTTTAAGTAATGAATTGCTATGAAATGGAATTGCTATGATGAATAATATAATAATTAATAAATGTATAAAAACAAAAAAAATAGATATTTATACATATAAAAAGATTTTAAATTGATACATTTTTTACCAGAATCAAATGGAACTATTTCGGTTATTTTAGTTCTGAGTAATTCAATTTTTGGTTCGGTTTGATTTTTTTTTACGATAATAAAAAAAATTCCAATAATTCTAGTTGAATAAACACTACATGACTACGTACATGCCTGATTTAATGGGCATGGGTTATTAGAGAAAATAATAAATTCTTTTTTTTTTTTTTTCTGGTATTCAACATATTTGCTGAGGAACTCTGTTCGAGTTATATCTTTAGAAAGCCATACAGGACATGGATATTTAATCTGTTTGTAATTTTTCCAAATTTTAAGTATTTTACTTATTTTTTTAAAACGATATTAACATTCAAAAAAAAAAAAAAACTTTCATTAGAAATTCATATAGGACATGGATTTTTTTGATCCGATTGTTATTTTTTAATTATTATAATGTTGGGATTAAATCAATTTTACTACTATAAAGATGATACAATTTAATGGAAATGTAGTCATAAAAATTAATTTTTTATCTAGATAGCCTTATAAAAAATGTATGGGTAAAATATACATCATTAATAAATGTAAATCAGTTATTACACATCCGCAAGCTTAAACTCGTGGCATCATATGTAGAAAATAAATCATTGTCTCAAGTAACTTTAGAGAAATGTTTATTGTGACGTTTGCATGTTTTTTTATTTTATTAATAATTAAGGGAGGCAAATTTTTTTAAGTGGAGATCTAAAAAATTAACGCTTATTACGATATGAAGGTTATTTTTATATATAATGAGCTCAAATTTAGATTAATTTTTTTTTAAGATTAAGTGAAAGTTATAACTATAGGTGTATTTAGAGTTGTATAAAAGTGTATAAAATTGTAAAAATTAATGTCTCATATTTCGTGTAGTGAGTAGAGAATTTAAATTTTATATTCTCGTAATTCGTATTTATAAAATTTTATATTTTTTTTTCTAACTCCAAACAAGGCCTATATAGAGTATTATTAATGATATACTGTTTACCAAATTAACATTAAAAATAAATATATAGTCACTGGTCAATGGATCATATACTAGAGCTAACCTAGCTGGAAAGCAGGCTCGTAGACAGACTTGTGCTGGAAAGCAGACTCGTAGACTTGCACAGGAGTCTTACAGACTTGTAGAAAGTGTTTCCCATTCAATCGTTTTGGTTTGAGTCAATTAACAAAAAATGTTAGTCCAAAAGCTAAAGGGCCCTCAAAGCGATGATTTTAATCGGTATAAAGATTTGTGATTTCTTGTGCTTCTAGCAATTATCATTTCCATTAATTTCTTTAACTCTCATCTCAATATAATTTTAGTGTATATTATGAAATACAGGACTTCAAAATAGACATTGTACCTATATTCCACACGTAACGAATATATATATTTATTAAAAATAATAAAATATGTGTCAAATAAATCATGTGACGTTGTCTAATTGTTCTCCTATTTTTTTTTTCAAATATATGAATTAAAACAAATCTAAACATAGATGGTAGAAATGTTTAAAATTATAAAATTACATCTCTCTTATTTTCTTATGTTATATCTATTGAATTAGATATTAAACTAATAAATTAGCTTCCTTACATATATGTGTGTTTTATGTGCACTTATAACTCATAAAAATATATATTTATGAAGTATTTCTACTATATCCGTTTCTTAATTATTTTTCATAAATAATATGAATAAATATAATATAATTAAAATAATATTTAATTTAGCTTAATTAATATAAAATATATTTTATTAAATTCGGTTAATTTTCTAAAAAACTAAAAATTTTATTAAAGGGTAATTCGATTGATTTTACTAATAATTGTTATAATTAATAGAATAGAATTAAAAGTTATAAGTAAAACACTCTATAGTAATAATATAGTAAAACACTCTATAGTAAAATCATATAATATAGTAAAACACTCTATAGTGATAATATATATATGTTGGGATTATAACACTAATTTTACAACTATACAAAAGTTATAAGTTAATAGAAATGTAACTATAAAAATTAATTTTTGACATAGATATCTTTAATAAAAGCTGTATGGGTAAAATACACATCCTTAAAGTGGTAGCATCAAATTTAAAGAATAAATCATTGTCTCGAGTGACTTTAAAAAAATATTTATTTCTCTTAAATATCTATGGTACCATTTGCATATTTTAATTTTATTAATAACTATTTTATATGGAGGTAAATTTTTTAAGACTGAACGTAAATAAATTAAAACTGACAAGTATATGAAGGTTATTTCTATATAACAGGCTCAGTTTGAGATTTGAAAATTTTTTTTTGTAACTATGCGAAAGTTATAACTAAAGTCTTGTTTGATAGCACAAAAATGTGTAAAAATCTACCAAAAGTTACAAAGTGAGTGTTTGATAAAACTTTAACTTTTGCTAATTTTTTACTCTGTTACAGTAATTTTTTCCACTCAAAAGTTATTAAAAGTTTCACCAACACACAAAAATTACCAAAAATTGTTAAAAATTTTACTAAACACTCAAAGTTACTAAAAATTATTAAATATTGCCAAAAATTTTACCAAACACTCAAAGTTACAAAAAGTTACTAAAAATTATAACTCGTTCAATCAAACACATCAAAAATTACAACTTATAACTTTTGACTAAAAATTATTAAAAAATATTAAAAATTATGCTACCTAACGCCTCCTAAGTAAAAATAAATATATATTACATATCTCGGCCTCAGTCGCTGGTCGTTGGCTCATCCACTAGTGCTAACCTACCTGGAAAGCAGGCTCGTAGACTTGCACAAACGACTTGAGCTGGAAAGCAGAATTGTAGACTTGCATTATTGCATATGAGTCTTGCGACCGTAGACTTGCATAAAAGTCTTGCGGACTTGTAGAAAATGTAAATCCAAAAGCTATAGGGGGCCCATGGTGATGATTTTCACCCGTATAAAACTTTGTGATTTCCGTGCTTCTAGCAATTATCGTTTCCGTTTCTTTAGCACTCATCTCAATATATTTTTGGTATGCACTATAAAATACGAAACTTCAAAATAGGTGTATACATATTAAATATATATACTCCTTGAATACATTAAAATATGCATTGTACATAGCATGTGACATATCTAATTACTACTAAATTCCCGTGCAAAGCACAGAGCGCTTATTCCCTAATTTGATTTTAAGATTTTAAAAAAAAAAATTTCTTGTTTTTATTAAAATTTATTTTTTTTCAAAAGCTATAATTTTATTTATTTATTTTTATTTTTTAAAATTTAATTTTAAAGTACTTAAATTAAAATTAAATTTAAAAATTAAAAATAATATTCTTTAACTGTTGTATACGTGGCATGGAAAGATACAACTACTGGGTGGAATGACAATTTTTTTTTTGAGGGGGTGCCATGAGAAAACTTGAAAATTTTAAATAAGTAGTAAAATAAATAAAATTATTAATTTTAAATATATTCACTTAAGGGAGAAATGGGACAGGCGGGGTTGTATGGGTGACAGGAAGAGAGAGAGAGAAGGGGGGATTGGGTTGCTAGGGGTGGGGAGGCTTTTTTTAGGTAAATTAATTTTTTATTTGAAATAAAAAATAATTAATTTTAAATAATTAATAATTAATTTTAAAAAATTTAAATTTAACATATTTAATAGTCAGGATTATTCTTTCCTCTCTCCACTTTAGTTATCAAAACGACTAACTCTCTCTCTCCCCTGCACCTTTGATATGCAAACTTCAAAGAATATACAATTCATCGCCGGTGACTCCGGTGATTTAAGCTAAGTTCAAAGTTGTATATTCTTTTTTTGAAATCCAAAAAAAAAAAAAAAAAAAAAAAATTGTTCACTATCGAAAGATTTGATTGACTGTGCACTTGACTCAAAATAATAACCTACAACACATTGAATTTCAAATCTAGACAGCAACCCTGAAATGCAATTGCTTTAAAGATGCAAATGGACTCTACTTCAGATAACAATTAAACCAACCAAATCTTCCCCGATGTTTAAGATCAACTTCTCCTTACAAATAAAAATTCATTAGTAGACATCAAGAAGAAATGATGCTTCAGCATAATAAGAGAAAAAAACACAAAGCAAAACCAATATATAAACCTCCTCCCGTATCAAAAAGTTCTAGAAAGTCCAGAAAATACTCAGGGCAAGGGAGACCTTGCCAAGATCCAATAGTACCAAACAAATCTGTTTTTTTTTCCTCCCCCCCCCCACCTTCAAGTCAATTGGTCTTAGTCATATACTGTTTACCAAATTAACATTAAAAATAAATATATGGTCTTAGTCACTGGTCAATGGGTCATACAATAGTGCTAAGCTAGCTGGAAAGCAGGCTCGTGGACTTGCACAAAAGACTTCCACAATAGACTTGTGCTGGAAAGCAGACTTGGAGACTCGTAGAAAGTGTTTCCCATTCAATCTTTCTGGTTTGAGTCAATTAACATAAAATGTTAATCCAAAAAACTAAAGGGCCCTCAAAGCCATGATTTTAATCGGTATAACGATTTGTGATTTCCGTGCTTCTAGCAATAATCATTTCCATTAATTTCTTTTACTCTCATCTCAATATAATTTTAATATATACTATAAAATACGGGACTCATTATACCGATATTTGATACGTATTAAATATATGTATTTCTTAAACACAGTAAAATACGTGCTGGATAAATCACGTAACGTATATCTAATTATTTTCTCATTTTTTGTTCAAATATGTGGATTAAAACAAATCTAAATTTAAGTAATAGGAATATTTAAAATTACAAAATCCCATCTCCCTACTTTTCTTGTGTGATATATATATATATATATTGAATTATGTATTGAGCTAATAAATTAGTTTTCTTACACATATATGTGTTATATGCGCATATATAACTTATAAAAAAATATATATTTTTTTACGTGTTCTGACTAAATTAATTTCTTAGTTTTTTAAAAAAATTTACATTTATATTTGTACCTGTATCGTGTATGTATTTTATATTCTAAAGTAATTAAAGGGAAAGAAGTTAGGAATAAAAAAAAAAAGTAAGACCACGATAAGAATGGATTAGCTAGGTAAATGAATCCCTTAGCCTTATTCATTAGCAAAAGAAAAACAGATAAGTTGCATAACAAGAAGTCAGTTTTTCTTTCATTTTTAGAATTTTTCGTATTATGTGACATTTTTTGTTGTAAAAATTTTATGTGTTTATTTATTTATTTTGTAACCTTTAATTTTTCTTTACACATTTATAAGAAAAATAAATTGCAAAAAGGAAATGCTTAAAAATAATAAAAAAAATTAGTTTTTTCACACAGTTATGTGAATTTTTATAATTTTAAGCATTTATTTTTAATTATTTACAAAAAAAAATGTGACTAACATGCTTAATAGTTATAAAAAATATTAAATTTGAGGCAAAAAATTTAAAAAAAAAAACCTGGTATAAGACGATCAACTAGAAATAAAAAAAAGGAAAAAACTGTCTGTTCTTTGGTTTTTCAAACTAAACCGTAATTCAATTAATACGAGTGAAATAAACTAATTCACATCTAGAACAAATCCTTTTGCAATTGAAAGAAATGCAACTATAGTTGGATATAAACCAATCTATTTGAAGTTTGTTCAAATTTAATTTAATTATAAGTTATTCAAACTCGACTCAAAATATAAAAGAAATGAATACAAATTATAATTTTAAACTTACTATACTATTAAATTATATTAAAATTTGATTCGATAGACTAATTATTAAGACCTTTGGATATATTTTGACTCATGTTTATTAGTGCTAGAATAGATTGAAGACGTATTTTGCAGTTATCCAATTAAGGAGTGTATTATTTAAGAATTGAAGGGCAGAAAGCTTGAATTATCACACCACTTTAATTGTTATAACATGCAAACTCAAACTACGCAAATATACATAATGGGATTTCTGCTATTAATCTATTGCGTGAGATGATAAAGTATCTCATAAAAAAATTCAAAACCTCAAATATATATATATATATATATTAAGGCCTCATTTACTTCAATGCAAAATATTTTTGTTTTCAAAACCATAAAAAAAAAATATTTCTTGAAACAAATGTGAATGTGTTTTTTGCATAATTATTTTTTTTTAAAGCAAACTTAGGTTAAATTTTACTTTGTTTATAAGTTTTAACTGAAATTTTATTTTAGGACTTCTGTTCTTATAATAATTAAGTGTTAGATCTTTTAATTAGTTGTAATCTCTTTTTTTAGTGACTATTTTGCCTATACACTTGCACAATTAATTATTTATTTTCAAGGTTAAAATGATTACTCTAATTAGACATTGTATCCATTTAACAGGCTGGACTGTTAATTGCATGCGAAAGGAAAAGAACTTCGATGTTGAAGTAAAACTTTAGATAAGCCCATTAGGAATTTTTCAAGCGGACAAATAAAATGAAAGGACAGATAGCAGTGTTGAGCCGGCGCAACTCATGAACTGGGTTAATGATCAGCGGATTGAAACTCAGATACAATAGCTCCAATTAACAAAGGGTGAAGAATAAAGACGGTATAATATTTGACCGATTGAGACAGCTAATTAGACAAGTAGAGGTTTTGCAGGTTTAATTGTAAGAGGGAACTCAGTTCCAATAACCTCAATGACGGAAGGGTGATGAACAACCAAAAAGGTATGTACCATTGAGCAAGCCATCACACATAGAGCCTCTTCTCGGTTTTCTAGCCCATTAACATTAATTAGAGGAATTAGTCGACCTCATGGGCATCGTGTATAGTTGATAAGTCTGAATTAAGCAGTAAGTTGTGTCAACTTAGCAACCCAGCGGGGGAATGGGCCGCTAAAATTGTTAATTGAAAGGCTCAAAAACTCCCCTCTTTACTAGCTTAAATATATCGGGAAATTGCCTTCATTATTGAAGTTGTTTCCTGATACCTGTGATATGTGCAAGGTTCTTGCAAGGTTCTCAATCGATCTCGGAATGGATTTCGGTAACAAGAGAGTGCCAAATTATTTGTATTTAGAACTAATCTCAGAGTTTTCACAATTGGACCATAAATATGGGACTGCCCCCCTTAATTTTTTTTGACTATTTCTTTTTTTATTTTAAATCTTAAGCATTCATATTCTTTTGTGGATCCCATTACATAATTTTTTGCGAACCCATTTTAATTGTTGAATAAGATCGACGGTTAAATTGAAAATAATAAAAAAATAACAGAAAAATTACAGGGAGCACAGTCCATAAATATTTGTGCACATTTGAACATGCCAAAAATAAGAAGATTCAATCAGATTTGAATAGAGTCAATGTTATAAATTATGTTGACTATGAGTTTTATACCTTAATGAAAATGGAGTTTAAATTCGATGGACATTCAAAAGATCCAATAATGATTCTGATAATGAAACTATAAAGAGTTTATTATTATATATAAAACCAATTTTATTACTATAAAGAGTTTATAACTTAATAGAAATGTGGCTATAAAAATTAATTTTGACATAAATATCCTTAATAAAAGTTGTGTTAGTAAAGTGATAAATTACACCTCCATTTTCTTAACATTTGGGTAATTATACTTATTATTCTTCAATATTTAAAAATTAACTTACTTTCTTAATTTTGAAATGTTGTTAACATTAATTCTCTTATACTAATCTAATAGAAAATGTCAAAATAACCAAAATTTTAGGTATTTTTTTATTTTATCCTTCATCCTTTCATATTTTCGTTAGTTTTTTCACAAAAATCTCCAAATGTTTCTATTTTTACTTGGTTTTTTACCTGTGTTTGGAGATTTGTGTGAAGAAAACTGACGAATATGTGAGAGCGGAGGGATAAAATAGGAAAAACACTTAAAATTTTGATTTCTTTAACATTTTTGTTAAGTTTTAACGATTGATTTAACGGAAAGGAATTAATGTTAATAATATTTCAAAATAAAGAGGTAAGTGTAGCTTCTAAATGCTAAGGAGTAGTAAATTTAATTACCCAAATGTTGAGGGGCGATAGGTTTAATTTACCTTTGGTAAATTGTATAATAAATGTAAATAAATTATTATGGTATTGTTTGAATGGCAAAAAAATATAATAAAAATCTAAAAGTTGACGTAAAAGTGTTATGTGAAAAATTTTGATTTGATTGTATCTTTCAAAAACTAAAAAAAAAAATTTGATTGAAAGAAATTAAAAAAATTAATAAAAATTGATGAGTTTTAGTAGATTTTAGTAAACCAAACACCTCATATATATCTTCAAGTTTAAAGTTGTGGTATCAAATCTAAAAAATAAATTATTGTCCCAAGTAACTTCAAAAGAATATTTTTATTTCCTCTTAAATATTTATTGTGACATTACATATTTTTAATCTTATTGACAATTATTTTTAGATAGATGTAGGTTTCGTTAAATCACGACCTAAATCAATTATAAATTACTATAATATGAGGATTATTTCTATACAAAACTAGCCCCAAATTAGGATCAAAACTTTTTTATGACTAAGAGAGTGTTTGGTAAACTAAGAGAGTGTTTGGTAAACTAAAAAGATAAAACTTTTTACGACTTTTGTCCTGACACTGTCACATCTCACTTTAGAAGTAAGTTGTACTCAATAAAAATTTGTAAAAATTAGATAAAATTGATAAAAATTAGAAAAAATTAGTAAAAATTAATAGAAATTAGAGAAAATTAGAAATTACTTTATAAAAAAAAGTTAGAAAAATTGAAGAAGGTTAAAAAACTAATAAATTTGTTAGAGAAAGTTCTTGCTCCGAACAGCCCTAAGTGAAGATTACAAATATATATAGAGTATCAGTAATCATGTATAGTTTTTTTTTTTGGTAATTATAATCATGTATAATTTACCAAATTAACATTAAAAATAAAAACATATTACATATCTCGATCTTAGCCAATGGTCAATATATTGGATCATATACTAGTGCTAACATAGCTGGAAAGCAGGCTCGTAGACTTGCAGAAAAAAGCCTTAGCTGGAAAGCAGACTTGTAGACTTGCATAGGAGTCTTGCGGACTTGTAGAAAGGGCCCAAAGCGATCATTTTCAGCCGTATAAAAGTTCGTGACTCCATGCTCCTAGCAATTATCATTTCCGTGTATTTTACTCTCACCTCACTGTAATTTTGATATATATTATGAAATATGTATGAGACTTTAAAATAGATATTGTATCTATATCTAACATGTGTCGTATATATATATTATTTGAACACATCGAAATATGTATCTATTTATTTTTGATTTTTTATTTAAATATGTGGATTAAAACAAATCTAAATTTAGGTAATGAAAACTCTAAATCATGAACTCTCATCTCTCTTATTTTTTCTTTTTTTTTATATATATTCAATTAGTAAATATTTTTAAGTAATTAATTGCTATGAAATGGAATTTCATCCGTTTTATTTTGCAACCTCCATTTTGATTCAAAGTAGTTATACTTTGTAAAATAGAGGACAAGGAACATACGAAATTAATATCATTACAAGAAAATCAAAATATTGAAGGGAAAGAAATGAATAACAAAAGCAAATTCAAAGTAAGAATGGGTTAGCTAGATCAATAAATCCCTTAATTTTATTCATTAGCAAAAGAAAAATCGATTAGTTTTGTAACAAGTTGTCAGTTTTTTTTTTTTTCTGAATTTCTTCATATTATATGACTTTTTTTGGTATAAAAATTTTATTTATTTATTTATTTTGTAGATTTAAAAAAATAAATTGTAAATAGGATTTAAAAATCAGAAAACCCCATGTATGCTTAAAAAAAAAAACTAGTTTTTTCACATAGGTATGTGAATTTTTATAATTTTTAATCATGTCTCTTGTTTTATTTACATTCTTTAAAAAAAAAAAATTGTAAACAATGCTTCCAAATTGGGAAATCTAAATACTTGGTAAAAAAAGGTTAACTTTCTTTTCATTCCTACGTGGGTTGTATGAAATAGTACGATTAATAACTTTTCAACAAGTATAGTTTTAACTTAGTACCGTAAAACAAACTAATTTATTCGAAACTTGCTTGAATTCGAGTTGATTCGATCATAAGTTACTCAAACTTGACTCAAAATATAAAACACAAATCATAATTTTAAAATCCTTATACTATTAAACTAGATTAAAATTCGATTCGATAAATTAATTACTAAGTTCTTTGGATGAATTATGACTCGTATTTCATGATGCTCGAATGAATTGAAAAAGTATTTTGAACTGATCCAAGAAGTGTATTATTCAAGAATTTTTCCTTTAAAAAAAAAAAAAACAAAAACCTCCTTAGCGGGAAGAGGTTTGACAGGAACCCCTATGAGTTTATTAAAATTTAAAAAAAAAAATACAAGAAGGAAAGGGATCTAAACTGTACCTCCAAAAAGAGAACAGGAAAGGTATAGCAAAAAACAATAATGAAGTAGTGACTCACCGCTTTACAACAAAAAGAAAGCCTACGAAATATAAGGAAAACCAACTTGTCGTGACTCACTACAGTACAATAAAAGGGAGGGAGACATAGATTTAACCTCCCAAGAAAACCAAAAATAATAAAAAGAAACTTATGTCCTAGTCTGAGAAGTCTCATTAGCATTCAAAGAAAGAATACTAGTAATAGCTCAAGGAAGATCACTCAGCTCATAGAAAGTCTGGTCTTACTAGTTTGTGCATGCCCAATTAACCAGTTTACTACTTGGTTAGCTTCCCAGTAAATATGACAAATATGAGTTAAAGTAGAAGTGCATAAATGACGAATCCGAGATAAAAGATAAGAATATTCCCAACGCCGTTGAAAGTACCTAAAGAAACCATAGTAGCCAAATCAGACTCGACAATTAAACTTATGTAACCCATTCCAAAGGCAATCTCCAAACCCAGCAAATTGCAAAAAGCTCGGCATAAATAATGGCCGTTTGGCCAAGGAATTAGGCAAAAGCAAAAACAATTTGACCAAGATGGATGCGAAGGATACCACCAGCTGCTGAAGGTCCAGGATTTCCTCGGGAGCATCCATACACATTAAGCTTCAGTTATCCCAACGAAGGCCAAATCTAAGAAATAGCTTTAACTTACTGAGGTCGAGAAAGTAGAGTCCGGATAGCTCAGACAAACTGTAGAGAAAAGTCTCCACGAAATTGAGAAGTTTTGAGCTTATGAGCCAGCCCAAGAAAATGGAGATCCACCAAAATACGATGGATGATAGCTGGGGGAGAAAAAGGGATACCCTCAAATCGGTATGCGTTATAAGCTTTCCAAATATGCCAAGGAATATAGCATGCAATCACCACCTAAATATGACCCACCGAATGAGCGCATTGGCCTCAATGAAGAAGCTTTGTAGGAATAAATATAAAGTCAAAACTGCGGAGTTTGAAAAGTTTACGGAAATGCTACCAAACCTAGTGGGATAGAGCTCAGTCCAGAAAGAGATGTCGGCTGGTCTCACTAGCATATCGATAGATGTAGTAGGAAACCATATGACAGCCTTTACGGCAAAGAAAGCCATCCAGAGCTAGGTAGTTGTTTGAGTCTCCAAAAGGCAAAAAAAAACCTGTAATAGGATGTGCTACTGCCAAATACAAGAATAAATGAGGTTCATCTCCAAGTAGAATGAAGAGAAAATTCCTCATCTAAAGATAAACTCCACTTGATCTGATCTAGGCCCTGTCTAGAAATCAGAATAGAGAAAATCTGCTCAACAACAGATATAGGAAGCTCAGGCTAAATACATTCTTAGTCCCAACTAGTATCAGTCCAATAACAGGAGACTAGAGCTCTGGAAGTAGCATTGGGATTGAGAATAATTAGAGGAAAATTCCTAAT
Organism: Vitellaria paradoxa; assembly: GCA_019916065.1. Classification (NCBI taxonomy): domain Eukaryota; kingdom Viridiplantae; phylum Streptophyta; class Magnoliopsida; order Ericales; family Sapotaceae; genus Vitellaria; species Vitellaria paradoxa. The sequence continues at coordinate 343,128 of JAINTL010000106.1, read as the reverse complement.
CCAACAATCATACCAAAAACTGATATCCCCAGCATTAAGAAGCCACCTCACATAAGGCTCATCCATAACATGAGCTCTAGCCAGCCACTGCCATATAGGGGAGGCAAGATAAGAAAAATGAACCATATAAGGATGATGAGCATGGCAATATTTGGCCTTAAGGAAAAAAGCCCATAGAGACTGCTGAGATCTAAAGTGCCACCAAAGCTTAGCCTCACAAGCAGAGGCCAAATTTGAGAAAGAATGTACACCCAAGCCGCCCTCTTCCGTAGGAAAACAAATCTCATCCCATTTACACCAGTGAATTTTCCTAGCAGTGTCAGAATTTCCCAAAAGGAATTTCGTGAAGAGTCTCTCAAGCTAGTGAATGACGTCAGCAGGCAGCCTTAAAACATGCAAAAGGTGGGTAGACATCGCAGAAAGCACATATCTGAGCAGAATAATCTTGCCACCAAAAGAAAATAAGCGATTGGCCTAGCTAGAAATCTTATCTCTGACGTTTTTCACAATTTCATCAAAATAAGATATCTTCAGATGTCCCAAATAAATAGGACAACCCAGATAAATGAATGGGAGAGGCCCCTTCTGAAAGCTTAGTGTATGCTAAATAATCCCATGCCGTGCCAGAGGAACAGAATGCCCTAAATAATACCGGCTTTTGGCTTGATACACTAATTGCCCAGAAACTGATTCATACTTGTGTAAAAGATCTATAATACGCTTAATGCTAGAATGACTTCCATTAGAAAAAATAAAATAATGTCATCTGCAAACTTAAATGGGATATTGAAATAGGGCAACCAGAAGAGTATGCAATATTAGGATAGCGAGTTTATAGATGAGACAATCCTCTGGATGAAAATTCAGTAGCAATGATGAATAAGTAAGGGGATAAAGAATAACCTTGGCGAAGGCCCCTCTGAGACTGAAAAAAAAAACCTTAGCAGCTCCATTAACTATGATAAAAAACCAAAGCTCAGAAATAGCCCTTCTAATGAAAGAAATCCACCTATCAAAGAAACTAAACTCCTTGAGCATTTGAAGAATTAACTGCTAGGACATACGATCATAGGCTTTAGCCACGTCAAGCTTCATCACAACATTATGCCACCGTACCTAACGATTCAGATCATAAACCAGCTCCCGGGCTAACAAAATATTATCATGTATAACATGGCCAGGAACAAATCCACTCTGATAAGGAGAAATAAGACGAGATAATAAAGAGGATAAACGATACATCAAAATCTTTGTTAACACTTTATTACTCACATTGCATAAACTGATAGGTCAAAAATTTGCCTAAGTAAAAGGAGATGATTTCTTAGGAATTAAAACAATCAAAGTACGAAGAAACCCTTTAAGCATAGTAGAACCATGAAAATAATCCAGGGCAGCAGCATAGAGATCCTCAACAATAATGTCCTAGCGGGCTTGATAAAACTGACTGTAAAATCCATTAGGGCCAGGGACATTGTTAGTATCAATAGATAAAATAGCCTGGCGTACCTCATTAATCGTCGGCTCAGCACAGAGACGTAAATCATCCTCAGTAGTCACCAGAGAAAGAATGAAGTGAAAATCAACTTGTATAAAGTGAGAATCATCCCCCAGAGAGAAGGCCCTAAAAAAAGGATATGGTCGTAACATTAATCTCTGAACTACCAGTGAGCAAGTTACCCTCATCAAATTGAATCTTGTGAATAGCTAAGAGATGGTGCTTCTTTCGAATCACAGCATAAAAAAGACTAAGAATTTGCATTCCTTTCCTTAACCCACTGAATGCAGGATTTCTGCATCCCCTTCCTTTCGCCAATCTTGCCTTTCTACCTTCCCTATTTAATTATTTAGCATGTTCATTAAATTTTAAGATATTTAAATATAAACATGAATAAACATAAATGGATTGACATGGATTGACACGAATTATAAATTCAAACGCATACGCTTCATCATCCGACGTAATTGCCATCTCTAATTATTATTTGAAATGGGTCCCCGGGGGGTGGGGGGCTGCTCTGCCAAATGGATGTGGTTGATTCAATGATTATAATGTGATATAAGTGATTCCGCAGTCCAAATTAGAAATTAAAATACGTTTTATCTCCCTAATTGGCCTTCAAGTCTTCATTGTTTCTCTCTCCTAAAAAAAATCTCTGTCAAGTACCAAATTTTGTGACCGAATGCCCCCTAAAATCATGCTATCGCGTTGTATACATTTACCCCGTCTTACATGTAAGAGCCATGCAACAATCTTAAGCAAGATAAATAGGATATAGAGACAGAACAAAAGTGACTCTGCCTTAGAGACAGAACAGAAGTGAAGCTTCAGCCATCGGCTGGGTATAATGTGCCGAGTCACAATATACTAGGCTCACTCCGCCCGACAATCTAATCAAATAAGCAAAAGAAAGTCTATACAATCTAACTCATGACGGAGGATCAAAAGAATAATTGAATAAGTACAAGTGTAGTCCGCAACCGAGGCACAAAAGAATACAATATTCAAAATAAAAAGTCAAAAGTAAAGGTAGCTAAGCTTCTCGACTTATAGGTTCTGCATGCATATCCACCTTGGGACCTACAAATAAGTTTGTAAGGGGTGAGCACGATACAACAAGTGCTCACTTCAATAAGAACACAAGTATGGCCTTTCATTCTACTATTATGATTAATAATAATATTATGAAACTTAACATGATATAAAGATATTATAAAATAATTCATATATACCTGCTCACAAACTCTACCACTACTACCCTCTTTATGCCAGGCCAATATATACATATATGCACCCAGTTCCTTCCCCAATCATGAAACCCAATCTAGGATTAAATTACTCTAACTAAGGGCGGATCTACTCTTTGCCTAGGGGCAGACCCATAAAAAAAATTATATTACTAATGTTTTTTCTTGTTGATATTATCTTCCGTATCCAATTATGTTCATCCAAGAAACGAAAAAAAAAATAATTCAATGCTAATTTTGTCCACCCAATAAAAAAAATTAGTCTAATACTAATTATGTCCACTTAATAAAAGAAATAAATTATAACCAAATACACATCAATATAATTGTATTTAGTTTACCAAATATAACTAAAAAATATCAAACTTTATCTTAACTCTTTTCTCTTACTCTTTTCTTCCTTTTTTCAAGAGCAATTAAGTCATTTTTTTATTCCTTTAATAGAATCCCACAAACTATTTATATATTTTATAACTAATGTCTACCTTTACATAAAATTTTAACTCCGCCCTTGAATCAATAATGATAGAGCATCACAATACATACATGCATATATATATATATATGTAGATCACAGGTATATGTACATTAATAATAAAATAAACACATGCTTAGCCCATTGTAGAAATGGGGAGGGGACTATCGCCGGGGATAAAAGAAAAATCACGGGTTGAAAAGGTTGGAGAAGTCAGAAGCGAGCCGGGAAGCGATGGCGGAGTGGTACATGGCGTCTTGAAACGACGACGTGTCCCTTGTCATTAGCCGGCTTTGCTTGGCCTTCTCCTCGGTGAAGCTTCCCGGGGCGAACCGAGATCTAGCCATCTTCGCCTCGATGTCCGAAGCCGACTTATTCTCCGTTTTCGTAGAGAGATCCGCCTTGTCGCCGCCACTGTTGCCGTCGGAGTCAACGTAATCAGGCTCGGAGGACCAACTGAAGATCGGCGTCCACCAGCTGGATGATGAGAAAATCTTTCCATGGTTCGTATCAGGATTCCGGTGACCACCGGCGGCGCAGGTGCGGGCTCGGATAGGTGGGAAACTTACAAAACTGGTGGCCATTTGGTGTATATTGCGTATAGATATAGAAAGAGAAATAGAAAGAAATTGTTAAAAGGGTTTGAGCTTTGGGAGGATGGGGGAGCAATCAAGGGGTTTAAAGAGAATGGAAATGGGAAAAGTATAAGATTGTACACGTGGCAGTTAATAATTGCGTGGTCTGGGGTCCACTTTTGGCCTTTTGGTCTCTTTCGCCTTTCACGAGGTGCTTTTCTGTACGCTCTACTGTCCGTGCAAGGCACCTATTAAGGGAGTTTTTTTACGTAAATAATAATATTAATTTAATTATATACAGAAATAGGTTCGTAGATGATTATTTATAAAAATCTATTGGGTGTCGTCAGTATTATTGACAACACCCTTCATTTACTAAATTACTTTTGGTGTCGTCAGTGCCATCGACGACACTCATGTCGTCAGTGCCATCGACGACACTGGGTGTCGTCAGTGCCATTGATAACACCTGCTTATAAATCATCAGCCCGCAGCACCTCTGGTTATTTCGTGCGTTCTCCCTCCCTCCCTCCCTCCGATTTCTCTCTCAACGGTCGACTGCTGCGAGGTCACCTCCGTTGGCAAGTGTTGTTTGATTCCTCTCCTCCATCACCTCCATCTCCAACGGTCCACAAAATGTAAGTTTTATTGTACCCAACCATTTATATATATATACGTATATGTACATGCGAGCTGTGCATCATTTCTTCAGATCACCTTCGTATATCTGTTGAGTGAGTGAAGTTTGTTTGTTTCATGCTTGATTGGAGTTAATTGGGTACCTGATTTGAAGAAGTTGAAATCTGCATTTGTGTTGTCAATTTTGATTTTGAATTTGGGTATTATTGGGCTGGATTGATCTCATTTCTTCACTTCACATTTGTATACTGTTTGGGTGAAAAACATGTGAGTTATTTGTTTGTTTGAGAATATATAAAATTTGTTGCATGTAAATTGAATTTGTTCAAATTTACTAAATTCTATTCAACTTTAGAGGATCCTGGGTTGGGAATTTTTTTAAACATGTTAATTTTTTTGTTGTATGGTTTTGAAGCATAAGTTGGCTGTTTTTGTTTGATAACTTTATTTCTATAGTCTGTTTAGTTAAATTTAATTTGGTTAAATTTAGTTTTATTTAATTTAGTTTTTTTCAATTTATGTATATAATTTATTGGGTGTTTGTAATTAAAACTACATATTAATTTAATTTTATTCCTATTAATTTATATTAATTTAATTACTGAGATTAAGACAATACATAGGTTAAATTATACCAACTATACTAATCACATATTTGAATATAATTATATCAATTGATAAAAAAATCATAGTAATGGCACGATTAAAAAAAGTTAATTAGTTAAATTTAAAAACTCAAGTAAATAATTTTATAATATAAGTTATGAGTGGTTAAGATAAGATAAGTTAGATAAATTAGTTTAGGTTAGATTATTATATAATCTATCTTTTATTTAGAAAAAAAAATAACCCTTAAATTTATACGTAAATATAATCTGTCATTATTTGTTTATTTCACTATTATTTATCGACTGTATTAATTATTTTTTTGAAAAAAAATTTAGGCATTGATAAATATGTATTAGTTTAAAAGTAAAGTTAGAGTAATGCTGACGTCACATTTGTTTATTTCACTATTATCACATCGCACCACTCTTACATGTGCCGCCTGTTGGTTCACAGCCAGTGTCAGCAGATATGTCCATTCTGGTATGATATTATATCTATGGGTTTGTAAACTCCCAATTTACTTTTTATTTATGTTTTTCTGTTTGATATTGACTAATATAGTTTCTTCAAACGTTCTAAGTTAATACTATTGTTAGCATGTATCACATTGCGGTTGCCGCGGTCACTGGTACGGATCATGCTGGTTACTTTCGGGCACTACAGGAGATTATTCATCAGGTAGGACCGGTGATCACTGCTATCGATCATGAGGAGAGGCTACGAGCCCCTGTTGACAGTAGGCAGACAGGCTCATCCTCTCAGGCTAGACCATCACGTCCCAGCAGACTTCAGCCTATCGGTAGACAAGCGCGGGGCCATCATGATACATATGGCCCCGATCCCCACAGACGATCTGCCCCCACCAGTTGAGTCAGACATCCCTAGCAGTTCTACAGCCTGGGAGCGTTTGCCTACGGAAAAGACGCAGATACCATTTTCAGATCCCGTCGTCGACTATCGGACCCCACCCCCAACTACACAGGCATATGCTTCACCCTCAGCGGATGTGGATGACTTCTGGTCTGGCGTTTTTCACATAGAGCCATTCCCTGCCTCTCCAGCATACATCTCACCTGTCCGCCTGCTCCTATCTCATACACAGACATCAGTGGCGGCCCCCCAGGCTCCAACTAAGTATTACACTCGATGACGCAGAGCACGAGGGATAGACATATCATCATCGTCGCACATTCCTATGGCTTTACAGACAGAGGAGAAGCATGAGCCATTAGCAGGAGAGACACATGTGGAGGACACATCGACAGCAACACCTGGCCAGGAGCCATGTGTGGAGTAGCCACCGGTGGTATCAGCGGCCATGGTTGACGATGCGCCTCTACACCTAGACCGACCACGCCGTGCACGAAAGAGGCCTCCGTGTGGGACGGAGTGATCCATTACATTTTTGTCTTCTTAACATGTAAACACAAAACATGTTTTGTAAAGGTTTAGAATTAATGGTTTAGATTGGAGGTGTAATGCTATCGAAAACTATTTTGCTTATATTTTGATTTAGTTTAATCATCGATTATTTTATTCTCTAATTTAGCAATTAAGGAAGCAAGCGTTTATTTTTTTGTTAATTGTTTGTAATGATTTATACTTAAAATCTGAAAATATTTTTGACTTTAACAGGGTTGTTGTTGTTGTTGTTGTGTTGTTGTTTTACTATTTGGGGGCTGGATTATACAAACTGTTGTGGGGGGGTTTGGCAGGGTGTCGTCAGTGCTATCGACGACATGGTGTCATCAGTGCCATTGACGACACCTTAGGCGGTTTAGGTAGTTAGTCTGATATCATCAGTGCTATTGTCAACATAAAGGGTGTCGTCAATAGCACTGACGACACCCAGCAGATTTTTGTCAATAATCCCCAGCCAGCCTATTTCTGTATATAATTAAATTAATATTATTATTTACGTAAAAAACCCCTATTAAGGCGCGTTTCAGATCTTAAAACGAAAAAAAAGCATGCTTTTGGAGTGAGAATTTTGTGAAAGAGAAAAATAAAATAGAAAATAAATATAAAATTTTATATATTTATTCAAATAGATTAAAAATATAATAAAATAATATTAATTTTTTAATTTAAACTCTATTTATTTAGGTGGTATTTGGATGACCAAAAATAAAAATAAAAAAAAAATTAGTGTAAAAGTGACACATGGTAGAATTTGATTAAAAGAAATTGAAAAAAGTTTATTTTTTTTTATAAGTTTTGGTAAGCCAAACAGTCCCTTAATGTAAAATACTTTTCAAAAACTATGTTTACACACGTTTTAAGAAAATATTTTTAAAAAATATGAGTAAATATTTTTTTTCAAAAGATATTTTATGTTGAAGCAAACGGAGCATCAATTAATTTTAATTTTTTAAAAAATGAACTTATTTAAACTTCACAAATAAATTTTTACAATCTACTTTACTTTTTCATTAAATAAAATTTCACAACTACTCTCCTTCTTTTAATAAGATATATTATAAATTATAAATACATTTTTACAAAAATGAGAGTAATTATGTAGTTTTATTAAATAAGAAAGTAAAGTGAAGTGTAAAAATTTATTTATGAAATACAAATAGACACACTTTTAAATTTCATGTCATTTTACTTACATTTTCTATTACATTTTAAATAGGAAAATAAATTTTAAATCCTTATTTATTTTATTTTGCTGAAGTGAACATTAGCCTAGAAGTTCAGTTTTCATTAGAAAAATACGTTTTAGGCTTTCAAAATACTAAAATTTGTTGTATGGAGAGAGATAGAGAGACACGAGTGAGAAAGGGAAAATTTTGATAAACATGGACTAAAATAATAAAAAGAGAAAGAGAAAAGCAATTAAAAAAATATTTCTTTATTTGAATGAACTAAAAAAATATAATAAATAAAAAATATATTAATTTTTTAATTTAATAAAATTATCTTACATTCCATTTCTTTTCCTAATCATTTTCTAGCATAACCTAAATAGTAGAATAAATTTAGGTTTTTATCCGTTTTATTTTCTTTTGAAAATTTTAATTCAAACACAGTTTAAGTATAAATTTAGGTTTTTAATTTTCATAAAAGAAAAAAGAAAATAAGCTTTTGAAATATTAAAGTTGTTGTCAAGAGAGCCAAAAAAAAAGAGAGAACCCAGTAAAAGAGAGAGAAGAAAACTTGATAAACATGAAATAAATTAAACAATAAAAAGAGAGAAAAATTATTAATTAATAAAAAGTATTTGATTTTCTTAAAAAAAATTGTAGGCACACACCTTGATGAATATACATACCAATTCCCCCTTTTATATACCAAGCAAACGAAACAAAAAAAAAATGTTTAGATTCTTTAAAATAATAAAGTTGTTACTTGGAGAAAGATATAGAGGGACGAGAGTGAGAGAAAGAACAAAAATTAGATAAATATGCAATAAAAAAATAAAAGAATAGTTTTTTTTATTTTTGTCTTTTCAAATGTATTTTTACTTTTTATTTAATAAAAAGATAATAAAAATAAAAATTACAAAACATTTGGATTAACAAAAAGTCAAAATGTCATATTATTTATGTAATATCCGATATTTAATTTTGATCACTTATGTATTATTTTGGTCCAATAAAATATTTAAACTGAGATTGAGTTGATTATTTTATTTTTCTTAAACCGAGTTTAGCCTAAATTGATAATTAGTTGGATAACTGGGCCTAGAGTCCAACCAGTTTCTTTTCTTTCTTTCTTTCTTTTCCTTGCTTTTTTTTTTTCCTTTCTCTTTTCTTTCTTTTTGGCTCAATAGTTTCCACAAAATAGAGGGAGATGGAGAGGGAGAAGAGAGAGGAAAGGGAGAGTAGAGAGAGAAAATAGGTTTCAAGAAGGAAGATCAACAGATTAGGATAATATTCGACGCTACGAACGTCGTGGTGGTGTTCATTTCTTATGATTTTGCTTGAGGTAAAAGATACAGGCATTTGAAGTTCAAGCACCAAAACCTAAATTTTCTTTTTTCTTATATTCATGCTCTAGACATTATTAAGATGAATTTGATGTATATATATGCTTGATTTGGTTGAATATCATGAGATTTGTGTATATATATATATACATATATATATATATATGCTTGATTTGGTTGAATATCATGAGATTTGTGTATATATATATATACATATATATATATATATATATATGAATACGTGTATATATATATATGCATATAAATATGAAGATCTTGTATATATTTAAGTTATTATTTGATTAAATGTTGTAAAAATATGTGATTTAAGTGTTTAAATGTTTATATATGAATTATTGTTGAGATTGTGGCTTGGATGGGTGACTTGGGGAAGATTTGGAGTTAGCTTTCATTGAAAACAAAACCATGAATTGGGCACTGGTCTCTGGTGTCTGGACCAGTAGAAAGGTTATCTGGATCAAGGGTATCTGAACTGGCTAGATAGGGTGTCCAGACCGCAGCTTAGGATGGCGGAATATCAAAAAATGTCGCAATTGATTTCGAAATATATTTTTTGTGCCTAAACTTGATTATTATTGATTTTTAAAGATAAAATAAACCCTAACTCATCATCAAGCATAATGAGAATGTGTGTTTATATTAAAATAATATTTATTTATATGATTGAGCATATCATGTGCATGGGGCTGGGGTTGTATCATCCAGTTTGATATTGTGATATTTGATTGGCTAAGAGTACCATATTTATGTTGTGACGTGCCAAGGCACGTGTTATACATACAGACGGGATTCTTGATTTTGAGAAAAATGATAAAATGAGATTTTGAAAATACTATATGATTCCTAGTCAATATTTATGAGTAGAACTTTGTCATTTGGAGTTGGGATGTTAATTATGAGATATTCTCTCCAGATTACAGTTGGACCTTACTTGAACTAAGCAGATACTTGACTAGGTGTGTAACTTAATTCCCTAGCAAAAGGGTTAGGGGGTGTAACTTGGTTTCCCTTAAGTCTTACATCAGTGGGAGTGTAACACGGTTTCCCACTTGGTTTATATATATATATTGAGATAGACATTTCCTGTAAGTATAAACGATGTAGTTGATGACCTCGCATGCTTTGTTAGGTATCATCCATCCCAGAATAAGGTTAAGGGTAGATAGAGACTAAAATATGCATTGACATTGCATTCTATCACATACCACTGTATGAGATTACATTTGTATTCTTTTATATTAAAATGCTGATATACATGACAGTGATATTGATTGATGAGATATATGGTTTATCCGATTAATTATAAGTTTGGTTATAAAATAAAAAATATAAATTAAGAACTAGAGTGACATGATTTCTGAAATAGGATACGCAGGCAGTTTATGCTTGAGTAGTTAAGTTTGGTCTTAATTATGCATAATAATAATTGTGTTTATTTTTTTTAACTGAGAATTGAATTATTAATATTATAAATTGTGTGACCCAAATGTGGGTTTACTGTTTACATTTATGATGTCATTATTTTGAGAGATATAAATACGATTATAGTATTTATTTTAACCGTTTAGACCTTGGATATAGTCATTGGAAATAGTGTTAAAGCGGATTACGTTATTGATAAATTGATGGTGACATAATCAAATATTATTTTATATGCGAATAAGTAATGATTTTGAATATTTTTATGATTATAACTCAAGGTGAATTAAATTTGGATTGAATTTTATTTATTTATTTTAGTTTCCACATTCTTATACTGTCTGTCCTGAACAGTTAAATTAGAGGTGTGCTAATTTATTTTTTTATCTTTTTATAAAAGTGATAAGCATTCCTAAAATATCCCAAATAAATCAATCTATAATATAAATGATAAAAATGAAAGGATCTGTTTAAAAAGAAAAAGTTAAAAAAGCATTCTTAAATATTTTAAAGAATTATGCCATGTACAATTTAATTTCTATCAAACATCTTACTATAATTTACACTAAACAAAACAAATGAATTCAAGATTCTATTTATTAACTTTACTTGTTTGAATGTAAAATACTTTGTCACGCCCCGGGTTTCACAACCCGAGTACGCGAACAAATAATACATATTACACCGTTCATTAACTAACTTTCCTGTTCCACATAAGAACCATACACACATACTATGGAGCAAAGAAAATAAAATAATTAAAACTAAACTTTAAATTTAAATAAACGCCTCAGTTAATTCACTAGGCAAACAAAGCTCCAAAACTAAACCCAACCAATCTCTAAAAAAAAAAAAAAAAAAAAAAAAATTAACATTCACCTCAAAACAGAGGTTTGTCACAATCCACTCAAAAATAATTTCCTAGATGTCTAAAACAATTACATAAAAAAAATAATAAATAAAACTTTAATTCCTATGCTCAGAAGGTTCAGTATGTGTCTCAAATTCGTTACCTGCATTGCAAGCTGTAAGGGGATGAGCACTAATACCACGTGTGCTCGGAATCCTAGTAATAATATAAATTGCAATGATGTCCTAGCATGTCACTAAGTGAAACAATCATGCACAGATAGCAAACTCAAGAAAAATATTAAATTAATTTATCAATTTATCTTTATTATAATTAATTTCATTTTAGCACCACATCACACATCAAAAACAATTCGATTTCATGGTACTGCTACTTGATTGTCCCGTAGAAATAGGACCCAACCAATATATATCTTCCTTCGATGTCTGCTTAGTTGTCTCGTAAAAACAAGACCCAACTAATATACACCATTCTTCGGTGTCTGCTTCCTAGACCGAAATGTTAGGAATATAATATGTCACCCTTAGGCATCTGCTCGTTCGTAGGTTACTAGCCTACTAGAATCGATAACCAACCCCGCGCAAGTTTCGAGATTTTCAACTCTTGGGTATGTATACCCTATATTTTCAGTACCCCTCAACCTAAACAAAACACAAAAAATCGAATTTTACCTTGAATTCACATTATATAAACTTCTCTTTAATTAAATTTAAAAACCTCATTAACCATAAATTTCCCGACACATAATTAACACAACTTTAATCCTATTTCAAAAACGATCCTACGGTTAATATCCAGAATACCTAAGTATGCAATTAATACTTTAACTGTTGGCCATCAAATTAGTCACACATCCAATTCATTCACGTGAAGGAATTCATAGAAAATAATATAAAATCATTAATCATTACTTTTCAAAGCAATTAGGTTTTCAAAGCAAGTCACTCATGTGCTGGACGTTTCACTCAAGTAGGCTAACAAAATTAAAAAATATATTTTCAAAGTAAACATCCAGCAATCTTATGATTAATGCATATATCCATATATAATAAATATATGTTAATAATACAACAAGTCATGATTTTTTTTTTTGTCTTTTTGTGCTTATATATATACACATTGGTTATGTATATATGTATATAAGATTCCTAGGCTTCCTGGCAATGTATTAATCAGACTAACAATTGAACCTCACGCCTAACGAGGTCACTAGAAGACAAAAGTGAATAAAATAAATAATTATCATATTAATATATATATAACTTCTCTAACTTATATATATATACACTTGAAGAATCAAAACTCCCTGTCAGGCAATTCAATTGCTCCCTCGCGCCCAACGAAATCACAAAAGTCAAACGTGTAATTAAATAAATCAACACACAATTCTACACAGCATACATGCTTACGTATCTTTAGTACACATAATTTCCCAAATCAGCGAACAGTCAAATTTCCAAACAAATAATTTTCGTATATATATTATATATATATTTTATAAATACAGACAATAGAAGGATTCGGTCCCCTTACCTATTAAATCCGGCAAATTAACTTCTTCTCCTTCACTGTTTCAGCGCCGTACCTCTTCTTGCTCCTCTCTCTCTTGGTCTCTCTTCTTCTCTCTTAGGGTTTCTAATTTTTTTTTATAAATACTGCAGTATATATATTTAAATAGCAGAATTTAATTTTAACAAAATAAATTATTACCTACTCCCCATAGGATTAGAAAAATTACACCCCTTCCCTAAAATTTTAAAATCTTTTCAAATATAACCCAAAATTAATCTTTTTAAATAGAAATCCAAAAATTTCAAACCATTAAATTTAAATAGCAAACTAAATTTATCAAATAACAATATCCAAATTAAAAAAAATCTGGGTTATTACATACTTTGTAAAAAATAATTTTATTCTTACAATATCAAACATATTATTTACATTTTTAATGTAATTTTACACAAACATTTTGAAAAGTATTTGACATTAAAATAAACAAAACCTAAATATTCAATGACTAAATTTTAGGATAACATTGGCAAAACCAGCAGTACCTTGGAAAAGTTGTGCTACTAATTACCACAGTTGGTTTGTTGGTTATACCAAATATTTTCTTACAAACTAGAGGAAGGAAGCTTAAGTATGTTAACTATGATAGACTGGTAGTGATATGGGCAAATCAATGAAAGACTAGGCGAGCTACACCAAAACACGGTGAATTACTCTCATCTCATTTTGCTTGGGTGAAGAAAGTACTCATATATGTATAATTTGACATATTTATAATATAACGTGTTATAAAGTCCTGAGAATACTAGACATTTATCCGTATCAATAAAAAATTACAAAAAAAGAATGCTTTCAAATGAAAAAAATTCACGTATATATAGAAAATATTGATTTTAATAGAAAAATAGTTTTCTAACCCGTTTTGTAAATTTTCAGTTTCTTCTACTTTTTGTTATTATAATAATATGTTTAAAAGTTATCAAAAAAAAAAAAAGTAGATAAAAAATTGATGAAAAATGTTAATAGGACGAAAAAAAAGTTAAAGAAAAACATATAATTTTTTCATTCCTAAACAAATCTTAAAACCCACAGGATTTGGAGTGACGCGGGACGGGACAAGTTGAGTAGGACAAGTCCAGATTAAATTTAATATTATAAAATATCCTTACTAATAGCACTTTGTGTATTGAGTAGTTGAAGTATTAATGTTGGAATGTTTTTGTTTTATTATTTTACTAATTTATATATTGATATTTTTATTTTTATTCTTTTGTTTTTATGTTTTATTTGTTGTTACGTTCTTAAAAATAAAATAACAAAATATATATTGTTTATCTTAACGGTTAGGCCAAGCGGGTAGAGAACGGAAATTAAAACCCATTAATTGCTAAAAAGGAAATTATTTAGTGGATGGTATTAGAGAAAGGATTTCCTGCTCCACCCCATTGCCATTTCTGCGTATGCCCGCAGACACAAAAAAGAAGAGCTGCCTGATCCTTCCACCCCCACCCCCCTCCATTGAAACAACATCAGCAATGTAATTTCAACTCTAAACTTTGTGTAACATTAAATGATGTTAGGTCATTTACTTTAATGTGATTATTAAGTCACACAAAGTAGTAGTCAAAACTTAGATTGACAATAAATTGTAATTATATAGCATCTTTTTTTTTTATTTTAGAAAATAAAGTAAAATTATTAATTACAAATTATGTCTAGAGCTGAAATTATCATTATTACATTGGTCAAGCCAGGGACGGGGCTTATGTAGGACCAAGGGATGGTCATGGCCCCCTAAATCTGGAAGATACCCAACTTATATAATATATTTTAGAATAAATTACGCCTAAATCTTCTCAACATTTAGATAATTACACAAATATCTTCAACATTTAAAATTTACAATTCCTTTTATTTTGAAATATTGCTAACCTGGCCTCCTTTGTAAGTTTTGCTACTTATTTCGTTAAAATTTTATTCTAAAAATAATTATGCCCCTGGCCCATCTTTTACTCATTTTCTCTAGACGCACAGTCCAAAATCACTCTCTCTTCTACCGTTTTTATTTTATTGAAATTATAATAATTTATTTTATTAATGTTAAAATAATAATTTATGATTAAAATGATTTATTTTATTAAATAAAAATTATTTATTAAAAATAGTAATTATGTACTAAAATAATTTATTTTAGTAAAATTAAAATTAATAATAATTACATATTAAAATATTTATTTTTTAAAAAATAAAAATTAATAATTAGAACATATTAAAATATATATTTTTCTTAAAATTTAAACTATTATTAAAATAATAAATATTATAAAATGGTTTATATTTATTTTTATTAAAATTTAAAATACTACTAAAATAGTAATAATTTTTAAAATAGTTTACTTTATTAAAGTATTTTATTAAATTATATTAATTTTATTAAATCTAATAACAATTTATTATTAAATTATTTTATTTAGTAATATATTTTTACTAGAACTAATTATTATTAAAAATAAATATTTTATAACATTAAATTAATTAATTTAAATATATTTTATTAAAATAATTAATCAAATAAATTTTAAATATATGTTATTGTATTTAATTAATTTTATATTTTTCAATAAACTTATATATATTATTTAAATAAAATTATTATGTAAATAAAATTATGTCACGAAACATGTTTTTTATTTTTATTTCAAAGATACTTGAAACTAAAAAAATTAAAAAAATAATTAAATAAAATATTACCTAATGTGCCTTAAATAAGTTTTTTTTTTTGGTTTGAAAAAATCATTTAAGTATAATTTTTTTTTTGGGTAACTAAGGGTGTTTGGGCTAACTTGCAAGCACCTTTACTAATTCCTGAGATCCTAAAGTTAATGACTGATTAAACCCTCTAGTGGCCCTAAGGAGACTTGAACTAGTGACCACTAAGAAACAAATCCGAAGTCTTACCAGTTTAATTAACTTTCAAAATTTCATTTAAGTATAATTATAAAATTTTATTTTGTTTTTTTTATGTTAAATTATTAGTTGTGTCCAATTCCCAATTCCGATTATTATGGTTGAAATTTAATTAATCAGACACAATTAAAATTACAGGAGAATCATATCAATAAAAGAGCTATTCAAATAGATTTGCCAAAATTCAGCAGACCCAATTAAAATACAAGAGAAACATATTAATAAAAGTTTAAAAATTTGAAAAAAATATAGATTTGAGGAAGAAACAAGGGATCTCTTCCCTAATACAGATATTTCTTCTTCCCTCTTCGTCTTCATCCTTTGGTTTCCAATTTCACTGTTGAAATTTTGTAATTCCATCATCAAATGCATCTAGCACAAGCATGATTCAAAAATAGCAAACTTGAAAATCTCGAAAACTCATCAGTTTCATCCCTTAGGGCTTCCATTACAAAAACATAGAGTCACACACACACACACACACATATTGTATAGGGCATGGGAAAACTAGATCAAATTCAACAAAAATATAAGTGAAACACACATATATGTATGCATACATATAGACACACATGCTCCAGTCTTGGCCTCCATGATTGATATTTTTTTGGCCGATTTTCAAGCACAAATCGTAGTGATGGTCGCTGCCACTGTTCAAGCAAGTATCAAGGATCCATTTCCCTACCAATCCATGGGTTTCAAACACCCGATTGCTACTATGAAGGCCGCCTCCATCTCTGGTGCTTTCACGGGGACCGTCCAGCCCACCCATCACTCTCTCCACAGAAACCAAAGGTGGCTTCATCTTTCAATTGACAATTTACGAGGCTCTAAGAGCATATGGGGTTGAGTTCAGCTGTCTATTTCTGTGCCTGTCCTTTTACTTTTCGACCGATAAAAAGGAAAATGATGAGAAGGGGACTACATTGAGCGAAGCTCAGCGAATAGAATTGGAAGAAACCAAGAAAGAAGGTGAAGCTATGGAGTCAAAAGAGAGAGAAAGTGAGGTGGAGAAGAAGCAAGAGAGAGAACAACAGTTTGGTGTGAATAAATGCTAAAGGCTAAAATTGTTATATTGAAAAATTTTTAGCTGATGTAATCATTTTAACTAAAACTCTAATGAAATACTAACAGATGAAGGTCGCAGGTTAGCAACATTTCAAAATGAAAGAGATAATTGTAAATTTTAAATATTGAGGGGATTTATGTGTAATTACTCAAATATTTATGAAGTTTATGTGTAATTTACCCTATATTTTAACTCTTAAAAACTTAATTTTTTTTGTTTTTTTGGGATAATAATGGCCCTCCTTATTAAATGATAGCTTCCTACTATTAATTAAACATAAGTGTGCTTGATGATTTGTGCTTTATTTAATTTTTTTGGGGGCATTTTTTGCTATCTATTTATTTAGGACACGTAAATCTAAATTTTTCACCTCGTAAATATAAACTTAGTCCAATCCTATATATTTTTAAGCATTGATTTAAAAATAAAATAATAAAAAAATAAAATCTTTTAGTTCCTAGGTTTCTGTCTCTCGTAACTATCAACAAAATTCGTTTCCATTTAATTTGTCCAAAAAATTAAAAATTTGTGTAAGAATGACACTTGGTAAAATTTGATTAAAAAGAAATTAAAACACTAATAAAAATTAAAAATTTTTAGTATTTTTTTAGAATAAAAAAAAAGAAAAGCTAGAAGTACGTAATTGCCAAAATTGATGATTCTACAGTTCCTAATCTCTCTCTATCTCTTTATTTTATATTGAACAAAATTTTGGTCCCCTGTCATATAATCTTAGCTCCGTCCCGTCAACCCTTATTTAATATTTAGTGTATGCTTAATTATAAGGGTATATTCGGTTTGCTGAATAATCCAATAGATATTTTAAGGAAAATAATGTTGATTTTACATCTCAAATTAGCTGCACAGCACGCCTTTTTTTTTCTCAATTGAGAGAGAGAGAGATGTGAATGGCAAGTGTCGTTGTTTATCTCTGGTGGCTTCGAGCTTCGTCAGTTGTCTACATGCATAGATGTAACTTCGTAATGGGGCTAGCCGTGTGCGGACGAAAACTCTTTTTGAATGATAAAGGAACAGAAGATGAAGAAGAAGGCAATTCCCCTTGTATCTATCCTTGTACATATATATATGTGACTGTTCAATGATACGAGATAGTCAGATGGAATAATATGATTTTGTTTTTACAAGAAGAAAGGTTTGAGATTCACGTACGCATGCACATTTTAAATAATAGCACGTAGAAATTTCCAAAATAGGCTGCTAGCTAGTTTAAAAGACATATTCATCTTGTTCGTGGCACGTGGACAAACGACTCCTCTAAATATTTTTTTTTTAAATTATCAGCTCCATGTTTAAATAATTTTACTTTTTTAAAATCATTTTTTACTGTATTAAAATATTTTTTTGATTTTTTATTATTTTTTACAATTTCAAAAAGCTTTATTTCATTCAAAAAGCGAAATAAGGAAGTTCTTTTTACTATTATATTCCCTACTCCAACAGACACTTTCTAGAACTTGATGGAGGGCAAAAAGACCTTTTTTTTTTTAATCTCCATAAAATAGGAAATTCCCTTCTTATGGATATTCAATTGGCATAAGTTTCTAAAGGGCTATTTGGAGCTCTACAACAACAATAACAACAAACACAACAACAACAATAATAATAATAATAAAATTCTATAAATATCTATAAAATTCAATTTTTTTACACACTACAGGGATTATAAGGTTGTAACCTTTTTTTAAATTTTACTAACTTTTTTCACTCTAAATACTCTCTAAATCTTTCTTGCAAAGCAAGTATTATATGGTTGATAAAATAGTTTTACTTGACTTATTCAATCGTAATAAGTCACTGGGTGTGATTTGTAAAATAAGGAGCTCTATATTTTTATAACTACAAGATACTCGTGTCATCAGAATTATTTGTAAAATTAAATTGAATTATAATAATTAAAAATATTTTGATCATACTTATATACCAATAAACAAAATAAAAGAAAAAAAATCCATACATATATTACTGGTATAATAGGGATAATAAATTATTTTTGTAAAAGATAACATAATATACACCATCGAGATAACTACTAGTATAAATTCTTGACAAAGTATATGGTGTTAATACTTAGAAGGAAAAATAATTTCACAAATAAAAACAATTGGTGCTATTTTATTTATTATTTATGACAATATCACATTAAAGAGAGAGATGTCATCAAGCCCCTACTTCGGGTGGTGGAGCTGTTGCTAGGAGGGGAAAGTGGTTGCTTCTTACTTTTTTTAGTTGTGTAAGTTTTTCATTTTTTTCCTCCCTAATATTAGATGCTAATGGTCGTGGATAGATTTTAATAGAATATTGTTTTGGTTTTACATTTCTTGCCAATGGAGTAACTGTTAATTTCTTCTCTTAATTTCTTCTCATTAAATTACTATATCTGACATCTCTTTTTTTTTTTTTTTTTTGGCATATGATACTTTGATGAATTTGTCTAAGGGCTTTAGTTATCATATTATTTTTTGTTAAGTTTTGTTATGAAATTGTCAAAGAGCGAGATTGTAAAATTTATGATTGACATATTTCAAACAAACAACAATTGGAAGACTTACAAGGTTTAAAGGATTTCACATTGTTTTAATATTGTAATTCAAGTTCTAGATATGTTAGAAAGTGTAGAACTGAATTAGAATTCTAGTTGATAAGAATACTCCAATTTGAATGAAATTTAGAGTTGGGATTGAAATTAGGGTAACTTTGAAGGTAAATACGACCCATCGTAAAAATATCCAGTACATATCCACATCCTAACCAAGCGATTATGTAGACTGTAGGCTTACCTAATGAAGCTCGCAGCTTCGGTCACATCCTAATCAAGGCTTCAAGCTCAGGAAATTTTACTTTTGATTTTTTATGGACTAGAACTACTTGTCATTCTTTATATATAGGCTCAAACTTACAACAAAAAAGAAGAGATTAGGAGAGACATATTCTAAGAGATTATTTTAATGTTTTATTGACTAGTTACTTGAAATTGTTTTTCATGTTTTGTATAAGGCCTTGAAAGAGTTCAAGACTGATTTTTTTTCTCTTTGATAAGTCAGAGGCTATTTTTCTTTTTGGCTAAGGTTGAGATTGGGATCTTAGGGTCGAGTAAGAGATTGATAAAACATGTGCAATGAGTTGTAAAGTATTCATAGTCAATTTCTTGCAACTAAACTTTGTATAATGAAAGTTTTTGTTTGTCTCCATGATCGGACTTAGAGTTTTTATATTGTTATTTTGGTAAGAATTTTTCACTCATCAATTTAGTTTTTCTTTGTGAGATAGTTTGATTACTTTGCTTGTATATATTACTATTTGAAGAGTGATTTGAGAATTTCAAACCCCCTAAACTTCCACAGAGAAAACAAAAGTGCTGCCCAACTAAGCTAATCTAATTGATTTTGAGATCCCAATTGCTAAATTTGTATGTTGATGACTAAATGATGTAAAACTCATATTCTAGTCCAAAAGTTTGAGTAATTTTTAGTCTGCTAGGGCTGTGTCTAGAAATTTAGGGGTCTTAAGCGAAACTTTTAAAGAGACCTAACTTAAATAACTCATTTTCTCATTCTTTTAGCTTTATGACCTGCAAAATTATTTATCAAATTTTTATAATTAATACATTATAACATTTCATTCTCAATAAATAAAAAATATACAATCGCCATATCTGTATCCAATGCAAATAAAATAATTATAAATAAACTAAAAATAAAACAAAACAAAGAAAGAAGGTTGTGAAAACCAACGGATAAGAATTACACAAGTATTATCTTTATTTTTTTTCTCTCTTATTTTAAACAACTTGAATTTGATTTATTGAATAATGACTAGATTTGGATGATGGAAGAGCAACATTGATGAAGATAAGGATTGCGGATGATATGTTAATAACTTAAAATATTGGATAATTATTGTTTGTTTTGATGAAAATAAAGGTTAGATTTGGATAATTTGTATAATGATTGAATAATGATATATAAAAAATATTGGATTTGGAAGATTTGAATGACTGAATGAGTTGATTCGATAGATGTTTTTTCAAATTTTGTTAAATTCTTAGTGTTTAACAGAAATGAATTAAAATAATAATAATATATTTAATAAAATAATTATGAGTATATAGATAGAATTGCAGTGAATTCAAATACTTTCTCTAAATTTGACGTATATATATAAAATAATTAATGCATTTAATCAGATAATTATGAAGTAGAAAGTTCAAAAGTTAGATAAAATTTTAAATAAATTTAAAAATAATAATTAAAGTACTAATAAAAATTTTAAAAAAGCGGCCTCCTCTTTTTGTAGGGCCCTAAGCAACCACCTTATTAGCCTAGAGGTTGCTCTCGCTGAACTCTGTTTGGCAGATTAATTTTTTGTAAATACTTTTGATAAAAAATTATTGAAAGTTATTAAAAATTTTTAAAAATTAATAAAAATTTCTATAAATTGCTAGCTGCAAAAAGGAGCTCCGCAGGCAAGCCTGCAACTTTTAGTTTATATGTTGGCGAAATGGCGTAGAACTAATATTTTATTCCGGAAATCTGCATAATTTGTGATGTTACTTAATAAAAGGTGTGTCTTCGACAACCTACGGAGTAATTATCAATTTTTTTAAAATAAAAAGATTAATTTATGAATAAAAAATTAAAAATTAAAAATTATCCCGTAAAAAAAT
The DNA here is from genome assembly GCA_019916065.1 of Vitellaria paradoxa. Lineage (NCBI taxonomy): Eukaryota > Viridiplantae > Streptophyta > Magnoliopsida > Ericales > Sapotaceae > Vitellaria > Vitellaria paradoxa. The sequence continues at coordinate 321,608 of JAINTL010000106.1, read as the reverse complement.
ATTATTTCAAAGTATTTATTCTGTATGAATAAATGCTACGAATACATATATGGTTTCAAATTAATATATTTTTAATAATAAAAAAATAATATAAAAATTGATTTATTCTCTGTTATCAAAATTAACGTAAGGCCTCATCTACTAACACCATGGGCTTGTTGGGCATTAATCTTTCGTCCGTGTTGCCTTAACAACATCAACTAGTTTTAACATGTGCGATTCATGAAATTATATAATATTTTTTGATTAAAAAATAAATTTTAAATATATTACAAAATATTTTAATAAAATTACATAAATTCATAAAATAATTATTGAGTTATTTTTTATATTTATATTTTTTTGTTTATGTTAATGTTAGTGAGCTACTAGAATTGATTAAAGTTGAGTTTTTATATGAATACTAAAAATTTATGTATTAAATCACAAATTTGCCTAATCGATATGACATATTTTTTATTTCAAATTGTTTGTTAATTTTAATATAAAATTACTTAAATTAAAAGTGTTTCTATTAATAGTATGTTGTGCTTTATAGGAAAAAATATGGTAAATCGGACCTATTTAAGTTTAAAATTAGAATTTAGAAAAAAATCACTCTCAAAATTGTTTTTATTCAAAGATTTGTAAAAATAAAAAAATAGAATGATGAATATAGAAATTCCTAGGATTTGATAATAATTTTTTGATTAATTTCATAAAAATAACTCAAATAAAAATATTATTACTAATAATATGTGCTTTATAAAATAAAAAAATATAGTAAATGTGACAAATTTAAATTTAAAATTAAATTTAGGAAAAATAACTAATCCCGAGCTTAATTAATATTTTGCTATTTTTTTTGTATTTTTAAATTTTAAAAATACTAAGAGTTATTATGAGAAAAATAATTTAATTACTATCCAAGCATTTTCATTTGTGTTTTTAATTTAATTCTATTTTTTGTTTTTCTTTTTAATTTAATTCTTAATGTATTTGGAATATATAAATTTTCCAATTATATTGAATTTATAAATAAGTGGGTCTCTTGAGTTCATTTATATTGAATTTATAAATGTGTCTATGTTTGGAACCTAAGCAAGTGGGTCCCCTTTTTTGAAACCCATAAATTAGTTCACAAATTTTAAAATTATTTGACACAGTTCTCTAGTAGTTTTATATATAAAAGAAATAATAAAGTTGTAGTATTTTAGTAATGTGGGAAGAAAATAAATAAATATTTTGTGAAAATGAAGGGAAACGAGAATGAAGAAATTTAAAAAATAATTAAAAAACTATGAAAAAGGAAAGAGGAATAAAAATTTGATAGGCATGCCACGTAGGATTTAAATGAAATAGAGAAGGAGATAGAGAGAATACATTCTTTTAGTATTATAAATAAAAAAAGTTGTATTGGACAAATTTAGTAAATTGGTATGTGAAAATTCCAAACCCACACAATCACACACACAGTGAAAATAATCACACAAGAGAATAACGAGGAAACCCTATCACAGGGAGAAAAACCTCTATTTACAATCCCACTATCAACGGGTTACAAGACTCTACTTAGACTCTCTACGAATCACTCGCACGAATCCTTTCGTCACTCTTGCTCGAATCACTCGATAAACCCTACAAGCAGGCTTTCTGCTGCACACAGAAAGTGAAAAGAAAATACAAGACGAATTTAGAGAAAGAACATGAAAGCTCTCAATACTCAAAGACTCTTTCTCTAGGTTCCTATAATATGTTCTCCCACCTCATCCAATTACAGAGTTGGTTTCACATATATATAGGATTACAAAGTTGCCCTAGTTTGGCAAAATAGGAAATTGAATCCGAACAAAATATTCATAGCTCGATCCCTCGCACTCCCATCCTCCAGCCTGCGACCTGCACTGGAATTTTTGCGCTTTAGGAAATAACACTGGCGCACCCTCGCGCTTCCATCCTCCAGCCTGCGGACCTCACTGGAATTTCTGGAACAGTTTGGCGCAGCCGCGCGCACCCTGCGGTATGCCTGCGTGGTTGGGGCGCACCCGCGCGCTCCCCGCGCCCTGCCTGCGAGGTACACTGGAATTCCATTCTTGTTCCTGCTTGCTTGAGGCGCACCCGCGCGCTCCCCGCGCCGTGCCTGCGAGGTACACTGGAATTCCATTCTTGTTCCAGAAAGCTGCGTCCGAATTTCATTGGGTTTTGTAATCCTCCACACCAATTAGAATTCTTCAAAATCTTGGTCAACTTGATTCATTTTATCTCCTTAAATGTTTAGAATTCTTCAAATCTTCAATTTGCATCACTTTAGGAAACTTGAATAGCATTCCTAATTTAACTAAGATTTTGATTGGATTTGCCACAAGACTTTACAATCTCCCCCTTGGCAATTCCATATCAAAACTTAAGTTAAATTTTAAATTCTGCTCAAATTCTGAATTCTGCTCAAATTCTGCACGTACTGAACACACACATCAAGGCACCAAAATCTTACCAAAGCACATAAGACATAAAATATCATGGCATACCCTAAACAAGTTCACATATTACATACATAACTTGAAATAGCTCCTTGAAATGACTCCCCCTTTTTGATATGGAAGTGACAAGCCCACAAAACATAGGGGGAATGATGGAAAAAAAAAAAACAAAACAAAAGAAAAGCAGAACAGATCAAAAGAACCCACTGCCATCATCAAAACCACCACTGCCACTTCCACCAGCACCATCAGTTCCTCCAAAAGAACCACCACCAAAGCCAGTGTCATCATCATCATCGTCTTGGGGTAGCTCATCCTGAAATGCTCCCCAATTATCAATCTGGCGATGTAAGGACTGAAATTGATTGGTGCACAAATCTGTTAAAGCTTTGATGCTAGCATCGATAGTATCCAGTCGCCCATTAATTGCAGTCTGATCAGCACGAATATTTTCAACCTCTCCCTCAAGTCGCAGCAAAGACAAAGACATGGAGTTCATAGTAAATGGACGTGTGCTACGACTAGATTCAGCCTCGTTTGGTGCATCAAGTGTATCATCCACAGCCTGACTAACGGATTTCCTGGCAGTAAGGCGGGTAATGGGTGTAGGCTGTGGTGTGAGACCAGAGGAAGGCAATTCAATGTGATGGGACTGTATCATTTTGGTGACAAGAACACCAAACGGAAGAGAATCCTTGGTGCGTTTCAATTGTTGGGCAGTGAACATGAGACGAAACATGAACAATGCAAGATCAAAACGAAGACCCAGCAGTATGGCATACATGACACGACCTCTTCTAAGTGTGACATCAGAATAATGTGAGGTAGGATCTATGGATGCAGACACAAAGAGATTTAGCATGCGATGATCGGTTTTGAGATGCCCATGAACATAAGTTTCACCACGCCAGGATGGTGAGCCAGTCATAATACTGAAGACATTGGTCAGTTCTTCTTTGGTGGGAGACACACCATCTTGAGTAGGATAAAAGAGTGAAAACCGTTCCTCAAGAGGAGGTCGAGCAATGCCCAAAATGGAAGCAATAAAATCAGGAGTGACAGTAATGGACACACGATTAACTGAAGTCTTAAAGATGGCATTTTCAAAATCAGTCTCACAAAAATTTGAGTAAAATTCTTGTACCAACTTCACAGGAACACATGCAGATAAAGAAGTAACAGACTCCCAACCTAACTGAGCAAACAAAGGTTGAAGCATGGGAAAATCATGTAAGTCTAGTTGACGTTCAATGAGAACAGGGCGTTTGGAAAACAATGTGCGAAATTCATTTTGATTAAGAAATCGATTTCCAGATGAGGAGGAGGACCCAGTTCGAGTTCTTTTAGACATGTTTTTAAAAAAAATAGAACCTAAAGGAGAAAGACGTAAAGATTACCTAGTATGCTTACATGCAGACACAGACTCTGGAGAGGAAGCTGGATGGCCGCAGGTGCGAGGAATGACACGTACTTGAAAATGACCCGTGAACTGTCCAGGCCCCATATATACCCCACATCGCCCCCGCGAGCATCCAGCGGGTAGCCTGCGCCATGGGCGGCGAAGGTGCGTACATCATGCGTACCGCCTGCGAGGATTTGGCGAGGGAGCGCGTATCCTGCGTCCTTCCTGCGAGGCTCTCGGGAAAATCTTGAAAGTGTAGATTTGGACACAAACAATCAAAATCAAAAGAGACAGTAGAAAAATTTATTAAAAATATTAAAAAATTTTAATTCCACTATGCCAATGCATGTACATCAATCTCGCACCCTTCATAAATTCAAAGATTCACATTTTGATTTTCCAAGAAAATTTTCAATTCTGTGTCGTGAGGTGAAATAAGTCATAAAATTGAACAAATGCTTGTGTACGTGTGAGTTTTTGACTATAATATACATATAGGCTCCCCCTCAAACAAATCATAGACTCAAAAAGTTAAATTTGATGTACCAAATGAATTGAGAGCCACTCTTCCCCTTTTTTTTTTTTTTTTTTTTTTTTTTTTTTTTTTTTTTTTTTAAACAATTGGCGGCTTTCACACGCTTATGGGCAGGTAGCTATTCCTTAACAAACAACGAGTCATTAAGGGGCTTCTCACTGGTCCCACCGGTAGCCCTTTCCAATTTTTTTTTTTTTTTTTTTTTTTTTTTTTTTTTTTTTGCATAACTTTGATATGCACAAATTAGGCTCCTCAACATTTTTTAAACACATCAAACAATAACCCTTGATTCGTGGAAAAGAAGAGAAAGAGGTATATGCATGTACAATCAAGTGTAATAGGAAGCACTTCAAAATTATGACAAATTTCACCAAAACACTTCGTATCAATTTACAAGGAATGCGAAAAATATGAACTCATTGAAATCTATAAACTTGGAAGATTTAATGCACATGTAACAGTATAGAAGTCATAAAATATTTTCAACTTAATTAATAAACGTCTAGCTAATCTTTTAGATTTCAATGATGTGCACAAATCCCTACAGATTTTCTTAGAGACTCGAAGCGAAGGGCATCCAAGGGTTTTGTGAAAAAATCAGCAAGTTGATTTTCAGTTTGCACATGCTCCAATATGATGATGTTTTCCTCTACCAGCTCTCTAATGAAGTGATGCCTAATTTCTATATGCTTGGTGCGAGAATGCAAGACAGGGTTCTTAGATATACTAATAGCACTCATGTTATCACAAAACAAAGTAATAGGGCCTTGCTCTATTCCATAATCAGCAAGCATTTGCTTCATCCATAAAAGTTGGGTACAGCAACTACCAGCAGCAATGTATTCAGCCTCTGCAGTAGATAATGAAATGGAGTTTTGTTTCTTACTGTGCCAAGAGACTAAATTATTGCCAACATAGAAACATCCGCCAGAAGTGCTCTTGCGATCATCTACACTTCCTGCCCAATCGGCATCAGAGTATCCCGCAAGATCAGAATTGGTGTCACATGTAAACCATATCCCAAACTCTAGTGTACCACTGACATATTTTATTATCCTTTTGACTGCATGTAAGTGTGATTCCTTAGGATCAGCTTGATATCTAGCGCACACACCCACACTAAATGCAATGTCAGGTCTACTAGATGTAAGATATAACAAACTCCCTATCATACTTCTATACATGGTCTGATCAACACTTTTTCCACTTGGATCTTTATGCAATTTTGTACTTGTGCTCATGGGAGTTCTAGCATGTTTTGCACTTGAGAGGCCAAATCTCTTCACTAAGTCTCTAGCATACTTGAATTGTGAAATGAAAATCCCATTATTCTCTTGTTTAATTTGGAGTCCAAGAAAGTAAGTCAACTCACCCATCATGCTCATCTCAAACTGTGTAGACATTAACTTACCAAACTCAACAGCATAAGATTCACAAGTAGAACCAAACACAATGTCATCCACATAAATTTGTGCAATTAAGATGTGCTTAGAATCAATGTGAAGGAATAATGTCTTGTCTACACTACCACGAGTAAATCCAGATTCAATTAAAAATGTAGCGAGTCTTTCATACCATGCACGTGGAGCTTGTTTCAAACCATAAAGAGCCTTTTTCAATTTAAAAACATGATTTGGAAATTTAGGATCCTCAAACCCTCTGGGTTGTTCTACATATGCTTCTTCATGAAGAACACCATTCAAAAAGGCACTCTTGACATCCATTTGAAATAATTTGAATTTCAACAAACATGCAACAGCCAAAAGTAACCTAATGGATTCAAGTCTAGCAACTGGCGCAAAAGTCTCATCAAAGTCAATTCCCTCTACTTGTGTGTAGCCCTGTGCGACAAGTCTGGCTTTGTTTCTAATGATATTTCCAAACTCATCACTCTTGTTTTTAAATATCCATTTAGTCCCAATTACATTAGTGTTAGTAGGTCTAGGTACTAAGGTCCACACATCATTCCGAACAAATTGATCTAATTCTTCATGCATGGCATTTACCCAATTTTCATCAAGCAAGGCTTCTTTAATATTTTTGGGTTCAACACAAGAAACATAGCATACATAAGTTACCTCATTCCTTAATTGCATGCGTGTTTTCATCTTATCAGTTACCTCACCAATGACTTGACTGACTGGATGATTCAACTTTACTCTGGATGATGGTTCCAACTGCTTTGTGGTTTTGTCATGTTCAACTTTATCTTCTTTACTCAATCCAGTGTTTTCTTCTTCAATACGATCTTGAGCTTTTTCAATCTCCTTTATATGTTCATTATCTTCTTCACCCTGTTCAAGGACAGTAGCATTAGTATTGTCATCAACAATTACATTGGCAGATTCCATCATAGAAGATGTATTTAAATTATAGACTCGAAAAGCACGACTAGTAGAAGAGTAGCCCAAGAAGATTCCTTCATCGCTTCGGGAGTCAAACTTTCCAAGATTGACCCTATCCTTGAGGATGAAACATTTGCTCCCAAAAACTCTGAAATACTTAACATTGGGCTTCTTACCATTCCATAGCTCATAGGGTGTTTTAGATGAATTAGGACGAAGATACACCCTATTTGCTATGTAACATGCTGTGTGTACCGCCTCTGCCCAAAATTTTGTAGGTAGTTGTTTCCCATGTAGCATAGACCGCGCCATTTCCTGCAGAACTCTATTTTTTCTCTCCACTACTCCATTTTGCTGAGGTGTCTTTGGAGCTGAAAACTCGTGCTTAATCCCATTTTCATCACAAAAGTCAGCATACTTCTGATTTTCAAATTCTCTTCCATGGTCAGTCCTGATTCTAGTGATGCAACCTATCACACGTTGCTTTTCTTGTTGTAACCTGAAACACAAGGACTTAAACGCATCAAAAGTATCTGATTTCTCACACAAAAAATTTACCCATGTAAACCGAGTAAAATCATCTACAGCCACAAAAATATATTGCCTACCTCCAAGACTTTTAGTGCGTGTGGGTCCCATTAGATCCATGTGGACTAGCTCAAGAGGTTCAGTAGTACTGATAGATTTTATCTTTCTGTGAGCCTTCCTAGATTGCTTTCCCAATTGACAAGGACCACACACACTATTTTTCTGCTTTTTAAGATTAGGTAAGCCTTTTATGAGTTCGGATTTGGACAATTTGTGTAAATCTTTGTAGTTAATGTGTCCTAATCTTTGATGCCATAACTCAGTTTCATCTAAGGTGACTGAATTGCAAAGAAAGCTTTCTGAATTTGCTACCCCATAGCAATTATCAGATGTGCGTATGCCATGTAGGACTTGTTGTCCCTTTTTGTTGAAAATACTACATTCATTTTTAGAAAACTGGACAACATGGTCAGCATCACACAACTGACTAATACTTATAAGGTTAGCTTTAAGTCCATCCACATATAAAACATTTTTCAAACATTTAAAAATTGTGGACTTAATCTCACCTTTCCCTTTTACCTGAGATGTGCTACCATCACCAAAAGTCACTACACCGCCCTGACAAGTTTCTAAATTTGAAAATAGGGATTTATTCCCACTCATGTGATTAGAACATCCACTGTCAAGATACCACATGTTTGAGTTCAAAGCTTTCAAGGCAGTTTGTGAAACAAAACAATTTAAATCTGACTTTCTAATCCAAATAGCTCTAGTTTTAAGATCAGTAGTCTTGACAGGTTTTTTCTCACGTTTTTGACTTTTATGAAAATTCTTTCTCTCAACAAATTTAAAATTTGTACCTCCTCGAAATATTGGACTGTTTTGTTTTTGAAAAGAACGTGAGTTTTTGTAATAATCTTCTGAAAACACTTGAAATTTATTCTTCACAGGGACTCTAGGCTCAGGGTTTTTTGAAAAATTTTTAACATAGTTTAAAGGAAGACCATAGAGTTTGTGACAGTTTGGGCGTATATGACCTTTGATTCCACAATGGTGACAAACAGGTACAAGGGATTGGGATCTAGCAAAATGCATACCTTTCACTATGTGAGGAGAATGCTGATAGTGTTTATTCTTTTCAAAACTCTTCTTTGGTGGTGCAATAGACTTATGGAAGGTCTTGGGATTGGCTGCAGGTTTTGAAACAACCTCTTCTACTACTGAAGGCGCTGATGATGATGAAACAATTGTATTTTTCCCTCCAGTGTAGCCTAAGCCTGCTTTGTCTCCATGTGTTCGTTGTTGGCTCCAAATTTCTTCAAGTTTTTGTGAACTGGAGTTCATTCTTTCAATTATCTTCTCATCACTCTTGATCTTTTCTTTCAGCTTACTGACCTCTTCCTGAAGTTCTTCAACAGCTTTCTCCAATTCATCAATCTTTTTATTCTTTTCATCAAGTTTTTCTTTGAACTTTTCTGCACTATGAGACTGAGAAATTTTGTCAGATTCCAAAATAGATATTTTACCTGTGAGTTTTTCATTCTCTGTCTTCAAGGAGTCTCGTTCACTTCGGAGTTTACTGTTGCGGGTATGTTGGGCTTGTCTTTGTTTCTTTATCTTACTGTATTCGACAATGAGAGCATCATAGGCCACTTGCAAGTCATTATTGAATTCATCCTCAGAGTCATCATCTTCATGATTAGATATATCGGTGTCGCTTTGAGATCCAGATGGAGTTCCTGCAGACGAAGAGTGAGATGCCATAAACGCAACAAAGTTACCTTCATCGTTTGAGGATACTGCTGAAGATGATTCATCTGAACTGGATTCATCATCTAATGTAGCATTCATGACTTTGACTTGTTTCTTTTTCATCTTTTTGTTTGCACAGTCTTGAGCAAAGTGTCCATATCCATGACACTCAAAACACTTGATCTTGTTCTTCTTGTTTTCTTCCCCAGATTCAATCTTCTTGATCTTCTTTCCTTTTTCTTGAGATTGTGACTCATTCTTGTTGTTCTTATTAAATAAACCCTTCTTTCTCATATATCTTACGAATCTTTTAGCCACAAGCGCCATTTCTTTATCCGACCCCTCTTCATCACTTTCTTCTTCCACTGTCTTTAGAGCAATACCTTTTGACGCTTTGCGAGGTTTCACCATATTTGCTTCAAACGTTTGCAAGGATCCCACAAGGTCTTCTATTCTCATAGAGTTCACATCTCTGACTTCTTCTATTGCTGTAACTTTAGAATCAAACACTCGTGGAAGAGAACGTAAAATTTTACGTACCACTTTGTATTCTGGAATAGGTTCTCCAAGGTTGTGGCATGAATTGACAATGTGACTGAGCCGGACGTAAAAGTCATCAAACCTTTCGTCTTCATTCATCCTTATTCCCTCAAACTCAGAAGTGAGTTTTTGAAGCTTGCTGGTTTTGACTTGTTCGTTCCCTTCGTGTGTACTTTGCAGAATTAACCATGCTCTTCGGGCACTCGTACAACTGGAGATGCGGCAGAATTCATTAGGGCAAACTGCAGAAAATATGGCACTCAAGGCTTTGAAGTTCCACTCCGAACTCTCTTGCTCAGCTTTAGTCCACGTCTGAATTGACTTTTGTTCGATTTTTCCATCAACATCATGAGTCGGTTCATCCCATCCTTGAACTATTGACATCCAGACTTTGTAATTCATTCCCAAAAGGAAAGCTTGCATTCGTACCTTCCAGTATGAATAGTTTGAACCGTCAAACCAAGGGGGTCTGGTGCTTGAGCCTCCTTCACGTGGTGGATCCATTGGTTTGGATGAAGATCTTCACTCAAGAACTTAGAGTGACCTGCTCTGATACCAATTGAAAATTCCAAACCCACACAATCACACACACAGTGAAAATAATCACACAAGAGAATAACGAGGAAACCCTATCACAGGGAGAAAAACCTCTATTTACAATCCCACTATCAACGGGTTACAAGACTCTACTTAGACTCTCTACGAATCACTCGCACGAATCCTTTCGTCACTCTTGCTCGAATCACTCGATAAACCCTACAAGCAGGCTTTCTGCTGCACACAGAAAGTGAAAAGAAAATACAAGACGAATTTAGAGAAAGAACATGAAAGCTCTCAATACTCAAAGACTCTTTCTCTAGGTTCCTATAATATGTTCTCCCACCTCATCCAATTACAGAGTTGGTTTCACATATATATAGGATTACAAAGTTGCCCTAGTTTGGCAAAATAGGAAATTGAATCCGAACAAAATATTCATAGCTCGATCCCTCGCACTCCCATCCTCCAGCCTGCGACCTGCACTGGAATTTTTGCGCTTTAGGAAATAACACTGGCGCACCCTCGCGCTTCCATCCTCCAGCCTGCGGACCTCACTGGAATTTCTGGAACAGTTTGGCGCAGCCGCGCGCACCCTGCGGTATGCCTGCGTGGTTGGGGCGCACCCGCGCGCTCCCCGCGCCCTGCCTGCGAGGTACACTGGAATTCCATTCTTGTTCCTGCTTGCTTGAGGCGCACCCGCGCGCTCCCCGCGCCGTGCCTGCGAGGTACACTGGAATTCCATTCTTGTTCCAGAAAGCTGCGTCCGAATTTCATTGGGTTTTGTAATCCTCCACACCAATTAGAATTCTTCAAAATCTTGGTCAACTTGATTCATTTTATCTCCTTAAATGTTTAGAATTCTTCAAATCTTCAATTTGCATCACTTTAGGAAACTTGAATAGCATTCCTAATTTAACTAAGATTTTGATTGGATTTGCCACAAGACTTTACAGTATGTATGACATATTGTAAAAGTTCACGATGCATGTTCCTCATTTCAAAGACATTAATAAAGGAATTAATTAATTTTTTTATACAAAATTTTATTTTAATTTCTCCACTTTTAATTGTAACTACTAAATAATTAAAATTATGATCAAGTTTCAATCTAAAATTATGATCAAGTCTCAATCTAACTCATATTAAATTTATCTAAATTGCAAGATAGGTCTCGACTAAAAAGTTATAGAATTATAAGTTTTTAATTTGGAAGATATATTCAACTTAATTAATTTGTTCCATGTTCAATGATTTTTCAATAGTAGACAATCATTGTTAAGTTTTAATTTGTTTTGAAAATTAATGATTTATGAACAAAATAATGATATCAAATTCGTATACTTAAGCATAATTTTAAAATATAGTAAAATAAAATGCAAAGTGCTTTTAAGCAGTTTTCATTTCTCGTTAATTTTGGATTCAATTCAAGATTATAAATTTTGTTAGAACTCATAGAAGTTATTTATTCAAAAGATCTAAAAGCTGAGGATTTGATAGAAGTTCCAAAATTTTATGGAATTATGATTAAGTTGTTACAAGGTAAATAGATAATTAGCATTTCGAACGAATGAGATCATTGTGTGAGAAGGAGAAGCAAAATAGGATGAATGGCAGAACTCGGACAGCCCACAACAAAGCTTGAGTAAAGCTTAAAGGATCTGCACATAATTTCATGTAAACGATGAGATGATTTTTTGACTTTATGCTATAATTTGATTCTTCTAAAATTTTAAAAATGTATGGCAATTCCTAGTTTAGGGAAATATCATTAGGGCTCGTTTGGAGCCACAAAAAAAATTAAAAAATTTCAAAAAATTTTAAAAGTTTTCAAATTCCTCCAATCACATTTTGCCACATATCATTTCTACATTACATCAATCCCATCCATTGGTTTTTTTGGGACTCCAAACGCACCCTTAATATATATAATTTTTTGAGTCCAAATTTTTTTTATGTTATAATCAATTTAATAAAATACTACTATATACAAATATTTGACTCAAAAAATTTTAAGTTATAAATTAACCTCCTTAACAGTTAAATATTTTTTCTTATATGTTATGTATTATCCAAAATTTAATATTCCAATGAATTTTGATGTTTATGTATAATTTGATCTATTACTTGTCGTTAATGACGTAAAAAATTAAAAATAGAAAAAAGTCTAAAATTTAAATGGTTTAGAAATTAAAATATGTAAAAAAATTTCCAGCTTTAGATATTTTTAAAATTTAAAACCATTATGAATATCACAATGTTAAATAGTGTTTAAAAATAAATTAATCAAATTTAAGTCTCATTTCAAACTCCTTTATTAAGCAAATCAATTTTGAGCTCAAGAAAACTCATCTCGTTAACCTACGGAACTTACATATATATTCTATAATATTATTATATATAAAATATATTAATATAAATTGATTTTCTAAATCTTATTTATTTAGATAGTTTGTTAGTATTTAGTGATTATTTTGATTTTTAAGAGTGATTTTATTTTTATTGAAAACCTATAATGTTTTAAAATTTCTCAAGTTGTGCTAAACCCTTCATCAATTGTCAAGTATTTTGAAAGTTAAAATTTGACTTATTATAAATATCAGTTATTTTTAGTGATTATTATTTGACAAAATAATGATTTGATATTATTAAATAAATTGTTTGACCTTTCAGATATTTGATAAAAATAAAATTTTAGTGAACTGAGACTTAATATTTTTCAACGAGCTGATCATAATTTTTCAAACAAGCGTGAGGACGACAATTTGCTAGATATATTGCAATTGATTGAAAGTTTTAAGCTCAGCTTATAGAGCTTTTAGTCTTGAGGACAGAGTCGAAACATTTTAGAGTTCCTTTTGACTTGTGTTGATCCCATACCTTTGCAACAATATATATATATATATATATATATTCTTATGTATTTACTTAAAAAAACGTCTGTTTCTATACTTCTCATTTACTAACATATGAAGCAAAGATAGACAGATCAATCTGTGTATTTCTTGCACAAAATGCTTAAGACGAAAGATAAACACCAGGTAAATTGCTAGAACATTACTAACACTAGCACAAACTAATTGCAGAGAATAAAAATCATAGCTTAAATAGGAGAACCATTGAAAATAGAGGGAAAAAATTCCAGTCCTAACCTTCACTTTGCCGCCTCCTCTTGCTCTTTTCCTGTAGAAAGGTCCATTTTCAAAAGAATTTACTAAACAAATTTATAAATTTGATAGAAGGGAATAGATGATACTGCCCCTATTTTTAGGTCAAAATAATAAAATAATTTAATTTTTTTCACCTTTTTTTGATGGGCAAAATTTTTTCACTTCAATTTCCTTTTCTATATTTTGCTTTCTCACATATTTAATTTCTTTCCATAAATCCATGATCCAAACGTGGTTCTAAAATATATAAAATGCAGAAGTAAATATATATTTACAAAGTGCTTGTATGTGACTTGAAAAAAGTTCTGAAATCGATCATACCTCCTTTATTTGGTACAGCCTATTCATGCATGGACACACTCCTATAAGAAAAACACAATATGTTAGAAAAATGGTGAATTATTGCTCTCATGCTATATAATATAAACTTTTTTGGCAATGCTTTAAGAGGTTTCTACCAAGATTTCAGTGATCATTGGCCGAACTTTTTTTTAGCTAGCTATAATGTTGATAAACATATTGTTTTTAAAATATTAACACAAAAGAAAAATACAACATAACTTACTTATGAGGCATCGTTTAAGTTCACTAATTTCTTCTCCTAGCCCGCCTTTGGCTAATCTTGTTCAAACTTCTTGCTTTCTTGAAAAATTCTTCTTCTGTAACTCTTATAAACCATTCAGGTTTTCCAGTTAAGAAAATAAGACAACCAACGACCAATCCCAACACAATTCCGCATCCATACCCCATCATCGTGGCTTTCAAAATATTGAATTCATTCAAAAAATTTGACTCGTCCTCTTGGTGGAAGGTTGTCGGTTGTTGGGGTGGTGCCTTATCATTTCCGCATTTTCTTTGACAATGAATATCCATATAATGCCAAATTCTCTCCATACGAACCATTTTCGAACGTATTGAATTGGCTACCTTGAGGTATAGGTCCAACTAGATGGTTCCTTGAAAGGTTCATGACTGCAAGAAATGTTAACTTTACAAGTTGCCCTGGAATTTCTCCTGTGAATTGATTTGAAGAAAGCAGCACGATTAGATCTCCCAATGAAGATGGAATACGGCCGTTAAGGTTGTTTTGAGATAAGTTTAGCGATCGAAGAGAATATAACATTCCAACAACAGTTGGAATCTCTCCTATGAATTGGTTGTTTGAGAAATCAATTGTTGCCAAGGTAGTTAGGATTCTCACTAATTCCAATCGCACCCCTTTTATGACTGCTCCACAGAATCTCGATAACGATCTTCCCCCATATATCCTGAGTCAACTTTATTTTTATCCACAATCATTATGGCTTTGAAACTTTGAAAATATCTCAATGGCAAAGTGCCAGTGAACTGATTGTGAGAGAGGTCTATAATTCGAAGTTTAGGAAACGGTGTTTTAGCCCTCGAAGTAGGTATGGGACTATGAAATTTATTGAGGTGTAAGATAAGAACTTGCAACTCAGGAAGAGACTCTAGCCATTGTGGGAATGTATCATTGAATTCATTGTTACCAAGGTCCAAAACTTCTAGACTTCTACAATTTCTCAAAGCCCGCGGCATTGGTCCTTGCAGTTGATTTCCATTCAAGTTAAGATTCCTTAATGAATTGCCGTTTCCAAATGTTGCTGGTATAATTCCATGAAAGGCATTCATTCGGAGATCCAACACATCAAGATTATTCCTGAAGTTTCCTAAACATTGTGGAATTACACCACTCAATTTGTTATGTGATAGATTAAGAATAAAAAGAGAACTCAAATTGCACAACAATAAAGGGATTTTCCCGGTTAAGTTATTATGCGAGACAGAAAAGAACCGCAGGGAAAATGGTGGAAATAGGAGACTTTCTTCAAGAGAGTTATGAGAAAGATCTAAAGAAAGTAAAGATGAAACACTGTGAACCCACTTTGGAATTTGGCCATGCATTTTGTTGTTAGAAAGATCTAGATACTGAAGAGTTTTGAAGGTTCTTAAGAAATATGGGAAATTTTGTAAATTGCAAAAGGCTAAATTCAATGACCAAAGGAGAGGCGATGTGCTAGTGTTGGGCTGATGCAAGTCATGAGTTGGGTCAGTTAGTGGATTGGAACTCAGATCCTGGAAGGCTGAACAACGAAGATGGTATTGAGCCATTGAGCAAGTTATCAGACAAGAAGAGCTCTTCCAAGTTTTGAAGCCCACTTATGCCAGAGGGAATGGGCCTGATCATTCGATTGGAATGCAGATCCAATAGTCTTAATGATGGAAGACAGAACAACGAAGATGGTATTGAGCCATTGAACAAGTTATTAAACAAGAAAAGGAATTCTAAGTTTTGGAGCCCACTTATATTGGAGGGAATGGGCCCTGTGAGTGCCATACTTGGCATGGACAAACTAGCAAGTTGTGTCAAGTTAGCAACCCAACCTAGGAATTGGCCACTGAAATTGTAACTTGCAAGGCCCAAATACTCCAACTTAACTAGCTTAGCAAAAATATCGGCAAATTGCCCTTTGTCTTCATTGCTGAAGTTATTCCAAGATAGCCTTAGATAGGAAATCTGTGTGAGGTTCCCCACCGATCTCGGAATGGATCCCGATAATCCGCAGTAGCTGAGATCCAAAACATTTAAAGACTTGAGATTGCCAATTGAATCTGGTATTTTTCCAGATAAATTTGTTTTAGATAGACACAACTCCTTAAGAGAACTGCTACTGCTAAAGCTCCAATTTCCTTCTTGTAGATTACCAGTGAGGGCTTCATTATCATTGAAATAGAGGTATTGCAAATTTGGAAGGTGGAAAACATTATTTGATAATTTCCCGTGCAGATTGGTGAAGCCCAGGTTAAGCATTGTTAGAGAGGACAAATTCATTATGGAATCAGGTATACTTGAAGAGATGTTTACGCCCCATAGGTTGAGCTCTTGGATTTGAGTTTGGTTTTTGAGTAGCATATTGAAACTGTGGGGTTTAAGGAGCAGTTCAACTATTGGCACTGAATCATATGGTGATACAGAGGAAGCGAGATCGAGTGAAACAAGATTGGACAAGTGGGAGATTTCAGATGGGATTATGCCTGAGAAGTGGGTAGAAGAGAGGTTGAGATGAGTTAAGCTGGGAAATTGGGTGCCAAACTCAGATGGAATTGTAGAGCCACTGAAGTCATTGTAGGCAAGATTGAGGCGCTGTAGGTGAGAGAGTCGAAAAAGGCTAGTGTTGGGATGCATGGTCCCATGGAGGTGGCTACAACTAAGGTCGAGGCCAATCACGTGAGACGTGAACTCATCGCACGTGACTCCATCCCATGAACAGCAATCAGTACTGGACTTGTTCCAATATGCTGTCTTAGGAGTAGAATTACACTCCTCATCATCAGTAATGTTTGTAAGAGTGAACATACCTTTGAAGTGGAGCAAAGCAGATCTTTCATCAGGATGACACAAGTCATGATGTGTAGAAGCCGAAGAAGAAGAAGAAGAAAAAGAAGAAGAAGCAGCGGCAGCAGCTTGAAGACAGGGCAAGAGACAGGAAAGGAATAAGCAGGACCATAACAATCTCCCCATTCTTTTGAAATTCAAAAGAAATAACAAAGGAAGGATTAAGTGGATTTGTGAGTATTGATCGATGGTAGATGTTAGTCTAAACCATCCCTTCTTATATAGTGTTGGCTGTAAAATTACATACAGTAAACGTCAAGCAGGCTCGTGGACTTCCACAAAAGACTTGCCCATAAAGTCTTGAGCTGGAAAGCAGACTTGTAGTGGACTCGCATAAAAGTCTTGCAGACTTGTGGAAACGGTTTTCCACTCAATATTTTTGGTTTGAGTAAATTAACATGGAAAATGTTAATCCAAAAGCTAAAGGAGGCCCATAGTGATGATTTTCATCCGTATAAAAATTTGTGACTTCTGTGCTTCTAGTAATTATCGTTTACGTTTCTTCAACTCTCATCTCAATATATTTTCGGTATATACTATAAAATACGGGACTTCAAAATAGGTGTATATGTATTAAATATACATACTCTTTGAATACAATGAAATGCATGTCGTACATAGCTGTGACATCTAATTATTTTTCTATTTTTTGTTCAAATATGTGGATTAATTAAAACAAATTTAAATTTAGGTAATAAAAACCCCTAAAATCATAAGCTCAAATCTCTCTTATTTTGTCATGTTATATATATTGATTTAGTGAAAGTTTTTCCACTTATTAATTGCTACATAATGGAATTTAATTGGTTTTATATTGCAACTTCCATTTTGCTTCTTCAGGAATATTGGAATTTGAGAGCAAAGTAAGTTCAAAAGTAGTTATGATTTATGAAATAGTAAACAGGTAACGCATGGTAAACATGAAATCGTTAAGATTACAAGAAAATAAAAAATATGGTAAGAACAAATTAGCTAAATCAATCAATCTCTTAGCTTTATTCATTAGCGAGAGAAAAACATATTACTTTTGTAACAAGAAGTCAATTTTTTTTTGGATTTTTTTTTCATATTATATGACCATTTGTGTTATAAAAAATTTATTTATTTATTTTGCAACTTTTAAAAAAATAAATTGTAAATAAGAAATGATTAAAAAAAAACATGTATGCTGAAAAAAATTAGTTTTCTCACACAGATATGTGAATTTTTATAATTTTAAGCATTTCTTTTGTGTTATTTACATTCATATATATATATATATATATTTAAAAAAAAAACACACACACACACACACTCTATACAATGTTTCCAAATTGAGAAATCGAAATACTAAGGTAAATAAATTGACTTTTTTTTTTTTTTCATCTGAATCCTATAAAATAATGGGATCAATAGCTTTTCAATAGGTATACTTTTAACTGGTGCCATAAAACGAACTAATTTATTCAAAACTCACTTGAATTTATTAGAGAAAATCATAAACTCTTTTTTTCTAGTGTTCAACATACTTGCTGAGGAACTTTGTTCGAGTTACATATTTAGAAACCCGTAGAGGAAATGAAATTTTAATCTGTTTGTAATTTTTTTTCCAAAATTTAAGTATTTTTATGTATTTTTCAAAAATGATATTAACATTCAAAAAAGAAACTTTCACTAGAAATTCATATAGGACATGGATTTTTTTTATCCTTCTGTAATTTTTTTAATCTATAATAATAATGTTGCGATCAGATCAATTTTACTACTATAAAAATGTTACAATTTAATGAAAATATAACCATAAAAATTAATTTTTGATATAAATATCCTTAATTAAAATTATATAACTAAAATATACGTCATTAATACATGTAAATGAGTTATTACACATTCGCGAACTTAAAGTTGTGGCATCAAATATAAAAAATAAATCATTGTCTCAAGTAACTTTTGAAAAATATTTATGGTGACGTTTGCATATTTTTTATTTTATTAATAATTAATTTTATATGGAGGCGTATTTTTTTAAGACGAGATCTAAAAAATTAACACTTATTACGATATGAAGATTTAGATCGACTTTTTTTTTTTTTTTTTTTTTTCTAAGATTAAGTGAAAGGTATAACTATACAGAGTATTATTAATGATATACTGTTTACCAAATTAACATTAAAAATAAATATATGGTCTTAGTCACTGGTCAATGGATCATATACTAGTGCTAAGCTAGCTGGAATATACTGTTTACCAAATTGACATTAAAAATAAATATATGGTCTTAGTCACTGGTCAATGGATCATAAACTATTGCTAACCTAGCTGGAATCTACTGTTTACCAAATTAACATTAAAAATAAATATATGGTCTTAGTCACTGGTCAATGGATCATAAACTATTGCTAACCTAGCTGGAAAGCAGGCTCGTGGACTTGCACAAAAGACTTGTGCTGGAAAGCAGACTTGTAGACTTGCACAGGAGTCTTGCAGACTCGTAGAAAGTGTTTCCCATTCAATCTTTTTGGTTTGAGTCAATTAACATAAAATGTTAATCCAAAATTAAAGGGCCCGGTATAAAGATTTGTGATTTCCGTGCTTCTAGCAATTATCATTTCCATTAATTTCCTTAACTCCCATCTCAATATAATTTTAGTATATGCTACGAAATACGGAACTTCATAAAAGACATCGTACCTATATTCAATATGTATTGAATATATATATTTCTTAAACATAATAAAATACATGTCAGACAAATCATGTGACGTATATCTAATTATTTTCTCATATTTTTGTCCAAATATATGAATTAAAACAAATCTAAATTTAGGTAGTAAAAATCTTTAAAATTATAAAATCCCACCTCTTATATTTTCTTATGTTATGCATATATATATTGAATTATGTATTGAACTAATAAATTAGCTTTCTTACATATATCGTGTTATATGCGCTAATATAACTCATAAAAATATATATTTTTTTGACGTATTCCTGTTATATCTGTTTCTTAATTTTTAAAAAATTTTATATTTATACTTGTACTCGTATCGTATTCATATCTTATATTCCTAATTAATTGAACAGAAAGAAGCTGGGAATAACAAAAGTAAGACCATGATAAGAACGGATTAGCTAGGTTAATGAATCCCTTAACCTTATTCATTGGCGAAAGAAAAATCGATAAGTTACATAGCAAGAAGTCATCTTTTTTTTCACTTTTGGATTTTTTCATATTTTCCGTAAAAGTTAAAAAAATATGTAAAAGTTAAAAAAAGTTGATAAAAATTTGAGAAAATTGGTAAAAGTTGGTGAAAATTAAAGAAAGTTAGAAATTAATTTATAAAAAAAAAAGTTAGTAAAATTAAAGAAAGTAAAAAAATTAATAAATTTGTTAGAGTAAGTTTCCGCTCCAAACAGCCCTAAGTGAAGATTATAACTATATATATATATATATAGAGTATCAGTAATCATACATAGTTTACCAAATTAACATTAAATAAATGTATAATACATATCTCGGTGTTAGTCAATGGTCATTGGATCATATGCTAGTGGCATGGTGCTAACATTTTTTTTTGGTAATTAGTGGCATAGTGCTAAAGGGGCCCCAAAGTGATGACTTTCTTCGGTATAAAGATTTGTGATTTCCGTGCTAATTGCAGCAATCACCATTTCTGTTTCTTTTAACTCTCATCTCAATAAAAAATTTTATCAATCCCTTAACCTTATTATTAGCGAAAGAAAAACCGAATACTTTCGTAAGAATTCCATCCCTTAACCTTATTGTTATGAATCACACGCACAAAAACAATAAAAACAAAGAACACAAGGATTTACGTGGTTCGGTCAAGGTGACCTACGTCCACGGGCAGGAGGAAACAATCTTATTCTTTTGAAGAAGTTCGTACAGATTACTTACATGTTGCCCTATAACTACAAATATATATATATGTGCGATTAGGGTTCCATCCAAATACAGGCTCAGTTTGAGATTTGAAATTTTTTTTTATAACTATGTGAAAGTTATAAATAAGTGAAAATAAATATATATTACATATCTTCACCAAATACATTAAAATATGTATCAAATATTTCACATAACGTATCTAAATATTTTCTCATTTTTTTGTTTAAATATATGAATTAAAATAAATCCAAACTTTGATAGTAAAAATTCTTAAAATTATAAAATCCCATCACTCTTATTTTAAATTATGTATTATATTAGTAAACTAATTTTCTTAGATATACGCGCGCGCGTGTTTCCCTCCATTATATGCACACATATAACTCATAAAATATATAAAAAAAAATATTCTTTTCTAATATATCCCTGTTCATGTATGTTTTCTAATTTTTTAAAAGCCTTATATTTGTGTCTGTACCTGTGCCGTGTTTGTATCTCATATCCATATTTATATTTCTTAAGTATTTTAGTTACCAATTTTTTTTTATTTAAGTTACAATTTTTTTAATTTACTAATAAACAATAGGAAAAGAAAAAAAAAAGAAATAAGGTTCTAGGTGCATGAATTTGTTAGTAAGCTTATAAATTTATAAATAGTTTAAGTTATATTTGGAGTAAGAATTTGGTGAAGAAGAAGAAACTGGAAGGGAAAAATGTGATTTAGAAATAAATACGCATCTGATTAAGAATTAAAAAAATAAACCCATGTATACTAAAAAAATTAATTTCTTTTACAAAAGTAGGTGAATTTTTGTAATTTAAAAAAAAAAATGTCATCATCAACGTGCTTAGAAGTTAAAAAAAAAAATTAAATTTGAGAAAAAAAAAACCAATATAAGACGAACAACTAGGCATAAAAAGCTGTTTACCCTTTGTTTTTCAAACTAAACCTTAATTCAATTAATAAGAATAAAATAAAGTAATTCACATCTAGAGCAAATCCCTTTCTAGGTGTAAGGAATGCAACTATAGTTGGAATTTTTTCCAAAGTACCAAAGGAAGAAAGCTCTGCCTGCCTCTGAAAACAGTCAACTTCAAAACCAAGTATATAATTTTCTTAGTGCATCTTCTGTCCTGTTTGAAATATTCTTTCCACACCCCAACTTTAGAAAGTCGATGAATTTGAAATTCTTAAGCTTGTATTTGGGATATTGGCTCATGAAAGCACTACTGCGTCCATCCAAAAGCAACGACGAGCTAAAGGAAAATTTTTTGTTATTTCGGTAACTGCAAGGAAAAAGAGTTTCAATTGCATCTGTCAAAGTATATCATTTGTGTTACTTACATTCAAAATAAATAAATAAATAAAATAAATTGTAAGCAATGCTTCCAAATTGGGAAATCGAGATAATGAACAAGAAAATTAATTTTTTTTTCTTTTCATCCATACGTGAGTTCTGTGAAATAATAGGATCAATAACTTTTCAGCAAGCATATTTTTAATCGAAGTCCTAAAATTAGTTTCAAAAAAATAAAAAAAATTAGAGTCCTAACATTAACCAATCTTTTGGAATATAAATGGATTGAACATAGATTGGTTAATGTTAGGACTCTATAATTTTTTTAGGACTCTCATGTTAGAATTCTAATAAACTGGTTAATGTTAGGACTCTAATTTTTTTAGGACTCTCATGTTAGGATTCTAATAAACGGAGTAGGGGATAAGTGACCCCATTGATTTTAATATGAAATTACCAAAATTCCTTTAATATTTTAGCTTTACTAAAAAAAAGTAAATTGATTCAAAATTGGGGCATTTTGGTGTTATTAAAAAAATTAAGGTTACATAAAAGGAGTTTACAAGAATCAAAATCAAATATTTTTTATGAAATAAAATTTATTTTTTGTCATACTATTAAATATTTTTATGCCTAATATATATTAGTAAATATAACATAATAAATTCTATAAATAATAAAATTTAATAATAATTATATATATATATATATTTGTAACGAGAGATATCCCTATAAAATTCTTAGGTGCTATTAAAAGAGTCAATTGAATTATTAAATTGTGAAAAGTATATTTAACGATTTAATATCTAAGGATAATTTTCTCTCTCCATAAAAGCAATATTGCTTCTCTCCTACTTGTAATTTCAACGTAACTCATTATTCTCTTCATAGTTTGTAATGACCCGATTTTTTTGATTTAATATAATTTATATATATATATATATATATATATATTTGTGATTTTAATTTGTTTTTTAAATTTAATAATTTATAATTTTTCTATTTAATTTTTAAGTGTATTTAAAAAGGTTGTTTTTGGATATATTTGAAAAGATTTTAAATTTTAGGAAAAGGAGTGTAATTTTCCTAAACCTATGAGGAGTAGGAAATTAATTAGTTAGTTAGAGTTAAAACTCTTCTACTTTAAATATATAAATCTGTATTTATTTTGATAAAAAAAAACCCTAGAGAAGAAGAGAGAAGAAGAAACGGCAGCTGGATTTTTCTTGATTTTGCTGTGTTTTTTTTTTTTTCAAGACAGATACATTGTCGAATTTTATTTTCAATTAAGGTAAGGGGCGGAACTCAGTATTTTATATGTCTATTGTATGCATATATATATGTATATATATAAATTTTTTTTTTCTTCTCTTGAATTGAACCTGCCAAACGTCTTTTCTAGAAAATCAAAGTTGGCATGCGGATTGTTTATTTGGAAAGTATTGGTGAATTGCTTTCTTTTGTTTTTATGTGAGAATATATATATATATGTATATATATATATATATATATTTATTTATTTAGCGTACAAGAGAGCCAAGTTTGGCCGTGTATACATATATGGTTCCTCTGCCATTATAGCCTCAAATTCCCATGTCTCCCACAAGACTTTTGTCATGTTCACACAAGCACCCGAAGTAACAAGCACATTACTTTCAATTCGGGCCCCACCAAAAATCATTGAATTTGACTAATTCTTCATAATTGAAAAAAATAATAATAAAAACATTGTAATCACCATACCCTCCTTGAGTTTCCTACTTGTACGTAAATGACTTAGCCGAATTGGTATTCAATAATTGGTTCAACTTTTATTTTATTATATTTATTTATTTATTCTTATTATTATTATTTTTTTAAAATTGAACGTATACTGCCTCGACATTTTTTTGGAATGCCGCGCATTGTCTGATGTGTGTTTATGGCATAATTGACTGTGAATTTGTGTAGGATTATTATTTATTTGAAAAAATATTATTAATGTAAAAATTAAAGCAAAATTTAATATTATATTTTGCTGGGGTTGAGAGGTACTGAAAATATCGAGTATACGTATCCAAGAGTTGAGAGTCTCGAAACCCGCGCAGGGTGGTCTTTGAGTCCAACAGGCTAGTAACCTATGAACGATGCAAATGCCTAAGGGTGGCATATTATATCCCTAAGACTTCGGCTTAGGAAGCAGACACCGAAGAATGGTGTATATTGGTTGGGTCATGTTTCTATGGGACAACCAAGTAGATATCAATGAATGATGTATATTGATTGGGTCTTGTTTCTACCAAGCAACCAAGCAGCAGTACTTTGAAATTAAATTGATTTTTTTTGTGTTATGTGGTGCTAAAACACGATTAATGGTAACGAAAAGAGATAAATAAATAAATTTAAGTTCTTGTTCGAAATTACTACTTGTGCATAATTGTTTCACTTAGTAGCATACTAGGGCATACTGCATTTATATTATTATTATTAGGGTTTGAGCACACATGGTATTAGTGTCCATCCCCTTATAGTTTGTGATGCAGGTAATGAGATTGAGTCACGTGCTAGACCTATTGAGAATAGAAATTAGAAGTTTTATTTATTATTATATAGTCATGTAAGACTGTAGAATTTTTTTTTTTTTTTTTATTTTTTTGTGGATGGTAACAAACATCTATTTGTGAGGTGAAGATAAATTGTTGATTTATTTATTTTTGTGGAGATTGTTTGGGTTTAGTTTTGGAGCCTATTGCCTGGTTGGCTTTAACTAAGGCATTTATTTAAATTTAAAGTTTAGTTTATTTATTTTTATTTTTTATTGCTCCATAGAGTGTGTGTATAGTTTTGACGAATGACAGGAGAAGTTGTTAAAATGTATATTATTTATCTTTTATTCACGTGCTCGGGTTATGAAATTCGGGACGTGACATAGTTACTTGGTGCTTCCTTAATCAAAATCCTGTATCCGTCCTTGCTATTAAACTAGATTAAAATTGAACTTAATAAATTAGTTGTTAAGATCTTTGGATAGATTGTGACGCGGGTTTAATGATGCTCAAATGGACTGAAGAAAGTATTTTGAAGTGATCGAAGGACTGCATTATGTATGAATTATAAAGAAGAAAACTAAAGTCATTACAACATTCTAATTGTTATAAAAGGCGAACTCAAACTAGATATATATAGATAATGGAATTTTGCTATCAATTTATTGTGTGAGTTGATAAAGTATCTCATAGAAAATTCAAAGCTTCCAAAAAAAGAAAAAAAATAAAAATTTAGACTTTATTTGCTTCAATTAATTATCCAATTTTAAGAGTTAAAACAATTACTATAATTAAACATTTCATCTATTTAACAGGTCAGACTCTTAATTGTTAAAAAAAATAAATAAATAAGTTCAATCTTGGAGTAAAACTTTAGATAAAGCTTAACAGAAATGTTTCAAACGGACAAATTCAATGAAAGCAGAGGTGACATACCAGTGTTGAGTTCGTGCAAGTCATGAATTGGGTTAATGGTAAGTGGATTGGAAGTCAGATAGAATAGCTTTAATTAACAAAAGATGAAGAATAAAGATGGTATATTTGTCCAATTGAGCAGGTTAATTAGACAAGTAGCGGTTTTGCAGGTTTTGGAGTCAACAATTATAAAGAGGGAACTCAGTTCCAATAACCTCAATGATGGACTAGTGCACAACCAAAATGGTATGTCCCACTGAGCAAGCCATCACCTATGTACCCTCTTCTAGGTTTTCTAGCCAATTAACATTAATTAGATGAATTAATGGGCCTTGTGAGCACCATTTATAGTTGATAAGTCTGAAGTAGTAAGTGGTGTCAACTTCGCAACCCAGTGGGGGAATTTCCACTAAAATTGTTAATTGAAAGGCTCAAGAACTTCCATCTTTACTAGCTTAAATATATTGGGAAATTGCCTTCATTCTTGAAACTATTTCCTGATGCTTTTGATATGCGCAAGGTTCTCGTAAGGTTCTTAATTGATCTCTGAATGGATCCCTGTAATAGGAGATATTCAAGTTATTTGTATTTGGAAATAATTTCAAAATTTTTCATAATTGGACTATAAATATGTGTGCGTTCGAACATTCCAAAGATAAAAAGATTTAATCGGATTTGAGTAGTGTCAATGTTGTAAATTATGTTGAATTTGAGATTTGCTTTTGTTTCTTAATGAAAATGGACCTTAAATTCAATTGACATTCAGCAGATAATAAATTCGATGGACATTCAAAAGATCCAATAGTGGTTCGAATAATGAAACTTATTGTAGTACTAAATATTTTATTTTGATTTGTTATTGTGATTTTGGATCATGTTTATTTTGGGGCTTGAGTTGCGGTCCTGTATTGAAAATCCACTTCATTTTCCTAGGCCTAGTTGGTTCAGAGTGGTTGCTGGGCAGGCGGATTCCCTGAGGCCCATTCCTATTTCTTGCCTTTTTCTTTTTTTTTTTTTTTTCTTTTTCCTTCTCTCTTTTTTCCCCCTTATTTCCCTTATTTTTTTCCTTTCTTCCTTCCTGGATTGAGAATAGAACTGAGATCCAAATAGTTTAAAGAATTGAGATTGAAAAAGCACAATTTGTGTAAATAGCTAATATGAATAACTTTCAAAAGAATAATTCACCCTCAGATCTACCAATCTCACTTTAACAATAGATGTTAGAGTTTGTAGATCTAATAAGCAAATATTAAGTAAACAATCCACAATATGCACCAGATTGTTTACAAGAGAAACTCTTTGGAATCAAATTAAAGAAGAAAAACCCCAAATCCTTGATGCGGATCAAACAAATAGTTTCACTATAATCAAATGTTACAAAAAACTCAACCAATTAAGAAATTACAAGTTCACCCAATCAATTATTTTATTAATTTACTTGTAGCCTGTAACGACCTACATCCGTATAGAACAACATTGTCCACTTTGGGCTTGATAAGCTGCTTCCCAGGAGGTCACCCATCCTGGTACTGCTCCAACTAAAGCACGCTTAACCTTGGAGTTCCCACTGAATCCAGTGCCCTTACGGCTTTAAAACTCGTTGTTCTATATTGATATCAAATATTACATATATGCTACTTCCTTTCACTACCCAGGTGATGTGAGATGGAAGGTATTGCTTCTCTGCTTCACCTCCTGCTTCACTCTCCTGCAGGCAGGTTCCCTCACAGGCAGGTCACTCACAGTCCCTCACATACCCAATCTCTTTTTCCTAAATTGCTATACACCCGCAATATGCACATTCGCCAAAGAAATCTAAACAAAAGGCTAGGAATCAAGATGGAATTTTGCCTCTCAAGTATTTTCCCTCTCCGGAATTGGATATAGATGAAGTTTGGGGAAAAAAGTTAGGATTTCTAAAATTTTTATAAGATATTTAAAAGAGAGAGAGATATATATAAATATGGGTTAGGTCACTGCTGTGGAAAACTGGGGCAAAAAAAAAAGTACCAGTTGTGGGCTAGTTACAGGCACAAGCTGCTTGTGATACATTCTGAATTTTTGGCTTTTCTAACAAATAGATCTTGCAGGCAAGTCACGGGCTGGTCACTAGCACGATCTGCCTATGACTGGAGCATATAATTACTTGAAGTTCCACTCAACAAACTATTCCATCTTCAATTAATTTAATCTCTTTCTTTCTTTTCTCCATTAACATTTGAAGTGTTCACATCTTTTGGCTAATGTTTGCTCACTTATCTTAACGTTCATGACTCATTGAATGATGTTGTGATATTCTAAAATCTTACAAAATAAAACTTACAAATGAAGTGTTTGCTCAAGAATTGACAACACAAATAAGTCCCACGTAATACAATAACAGAGATAATTGATTGAAGTTGATCATGATAATTTTTCAAATAAATTAATTCAATCCTTGTAAAAATAACTCCTTAAGAGAACTATTTTTTCTTAGAGCAACAAATGATCCACACCAAGTTGAGTATTAGGGTGTTTAAGCTTTTTTGTTAAAGTTTTTGGTAAGCTCAAGGCAAACTTTATCGTAACTCAAAAATAAGACCTTTAGCTCAGCTAGATTGGTTGGAATTGCTATCATGCATTTTGTGCGGTATAGTATTTGAAGTATTTGAAGGCTTGTTCGTAACTTTATTATTTATTGGTGAAGGTGGTGATGATCTCCTTATGCAAAGATGCTTTGTTGTGTGTCAACAAAGTGGTTTTTCCACTTGTTTGATATGTCAAAAGGCTCAATAACATAATTGAGGTGTCAATTGATCCGTTAGCTGATGCTTTATAATTGAGGCATGCGTTGCTTTATAGTGGAAAGCTTTTGGTTCCTGTAGTTTTTTTCCCAAAGGGCTTTCAATGTAAAATCCCATGGGTCAATCTTTTCTATTATTCTACAGTTACGAAATAAATTATTATTGTTGATTATTCACACTAGCAAACAAGTTCAAAATTTCAAGTGATATTAGAGCAGGTTCGTCTAGGAATTCGTATTCACAAAGACAAGATCCTTAATTACTACTTTGAGGGATTCTCAACCAAAATGGATAAGTATATTTTTTGAACTTCTTATAATTCTACAAAGATTTTGATGTCCCCAGTCTAACACCTAAGGTTGAGATTGTCTCAAAAAGTGAGAGTTCAACTTGTGAGACTCACACATCATCTTCTTCGTCTAAAAATTAGAGTGTTTGGAGACTAGAATTAATTATAGAAAATTTTGATTCCCTATTCAAAAATCTACGTCAGATTTGGGTGTTCAAGGAAGTCCTATAAATAAGAGTGGACTTGGATTTGAAGGAGCATAAAAAAGGTGATCAATAAGTCTTAAGTGCATAAAGCAGAACCAATTGATAAGAAGCCTACAGTTAATGCTTAAAAACCGACCCCAAAGTAGCCTAAGTAAAATCCTCTAAAGTAGTCGCTGAGGATATCTCCCATTGAAGAGTAGTAACCTCAGCAAATATATCAACCACCTTAGCAGCAAATGAGTCCCTCTTCAAGAAAACACCAGTAGTTTCAAACAATCTAGAAGTGGCAGCCTCCAACTTTATCTCCAAGTGAGCAATTGTCACATCCCACTCATTAAGCAAATCCTTAGCACTGTAAGAGGCTCATCTGGCCCTCTCAATAGAATGCTTTAGAACAGTTAGGCCACTGATTGAGAAGAAGAAATAGTCCTCTCACATAAGGCATAAGCCCTCTCGTTCTTAGCCAGTTAAGCCCTTGATGATACTGTAAGGTTTTTAGTGGCAAATCCATACAAAATCTTAAATTAAATATGACAAATTTGAATATTTCCTAAATTGAAAAAAGTTGAAGATTTGCATAAAGATTTTTGAAATTGGTAACCACAATATTGCAATCCAAGTCCAATTAGGACTGAAGAAGAAGACTACACAGATTAAGAAATACACGCACAAAAATCCAATATACCTCGCAAGCAGCACGCAGGGAGCGTGCCGCTGCGCCATATTGGCGCTAGAAACTTGCAAGGTGCGCGAGGGTTCGCCCATGTTGATGAACGGATTACAATAGACCATGTAGCTTGGCCGATGGAAGCACGATGGTTCAAGTTTATTATTTTATGGAAGATTCTGTTTCTATTTAGGAAATCTATTTATATGTTTGCGTCCTAATTGGAATAGGATTTTGTAAGTCTATATACATGCACCTAAGCTTAACGTACAAAAATAATGGGAAGGGGGCATATTATAGAGTCTTTTGAGAGAGAGTATTTCTTTGGTGAGATTAATTGTCTCTTTCTCTTATTTTTCTTTGTAATCTTTCTTTTACTTTCTGTGTGAGGCAAAAAGCCCACTTGTAGGGTTTGTCGAGTGAGTCGAGCAAGATTTGAGAAAAAATTTGTGCAAGTGAGTCGTAGTGAATTCAAGTAAGATCTTGTAACCCGTTGATAGTTAGATTTGCAATTGAAATTTTTGTCCTTGTTAGAGGGTTTTCTCGTTATTTTTTGTTGTTATTATTTTGATTTGTGTGTGATTACTTGGTTCAGATAAATTTTCAATTGGTATTAGAGCGGGTCACTCTATGTTCTTGAGTGAGATCAAATCCAAATTAATGGATTCACTTTTTAAATCCTTGAGCAACACCGAGATATCAAATCATGAGAATGATGACTCTGATGAAGAATTTGATGACATTCAAGAAGCCTACGAAGAACTTTTCAAGGAAAGTTGTAGGTTGTAGAAGCAAAGAAAAGCTCACCATCAAAGAAACAATATGCTGAAGAATGAGAGAGATGATTTGAAGATTGAGAATGAAAAACTCAAAGGTAAATTATCTTCATTAGAATTAGATAAAAATTCTCAATCTCAAAGTGTAGAAAAGTTTAAAGCAAAGCTTGAAGAGAAGGAGAAAGTCATTGGGGAACTGCACGCAAAAATCAAAGAACTAGAAGAAAAGATAAAACATGATAGTAATGTAATTGAAAAGATGAACTCCAGTTCAAATAGGTTTGACGAAATTTGGAACAAGCAGAGGCCACATGGAGATAAATGTGGGCTAGGATACATTGGCAATAAGACCACATCAGCATCATCTTCATCGTCTCTAAATGTTCCAAATATTGTTCCAAATTATGTAGCCCTACAAAAGAGGAATGCTTCAAAGAATAAGTTTTAACAATTTCCTCTCCCAAAGGTGAAAGGTACACAATTTTCTAAATCTCAATCCTATGTACCCGTGTGTCACCATTGCAGTATTAAAGGACATATTCGCCTTAATTGCCACAAACTTTATGGTCTCCCTTTGAATTATTTGAAAATTTTTTTCAAAAGTCAAAATCCTAGAGTTTCCATGAAAAATAGGTTTCAAACTCTTTCTGATTTTTCTGAAAATAATTTTGAAAGTCCACGTCTATTTCAAAAGTCAAATAACTTGAATTTTTTAAAACCAAAATATGAAAACGTTTTAAGGAAAAAGAGTTCAAATTTTAATAAAAAGTAAAGACATGAGAAAAATATTGACAAGATCATCTTTCCAAAAACTAGAGCTGTTTGGGTTCGAAAATTCAATCTTTTTACTAAGCCCCTAGACGACTTTCACTTTGAATCTCTTGGGAAGTCTTTCGGTATTTGTGCACATCCATAATTTTCTAAAAATAAAAAGGATAGGACTTCATTATATGTTTTGAAGATATTTTATGACTTCTATCTCCTTGAATGTGCGTCAATCATTCAGTCAAATAAATTTGTAATGGATTAAAAATTTATATTTCCATCTAAATTAAAAAGAAGTGTTTTGGTGAACTTTGCCATAATTTTTTTGTGCTTTTTTAAACACTTGAGTAAATTTGCATATATATTTTCCTCCTAGATCTTGAATTATTGTTTGATGTGTTTAAAAAATGTTGAAGAGCAAATAAAATAAAAATATTCTATCTTGAAAAGCGCTATCGGTGGGATCAATGAGAAGCCCCTTAATGACTTGTTGCTTGTTAAGGGAAAAGCTACCTAACCATAAACATATGAAAACCATTAGGACCTTGAAAGGGATATGCATGAAGATTTGCGGCTGGAAAAAAAAAACAAACAAAAAAAAAAAAAAGAAGAAAAGAAGAATTGTGGCTAGATAAAAAAAAAAAAAAAAAAAGAGAAAAGAATAGTTGTGGCTGGATAAAAAAAAAAAAAAAGAAAGAAAAATTTTGCTCTCAATTCATTTGGTGCATCAAATGTAATATCTTGATCTAGTGATTATTTGAGGGGGATCATATATGTTTGATTAGTCATAATCTCACCCACGCGTAAACATTTTCTTTCAATTTTCTGACTTAATTCATCTCATGGCACGGACTTGGAGATTTATTTGGAAAGATGAATTTAGTTCATTTAAATTTATAAGGCTTGGGTGATAGATTTACATATTTGGATATAGGTGAATTAAAATATCTTTGATCCATTTGGTGAACTTTTTTGCCAATTTTTAGTATTTTTTATGAATATTTTTTTTTTGTGCACAAAATTTGTCCTACGAGAATTTTCCAAAAAAGGTTCACATGGAAGGCATTAGCTATTCTATTTTTGAAAGCTTGACAATTCATATCAAAAAGAGGGAGTAGAAAATTTCAAATTATGTGATTTTACTTTGATATTTTGTGGTCTTGTGAATTTGGAATTTGAACTTGAACGTTGTTTTAAAATTTACTTTTTGCCATATGATGCCTTGATGTGTTTATTCAGGTGTTGCAGATTTATTTTGAATTTTAATTTAAATTTTGATATGGAATTGATAAGGGAGAGATTGTAAGGTTTTTAGTGGTAAATCCATACAAAATCTTAAATTAAATATAGCAAATTTGAATATTTCCTAAATTGAAGAAAGGTGAAGATTTGCATAAAGATTTTTCAAATTGGCAACCATAATATTGCAATCCAAGTCCAATTAGGAGTGAAGAAAAAGGCTACACTAATTAGGAAACACACGCACAAAAATTCAGTGTACCTCGCAGGTAGCACGCGGGAGCACGCGACTGCACCACATTGGCACTGGAAGCTCGCAGGGTGTGTGAGGGTTCGCCCATGTTGATAAACGGATTCCAGTAGACCTCGCAGCTTGGCCGATGGAAGCGCGATAGTTCAAGCTTATTATTTTATGGAAGATTCTATTTCCGTTTAGGAAATCTATTTATATATTTGAGTCCTAATTAGAATAAGATTTTGTAAGTCTATATACATGCACCCAAGCTTACGTACAAAAATAATGGGAAGGAGGCATGTCACGCCCTGAATTTCACAACCCTAGTACGTGAACCAAAGAATGCACATTACACCATTTAATAACATTCCCTGTCCCACATCAGAGCCATAAACACACACTATGGAGCAATTAATGTAAAAAGAAATAAATGCCTTAGTCAAAATCAACTAGGCAATAAGCTCCAAAGCTAAGCCCAAATATCCTTCCAAAGCTAAATAAAATAATTAATAATAACCTCACAAACAGAGGCTTATTAAAATCCGTTAAAAATAATTTCCTAGAGTCATTACATAAAAAATAATAAATAAAACTCTAATTCCTATGCTCAGAAGGTCCAGCACGTGACTCAAATTCATTACCTGCATCACAAGCTGTAAGGGGTTTAGCACTAATACCACGTGTGCTCGGAATCCTAATAATAATAATAATATAAATGTAGTATGCCCTAGCATGCTACTAAGTGAAATATTTATGCACAAGTAGCAATTTCAAACAAGTACTTTAATTTATTTATCAATTTATCTTTTCATTACCATTAATTGCCTTGTAGCACCACATAACACATCAAAGAAAACAAATTGATTTCTAGGTACTGCTGCTTGGTTGTCCCGTAGAAACAGGACCCAACCAATATACATTATCCTTCGATGTCTGCTTGGTTGTCTCGTAGAAACAAGACCCAACCAATATACACCATCCTTCGGTGTCTGCTTCCTAGACCGAAGTCTTAGGAATATGATATGCCACCCTTAGGCATCTGCTCGTTCGTAGGTTACTAGCCTACTGGAATCGATAACCAACCCCGCGCGGGTTTCGGGACTTTCGACCCTTGGGTACGTATACCCGATATTTTCAGTACCCTAAATCCAAACAAAACGCATCCACTTTCATTTTAAACAAACATCAAATAAATTCTTTATTTAAATTCATTATTTATTAAATCCTTATGAATTCATCATAATATTTTAAATAATCCGTAAACCTCAACACGTAAATAATAACAACCATAATTACCGAAGAATCGCAGCACAACAAATTACCAAATATGTTTCTTACAATTAATGCAAAAGCTTTCAGAACAAACTAACATGTAAAGACAAAATTCACAAAAAGACAAACTATCATATAAGGACAAAAGTTAAAGTTTCTTTGCTTTATTCATTTAATGGCTTTGCTGAACACCTAATTTCCACACATTTAACCTATATATGTATATAAAGTAATAATATGTATACCATCCAATCGTTGAAGACTTCAAATATATATAATAGAAATTTTTGTCTTCTAGTAGCCAAGCAAATCTGGGAACTCAATACAATTCACGTTTACCAACTAAAAAAATATAAATAAATAAATAAGTAAATAAATAACAAGTGAACCTCGTATTCCAATCAATCACGTTATGAGTTTAAAGGGAAAAAAAAGATCTAATCAATCATATGTTCACAACAACAAAAATCTGATGAGTCTAATATATATATTTACATATATATATATATATATATCATTATATTCATATCACCGAATTGTATGAGGACTAATCAATTAATACACATATATGTATTGTTAATTATAATACAGACCACGGGTCATTCGTCCAGAAAATAAATAATATTTATACATATATATATGCATCACTTTTAAAGTTCCGCCCCTTACCTCAAATTAAATCTGTAGAAAGAACACCCAAGTCGTAACGAAACCCAAAACTCAATCAGCAGATCAGACTAAGATCACCGCGGCCATCAAGAAGCTGGTAATCTCCACAGCATTCACATTAGATTTTTTTTTTCTCCTCTGCCGCCACTACCCCTTATCTTTTTTTCTCTCTTTCTCTCTCTCTCTCTCTTTCTTTTTAACCCTTTACCTTGACTGCCGAAGAGCGCATGTTATATATATATACACGTATATCTAGACTAGCTATTAGTTGATAGAATCCTAATGGAAAAAAGATTAGAATTCAAATTAAACTAGAATTCCAACTTCATGTACTGGCTAATAGTTGGTAGAATCCTAATGAAAAAAGGATTAGAATTCAAATCAAACTAGACTTCCAATTCCATGTACTCGCTATTAGTTGGTAGAATCCTAATGGAAAAAGAATTAGAATTCAAATTAGACTAGACTTCTAATTTCATGCATCCACAATAAAAATTGAATTTAATTTATGTTTCCAAAAATTTAAATCAATAAAAATTTTATTTTTACCAAATTAAATATTAATTAACAATTAATCAAAACATTAAAAATCTGAGTCATCACATCCTCCCCTCCTTAAAAAAAAATTCGTTCTCGAAATTTATAACACAATTTTATAGGTAAAACCTAAATGACATGCATTCACGATTATTATATAGCACTTTAATAATAAATTGCCTTGATAAGTTTAAACATTTGTAAATCCATGCATATTATTCACACAAAATTATGTTTTTAGTTAAGAAAGAAGTAATTACAAAATTTGAAAGTTATATCCTCGAATAAACAGTTAGCTCACAATTATAGCTTACAATCGATATAAATCTAACTCACAAATGAGAACAAAATCACAGCCTAAATGACAATAATCATATATCACTAAATGTAAACCAGTCTTAGCACTACCCACAATCAAATTGTAAGTAGTATGCATCTACCCCACCATACACAACAAACCAACAAAAATTGACAAGCCGCACAAAGCAACTCATATAAGCATCCAATCAAACCAACAATCTCCACACAAAATCACTATATCTAAAATAAATATTTTTTTTAACTCTGAAGAAAATTTTTTTTTATTAATTTAATTAATATATTGAAAATAAATATCCCAGATGTTACAATCTCTCCTCCTAATAAAATTTCTTCCAATACAAATAAGTTCAATACCAACCATAGAAATTTAAATCAAATTTTATATGTTACCAAGTTTCAAAACTTACTTTTAAAATTTTCGTAATAGAACTTTATCATAAACATACTTACTCTTCAAAAGTAACCCCAAATATACATTTCAATCTAAACACATATTCTTTAAATTTTAAGATCATCGAGAAGCATGCGACTAATACAAATTTCTAAAATTTTCTAAATACTAATCTTGCATAAGTTTAAACAATGATGTCATCGAATCTTGGTATAAACTTCTTACTTTGACATATATGCAATCATAATCTCTGACTATCATTCAAACTTATATTAGATAATATAATCATAAAGACTAATGTCCTCTGAGTTACCCGAACTCACAACAAACTTACCATTTGGGGTTTAATGTTTTCTAGATTCTTAGAAATATGATTTAGCCAAAAATACATTTCACGGTCTAGGGTCTCGAGAAGCCCCAAAAAAATTAAAAATATTAAAATTCTATCTTCAACTATAATATTCAGGAAAATTATAAAGTCCACAATTCAGCACATTTTGAGACTAAAATCATAAATTACCAAAGTAACAAAATAATATTAGTTCCAAAGTACTTGAATCGACATTATCATGAAAATGACAATCGAGTTAATACCAGTAAATTTTTTTTTTTATAGATAAAATCTTTAACACGTCATTATATCCAAAATAATTATGTAAAATAACGCATAACCAAATGTTTCAATAATTTGAAGCAAAAAATAATATATCCATCTGAATTTTGCAAATATCGACATCTAAAGCAATATTAAGCTTATAAAAATTCGTCACAATATTAAATATTAAACTCTTAGTCAGAAATTGAACCAAATATTTAAAGTTGTGATAACTTGCAAAATTTTCAATCTTCTCTAAATAAAACTTTTAAATAGCGAATATAATAATTCAAATAGTTAATACCAGTTCTCTCGAATCAAATGATAAGTATACAATTATTTATACCACACAATTTAAAGTACACTCAAGATGAAAAAGATAAAATTTTAATAATTCTCACATACCTTAATTTAAATAACAAATAGTTAACCGAACATACAGAGTTCACAATTCAGGAATTTTTTTTTTAGTCCAATAAATAAAATCTAGTAATATTCAATTTATCGTACCATAACAAGAAAATAAATAATTCAATCAATTAAATCAAATTTAACTAAAATGTCACAGACATTCAACTAAATAATAATCCAACTGAACGAACTAAAATTTATAGTTCTCACAAGATAACATGCATTAAAATTAGTTACTACTAAGTACTAAATTTCTCATATCATAGTGGCCAGGGGAATAGATATGATAACTTCAATCCTTTAAAGTGGAATAAAGAAATCAGGTATAATATGCAATATTCCAATAGCAAATTTTATTATTATTAAATCTCACATTAAGGTTTCTACAACGGTTGTCATTCATTGAAATCCCTCCTAGTCCAAACAATTAATTTATCAGCCCTATTCATCCAACGTCAAATTTAATTCAACTTACAAAGTAAACTAGTCATATCGCACAAGTGTAAGAGGATATTAGTATATCAAAATAATAGATTATCACAACTTTAGAGTAATTCCAATACATATATACCAAAAAAAAAATAAAATTAAAATGCGATTTAAGTCATCATACAAATATCACATCTCATGATTATCAATATACAAGTTAAAACAATACAATTCAACTTCCATCCATGACTATCTTATATTCGAATCTTAATTTCAAAAATACCATTGTCACACCAATTTTACATCAAATCAAGTTCATCCTTTATTCAAAAAATCTTTCAAATATCTAAAATAAACTAATTTTATAGTGCCAGTTTCTTCTTTATTTATTTAATAAAAATTCAAATCAAAAGTTAAAATAAATCTCAAAGCAAAATTCATCAAACATCACCTACATTCTTACTTAAATCATTAATTTCACAACCACCTGACAAACTAATCATTTTTCACTATAACAATTCACTAAAACCATATGAGATTAAACTAAATCACGTAACACTTACTCATAACGATATTATCAATTACTTTAAACTAAACTCATACAAATTTAAATTCGATGCACGCAACAACATAATTTTTTTTTTTTTACAAAATCAAGTCTTAAGTAAGTGTATTTATCATATTATACCATCATTAATTAACAAAAGATAACATCCAAACATACTACTCGGTACATAGATTTTTTTTTTTAACATAACTCCAAATATATATATATTTTTAAAGTCTCATAATTTTAAAAAAACTAAAATTCAATGGTAACATATTATATGTTTTGCATTTTTAAAAATCATACGTCAAGAGAACCAAATATAGTGCTAAAAAAAATCTCAAAAATATGTCCAGATAACCATTTATATAACTATAAAATTTTTAACTAAAACTAATATTTGCAAGCATTCAATTATAAAATTTGACAATATGACATATTTCAATCATAGCAATCATAGATAAGCTTCTAGATAAATAAAGGAATGATAGTTGTCTACTAAGAATATATTAAACCGTTACAAAATATATCGTAACATGACCCAAATAATTACCATGGAGAAAACAAATACACTGATGAACTAGGCTAATCTAATTGGTTTTGTGATCCAACTGCTAAATTTGTATGTCGATGACTAAATGGTGTAACACTCATATTTTAGTCTAGAAGTTTGCATAATTTTAGACCTATTTGACACACAGATATTTTACAACTTTTAAAAAAAAAAATTACTAAAAGATGCTATAAATTTCTTAAAGTTATTAAAAATTTCTAAGAACTGCTTGCTGCCAAACGAGCACTTCATCACCCCATAGATCAGGCTACAACTTTTAATTTGTATGCTGATGAAATGGTGTATAATTAACATTCTATTCCAGAAGCGTGTGAGATGTTATTTTGGAAAAGTCGTGCTCCTCGACAACCTAACCAGTAATTATCAAAATTCTAAAATAAGAGGACTCACGTATGAATAAAAAACCAAAAAATTTAAATTTTATCCCTTAAATTAGTTTTCTTATTTGAATACATTTCTTTTGTACGCATAAAAGCTTACATAGATGATTTTCAAATTAATACTTTTAAATTAAAAAAATTAAAAAAATTTAATTTATTCTCTGCCATTCGTCTTAACGTAAAAACTCTTATACTAGCACCATTGCTTTCTTTAACCCTAATCCTTTATCTGTGTTGACTTTGTTATAATATATTATATTATTATAATATTAATTTACCAATATTAAAATATATTCATTAACACATGTAATTACTATATTCTAGAATATTCTAATATCGGTAAGGTAATATTATAATAATATAACATATTCTAACAGTCTTAACATTTATTTACTTAAAAATAAGTTGTATTGAGTGAATTTAGTAAATTAGAATGCACGGCATATACAGAAGTTGACGACGCATGCTCCTAATTTGAAAGACATGTCTTAACTTATCCACTTTTAATTGCAACTATTAAATATTTAAAATTATGATCAAGTTTCAATTTAACTCATGTTAGATTTAACAAAATTGTAAGGTAAGTCCTGATTAGAAAGTTGTAGAATTACAGATTTCTGACTTGGAAGATATAACCACTTAATCCGCCTCTATGTTCTTTAGTTGTTCAATAGTATGTAATCATTGTTAGTTTATATATATATATATATATTAGCAATTCGTGAACAAAACAATGTTATCAAATTTGTATAGTTAGGCATAGACTAATATATTTTTGTATATCCGCTTGATCAAAAGATCTGGCGCAATCACAAAATTTATCCGTATATATAGAGGGCATGTTTTATTCTTTGACGCTCATCGGTAAAGATCGCTTAAAGCGGATAGAAGCCCACGGAAAAAATAAATAAATTTAAGTGTAAGACGGTTTTGTATTTTCTTTCTAGCGGATAGACCGCTCGAAATCTCGTTGACAAAAACTTGTCTGTGTAATTCAGCAATGTAGGTGGTGGTGTGGTGATGCTGAATAAAGATAAATAAATAAATAAATAAATAAAATATAGTAAGATAAAATGCAAATTACTCAATCTGCAGTTTTTGTTTCACGTTAATTTGCGATCCAATTCAAGATTGTGAATGTTTTCAGAATTCGCAGAGGTTATTTATCCGAAAGATTTAAAAATTGAGGATTTAATAGAAGGTTTTAAGATTTCATGGAATTATATTTAAGTTGTTACAAGAGAAATCAATAATTTATTTGCATTAATTTCGAACGAATGAATTCATTGTGTCTGTGTGAGGACTGTGGAGGGAGATGCAAAACAGGATGAATGGCAGAACTCAGACAGCCCACAAACAAAGCTTGAGTGAAGCTTAAAGGGAAAATAATTTACAATATAATTATAAGGTTAAAAGAAATTATGCTATGATTCAATTCCTTTGAAATTTTAAAAAATAATGGCAATTCTCGGTTTAGAAAAATACTACTAACATATATAACTTTTTGGGTTAATTTTTTTTTTTTTTTTTTATGGTCATTTCAATAAAAGACCACTATAATATATAAATATTTGACTAAAAAACTTAGGTTACAGACCAACCTTCCAACGAATTTTGATATTTATATGTAACTTGATCCACTACTAAATGTTAATGATATAAAAAATTAAAAAGAAAAAGGTCTAAAATTTAAATGACTTAGAAATTGAAATATATAAAAATTTTCCTGTATACTTTATGGCTGCATTTATTTGAGGGATAAAGAGGTAGGATTGGATGAGTAATCTGTGGGTCTCACGGATTGGAGGAGTAATGAAGTGTTTGTTTGATATCCGTGGGCCCCACGGATTGGATGAGTTGTGGCCTAAATGTCCGGATGTGGTATCCCGTGAGGCATGTGGGATTAATAATCCCCCGTGGCCGGTTTTTGTTTCCCTCTAATATTCAAAGGTCCAAAATTATTTCCTATCACATTGCATATTAAATCACATTTTTTATTCCACTTTATATCTCACCAACCAAACACCAAAAAAATAATCTCACATA
The DNA here is from genome assembly GCA_019916065.1 of Vitellaria paradoxa. Lineage (NCBI taxonomy): Eukaryota > Viridiplantae > Streptophyta > Magnoliopsida > Ericales > Sapotaceae > Vitellaria > Vitellaria paradoxa. The sequence goes on along the minus strand of JAINTL010000106.1, from coordinate 281,166 downwards.
AAAAATTAATCTCATCTTTTATCCAATCCCATTAGTGGGTCCCACGGTATTATTTATCCCCCATTATCCAATCCCTCAAACAAACGCAGCCTAAGTACTTTACGGTTTTAAAGCCAATTCGGATATCAAAATATTAAATAATATTTAAAAAATTAAAAAAATAAAATCAAACATCAAAAGGCACAAGCTTATTTCATGTAAAATAAATTTCTACTTTAATTACATTGTTAACAACAAGTACTGTTAAACTTGCGAGGTGTTCTTGTTAATTACGATGAGTGCATTTTTTTTTTCTTTTTTTTTTTTATGAATTTGTTCTTGTAGGAATATTAATAGGAGAATCCTAGGCTCCTAGCTAGCTTATAGAAGAAAGGACGAAAGCAAACCTCCTATATGCCACCAGCCTTACTTTGAACACAATCTATAAATTAATAGAGGACAAGGAACCCAAGACTGCACTATGCTGCCACGTCTCCGTCTTCTCCTGCAAAAAAGTTCGTTTCAGAAAAATTGATATAGAAATCTATAAATCAGAAGGGAAAATAGATGGCATTGCCCCTAAATAAAATCTCTCTTCGTCAAGTCCGGAATTTCATGACTCGAGAATGCCACCTAAAATAATGCTATCACGTCGCTTACATTTGTCATGTCCCACAAGTAAGAGGCATACAACAATCTTAAACAAGATAAATAGGATATACTGACAAAATAAAATTAGAGCTTTAGCCATCGACTGGGTGTAATGTTTCGAATGACAACATATTAGGCTCACTTGGCCCGTACAACTTAATTAAATTAGCAAAAGAAAGTCTATACAAACTAACTCATGATGGAGAATCAAAAGAATAAGTACAAATATAGCCTCACAACCGAGGCACAAAAGAATATAATATTCAAAATAAAAGTCAAAAGCAAGGGTAATTAAGCTTCTCGATTTGCAGGTCCTACATGCATATCCATCTTAGGACCTGCAAATAAGTCTGTAGGGGGCGAGCATGAAACAACAGGTGCTCACTTCAACAAGAACATAAGTATATCCTCTCATTCTACTATCATGATCAATGATAATATGATAATATGAAACATCAACCTAGCATGATATAAAGATATCATAAAATAATTCATATGTTCCACTTTAACTTGTTGACACGTGAGATACCTGTATACAAACTCTACCACCTCCCTCTTTATAGTTGACAATATATAGATATGTGCACCCAGTCCCTTCCCCAATCATGAATATTATAACCTTTGCCTAGGGGAGCACAAGCCCACACTAAAAAAAATAAATAAATAAATATATTATACTATTAGTTTTTTTCTTTTTGTTGATATTGTCATTCGTATTCAATTGTGTCAATCTAAGAAAAAGAAAAAATTTTTAACCCTATATCAATTGCACCCACCCAAAAAAAAAATTAGCCTAATACCAATTGTGCTGTCCAAATGAAAGAAACAAATTTTAACTCAATATACATCAATGTAATTGTATTTAGTATACCAAATATAACTAAAAAAATATCTAACTCCACTTTAACCCCTTTTCTTACTCTTTTCTTATATTTCTAAGATCAATCAAGCTGTTTCTTTATGCCTTTTATGGAACCCCAACAATCATTTATGTGTCTTAAAATTAATGCCCACCTACACATAAAATCTTGGTTCTGTCCCTGACTTGAACTCAAACTAGAACAAGTGTAAAGTCGAGAATCAAACCCCTACCTCTCAAGTTCAAATAGGAGAAATAGAGGGAAATCTTAGCTCAGTCAAAACTCATGCACACAGCTTCTTCAAAGTTGATTTCATTGGAAAAGTGTAATTACAAGCCTCAAATTAGATAGTAGTTCATATACTTATTAATTAATTATGAAAGTTTTTGGTTATTTTTTAATGTTTAATTTGAGTTTATTTCAAAAATGCAGAAAAAGCCCAGAAATCATTGATATTAGTGATGGTGAAGATGATGAAAAGGCCCTTGCTATCTGGTTTGGATACTTCAACGTTCGGTCTAGATAACAGCAAAGAGATAGCTTGCAAAAAAAGAATAGAGACAGAACCTAGGCATGAACTTCACTGCTGTCCAAACACCCAGTCGGGCAGTCCGGACACCAGTAGCTATTTTGCACGGAATTTTAGGTCTAGGGTTGGCAATTTTATGCTTTAAATATGTTTTTTTGACAACTGTAGCAGTACGCATTTTCAATATATTTTTCCAAAATTCCAGAATACATTTTAGGGAGTTTTTAGTTTAGTTTTTGTGTGATTTTTGTTTTGTCGTTCGTGGATTTCATTGTAGTTTTGCTTCGAAGTACAGTACAATCATTTTTCCCTATTATCCAATGAAGTTTAATTCTTGTTTAATCACTGTTTTTACATATTTTGTCTACGATGAATCTATGTTATGTTAAAACCTTGATCTTGATTTAACTAATTAAAGAAGGGTAGATTATTATAATCAATATGATATGCATAAATCTATGCATGCGATGTAAAAGCATACATGTATAGATCTACATTTTTAAGATCTAGTTTTATAGTTTTGAAATAAATAAATTAGGTTTGAACCAAAATAATATAAAAGAAGATCATCCAGTTTTATAATCTTAAATGTGAATATAAAACTGTGTTTTGAAACTTAAAAAACTTCCAAGAAAATATTTTTCAATTTATTTTTCCGTTATGAGAGATTTAAATTGTGGTTAATTACATATCGAATTATGAAATAACGATTCCACCTAGAATTGAAGGATGAATAAAAAAATTTATTAACTAATTTTCATGTTGATTTGAGTTGATTCATTGTTTTAATCTTACTTGACAGTAATTCCATCATTTAATTAGATTGTTCACTGTTTTTAAATGTTTAATAGTTTAGCATGGTTTTATTTTATTATTTTTCTTTATTTGAAAATTTAAGTTTGTTGATAATTTAAGAGGATTCATAAACATATATAATTGCAATCCTTTTCCTTTTAAACTGAGTAGTAACGTCCTTTAGAACCTAGAAACTAATTTGCTTGGTTCCTTGAGAATACGATCTCAATCTCATCAAGTATAGAATTACACCGCACACCCTTACACTTGGAGATTTAATCCAGACATATCATTTAGAGGTGATCAAAAGCCTCAACTACGAACTTTTCATTCTCAACCAACTACAAGGCTTAGCAACAAATGATGTTTCTCCCCTTAACAACTCTTCTTCCTCTCTCTAGATCTCATTCTCACTTAGATCCACACTCTCTCTCCCAAGCTCTGAAGAAAGAAAAGGGAAAGTGAAGTGGCGTATAAATTTTAATTTATTTTTGCACAAAATTATTTTTATTATTATATGATTATAGAAGGACCATGATAGCATACATAATTTATTCTTCCTACTCTTGTTGCACCAATCACAATAGATGCCTCACTAATATATGATGAAGAATTTTCACTCATATTTGATGAAGACCACATTCACTCATTTGATCTCTTTCATATATCACACATATAAGATGTTTGAAAGATAAATGTTTTTGACTAAGTTGAGAAAGTCTTTTTGAGCCTCAATAAATAAGTGATCTTACTCTTAACCTAGGGATAAATCTTTTACATAGAACATAGAACTCGATAATAGTCCAATTTTAGATAAAATTTGAATAGAACTCTCTTGGTTTCTTAGTTTAATAATAGATCGAGCTACTTCATTTGAGATTTCCAATTTCTTTGAACGTTGGGAAACTTTTTCATAATTAATTTCAGCTATCTTGCATATTTGAATAAATTTTCATATTGATGTTGATATGAAATAAAACTTTGAACTATCTTAAAATAATCTAAAAATATTGACACTAATTAGAGCTTATCTTCCAACTTCCTGCACCATCCTCTGAGCATCCCATAACAACCTTAGCAATTTCCAACATTCATCATGTCTGCATTCTTACAGTAGTTTGTTGCGAGTGTCTAGTTACTCCTCGTGATGAATGGAGGTTTTAATTCTTACGACCTTCCAAAATAATATTGTTTTATTCTATTGTCTTCTGACTTTAAAAATTTTAACTTTAAGTTTAATGTCTTAATAAATGTCAAAAAATATAAAATTAAACTCCTTATTTCGTTCACTAGGCTGCCAATTATAAACATAAATCTAGCAAAGATTTGGTCCATGTGGGTGAGAGTAAAGAAAAAATATGGCAATTATTCATTGCCTATCCTAATAAAGGAATAGTTTCCAATGGCAAAAGCTACCTTAGTTTAAATCCCACACCATTCGCTTTGACCATTATTAAAAGAGTAGACTCAAAAGCTTATTGGACAAACTAAATAATAATATCTGACAACTTTGGTAAAAAATAATACAAATTAAGTTAATATTTTACATTTAAATAAATAGAACCTAAATACATTCTATATATTGCCAGACGTAGTTTTCATTACTAAAATAATGTTAGAAAGCAATAATAATAATAATTTAATAATAATAATAATAATAATAGAACTTTTTACATTCTAAAAATACGGAAAAAGGAAAGACACTTGAATGCGAGCCAATACATTAAAAAAAAATACGAGACAAACTAACATTATACTTGGTAGAAAGGAAGAATGGGAGGAAGGAAAAGTGAGAGGAAGGAATAAGGGAAGGAAAGAGGAGTGGGCAGAAAAAAGTGTGCTTGGTTGAGTGGATAGTAGGAGGAAGTAAAAGGGTTACATATATGTGTATGTATATATTATAATTTATTTTATAAATTAAAAATTATTTTAAAAAAAAGCAAGTCTCACTGTTAAAATTTTTTTATCACACATTTCTCTCTCTCTCCTCTGTCTTCTTTCCCCCCTCTTTTCCTCCCAAATTTGGAAAGAAAAAAATGTATGGGTCCCACTCCCACTTTTTCACCCTATTTCCATCCTCTTTATTGAAATATTTGACATTAAAATAAACAAAATTTAAATATTCAATGACTAAATTTTGGGATAACATTGGCAAAACCAGCAATACCTTGGAAAAGTTGTACTACTAATTACCACAGTGGGTTCGTTGGTTATATTGAATATTTCTCACAAACTAGAGGAAGGAAGCTCAAATATGTTAACTAAAAGTGTGCGTTTGGAGTAATAAAAAAATAAGAAAAAATAAGATAAAACGTGATTTTCGTTAAAGAATAGCATTTGGTATTTTTTTCAAACTTTTTTTTTTATAATAAATAGTGCTAAAATCATTAGAACGGTTTCTCAAATCCGTTCCAATGGATTCAAAAAAAACCATTCAATATTCTGCACAGTAGTTCTTTTCTCTCTATATAGTGTTAAACCATTAGAACGGTTTTTCAAATCCGTTCTGTTTTAACGGATTCCAAAAATCTCTAACACCGTTTTTGGAGCCTCACAAACTTGTAAACTATTAGAACAGTTTTTCAAATCTGTTTTAATGGATTCAAAAAAATTCGTGTAAATATACGACAATGGTTATTGTTTGAAAGCTTTTGACTCAAAGAATATGATTGTCAAAAAAAAAATTGGCACTCAGCTAATCTCATTCCAAATTTTTTATTTTTTTAGCAAAATATTAAACTTTTTTTAAATTAGTATAAGTGAAAATGTGTAAAAGTATGATAGAGAATTTTAATTATTTATAGAGATTGTTGAAGTTTTATTATATGTTATTTTGTTTGTTAGCAATCCAAACGGTGCCTATGATAGAATAGTAGTAATGTGCTCGAATCAACAAAAGACTAGGCGAGTTACACCAAAACACGGTGAATCACTCTCATCTCATTTCACTTAGGTGGAGGGAGTTTTCATATATATATATATATAATTTGACATATTTATAATATAACGTGTTTTAAAGTATGAGAGAACTAGATTCTATTGGAAGGTTAAACATGCTTAAACGAAAATAATACTAGGATGGATCACCCCTTGAGAAGTCCTTGCATTGTATTTAACCAGCTCAAAGCGGATAATATTCTACTGTAGAATATGGTTTGCTACAAATGATAATAGAGCCAATGCTAAACTGGAAGTGTATGTTGATCTACACAGGGTACTCGAAAAGAAGAAGAAAAGGAAAGAAGATGTGATAGATTGGCAGTGGTATAGACAAGCTACCATCAAAGCACGATGAAGTACTTTTGTCCAGTATTGTTGAGGTGAAGGAAGTATCATATATATATATATAATTTGACATATTCATGGTAAAATGCATTTTAAAGTTGTAAAAGTATTGGATTTTATTAAAATTTCAGGGTAAAGCAGGTTTAGACAAAAATAGTATCAAAATGGTGACCCTCGCATAATCATTTCAAATTAGATAATATTATACTGTGAAAATATGAGTTATTAAATAAATACGATATTAGCATCTCATATTATCAATATAGACACAAACATAGGCATATATTCATCACATTAACATCCTATACTACATAATATATATCTGCCTAGGGATAATAATGCGTTGAGCAAAGCGAGTAACCCAGCCTATTCTAATGGGACGGGGTGGGGGAAAAAGACTAATGACCGGTTTGAGAATGGAAAAATATTATTTTTTTTTTATTTTTATTCTTTTGGTCTTATATAGTTTTTTTAATCAAAAATTTAAATTTTTTGGTAGTTTTTAAACATTTATCCATATCCATAAAAAAATTTCAAAAAAAGAATGCTTTCAAATGAAAAATTCACGTATATATAGAAAATATTGATTTTAATAGAAAAATAGTTCTTTAACCCGCATTGTAAATTTTCAATTTCTTCTACATTTTATTATTATAATAATATGTTTAAAATTTATCAAACGAAAATAAAAATAGATAAAAATTGATGAAAAATGTTAATGGGACGTAAAAGGTTGAAGAGAAAAACATATAATTTTTTCATTCCTAAACAAATCTTAAAACCCACAGGATTTGGCGTGACGCGGGACGGGACAAGTTGAGTAGGACAAGTCCAGATTAAATTTAATATTATAAAAATATCCTTACTAATAGCACTTTATGTATTGAGTAGTTGAAGTATTAATGTTGGAATGTTTTTGTTTTATTATTTTACTAATTTATATATTGATATTTTTATTTTTTATTCTTTTGTTTTTATATTTTATTTGTTGTTACGTTCTTAAAAATAAAATAACAATATATATATTGTTTATCTTAACGGTTAGGCCAAGCGGGTAGAGAACGGAAATTAAAACCCATTAATTGCTAAAAAGGAAATTATTTAGTGGATGGTATTGGAGAAAGGATCCCCTGCTCCACCCCAGTGCCATTTCTGCGTATGCCCGCAGACACAAAAAAGAAGAGCTGCCTGATCCTTCCACCCCCACCCCCCTCCATTGAAACAACATCAGTAATGTAATTTCAACTCTAAACTTTGTGTAACATTAAATGATGTTACGTCATTTACTTTAACGTGATTATTAAGTCACACAAAGCAGTAGTCAAAACTTAGATTGACGATAAATTGTAATTATATAGTATCTTTTTTTTTATTTTAGAAAATAAAGTAAAATTATTAATTATAAATCATGTCTAGAGCCGAAATTATCATTATTACATTGGTCAAGCCAGGGACGGGGCTTGTGTAGGATCAAGGGATGGTCATGGTTCCCTAGATTTGAAAGATACCCAACTTATATAATATATTTTAGAATAAATTATGCCTAAATCTTTTCAACATTTAAATAATTGTACAAATATCCCCAACATTAAAAACTTATAATTCCTTTTATTTTGAAATATTGCTAACCTAGCCCTATTTGTTAGTTTTGCTACTTATTTCGTTAAAATTTTATTCTAAAAATAATTATGCTCCTGCCCATCTTTTACTCATTTTCTCTCAATGCACAGTCCAAAATTACTCTCTCTTCTAACGTTTTTATTTTATTGAAATTATAATAATTTATTTTATTAAAGTTAAAATAATAATTTATGATTAAAATGATTTATTTTATTAAATAAAAATTATTTATTAAAAATAGTAATTATGTAATAAAATAATTTATTTTAGTAAAATTAAAATTAATAATAATTACATATTAAAATATTTATTTTTTAAAAAATAAAAATTAATAATAAGAACATATTAAAATATATATTTTTCTTAAAATTTAAACTATTATTAAAATAATAAATATTATTAAAATGTTTTATATTTATTTTATTAAAATTTAAAATACTACTAAAATAGTAACAATTTTTAAAATAGTTTATTTTATTAAATTATATTAATTTTATTAAATCTAATAATAATTCATTATTAAATTATTTTATTTAGTAATATATTTTTACTAAAACTAATTATTATTAAAAATAAATATTTTATAACATTAAATTAATTAATTTAAATATATTTTATTAGATTAATTAATCAAATAAATTTTAAATATACTTTATTGTATTTAATTAATTTTATCTTTTTCAATAAACTTATATATATTATTTAAATAAAATTAATTATGTAAATAAAATTACATCACCAAACATGTTTTCTATTTTTATTTCAAAGATACGTGAAACTAAAAAAAATTAAAAAATAATTAAATATAATATTACGTAATGTGCCTTAAATAAGTTTTTTTTGTTTGAAAAAGTATTTAAGTATAACTTTTTTTTTTTTTTGGATAACTGAGGGTGTTTGGGTTAACTTGCACGCACCTCTACTAAGTCCTGAGGTTCTAAAATTAACGATCGAATAAACTCTCCAGTGGTCTTAAGGAGACTTGAACTAATGACCATTGAAAAATAAACTCAAAGTTTTATCAATTTAACTAATATTCAAGGTTTCATTTAAGTATAAGTACAAAATTTTATTTTGTTTTTTTATGTTAAATTATTAGTTATGTCCAATTCTTAATTCTGATTATTATGGTTGAAATTTAATTAATCAGACACAATTAAAATTACAGGAGAATCATATCAATAAAAGAGTTCTTCAAATAGATTTGTCAAAATTCAGCAGACCCAATTAAAATACAAGAGAAGCATATTAATAAAAGTTTGAAAATTCGTAAAAAAATATAGATTTGAGGAAGAAACAAGGGATCTCTTCCCTAATACAGATATATTCTTCTTCCCTCTTGTCTTCATCCTTTGGTTTCCAATTTCACTGTTGAAATTATGTAATTCCATCATCAAATGCAGCTAGCACGAGCATGATTCAAAAATAGCAAACTTGAAAATCTCGAGAGCTCATCAGTTTCATCGCTTAAGGCTCCCATTACAAACACATAGATCGAGTCTCACACACACACACACACACACACATTGCAGGGCATGGGAAAACTAGATCAAATTCAACAAAAATATAAGTGAAACACACATATGTATGCATACATATAGACACACATGCTCAAGTCTTGGCCTCCGTAATTGATATTTTTTTGCCGATTTTCAAGCACAAATCGTAGCGATGGTCGCTGCCACTGTTCAAGCAAGTATCAAGTATCCATTTCCCTACCAATCCATGGGTTTCCCTACCAATCCATGAAGGCCGCCTCCACCTCTGGTGCTTTCACCAGCACCGTCCAGCCCACCCATTACTCTCTCCACAGAAACCAAAGGTGGCTTCATCTTCCAATTGACAATTTACGAAGCTCTAAGGGCATTTGGGGTTGAGTTCAGCAGTCTATTTCTGTGTCTGTCCCCTTACTTTTCAACTGATAAAAAGGAAAATGATGAGAAGAGGACTAGATCGAGCGAAATCCAGCGAATAGAATCGGAAGAAACCAAGAAAGAAGGTGAAGCTATGGAGTCAAAAGAGAGAGAAAGTGAGGTGGAGAAGAAGAAGCAAGAGAGAGAACAACAGTTTGGTGTGAATAAATGCTAAAGGCTAAAATTGTTATATTGAAAAATTGTTTGATTGACGTAATTATTTTAACTAAAATCCTAATGAAATATTAATAGAGAGGGATCGGAGATTAGTAATATTTTATATAAAGTGGTAATTATAAATTTTAAATGTTGAGAAAATTTATATGTAATTATTTAAATATTTAAAAAGTTTATGTGTAATTTACCCTATATTTTAACTCTTAGAAACTTGTTTTTTTATTTTTTATTTTATGTTTTGGGTAATAATAGCCCTCCTTATTAAATGATAGCTTCCTACTATTAATTAAACATAAGTGTACTCGATGATTTGTGCTTTATTTAATTTTTTTTTTTTTTTGCATTTTTGCTATCTATTTATTTAGGCCACGTAAATGTAAATTTTTTACCTCGTAAATATAAACTTAGTCCAACCCTATATTTTTTTAAGCATTGATTTAAAAATAAAATAATAAAAAATAAAAAAATCTTTCGATTCCTAAGTTTCTGTCTCTTCATAACTATCAACGAAATTTATTTCCATTTAATTTGTCAAAAAATTAAAAATTAGTGTAAAAATGACACGTGGTAAAATTTAATTAGAAAGAAAATAAAACACTAATAAAAATTAAAATTTTTTAGTATTATTTTAGAATAAAAAAAAAAGAAAAGCTAGAAGTACGTAATTACCAAAATTGATGATTCTACAGTTCCTAATCTCTCTCTATCTCTTTATTTTTCATTGAACTAAATTTTGATCCCCTTGTCATATAATCTTAGCTCTGTCCCGTCAACCCTTATTTAATATTTAGTGTATGCTTAATTATAAAGGTATATTCGGCTTGCTGAATAATCTAATAGATATTTCAAGTAAAATAATGTTGATTTTACATCTCAAATTAGCTGCACAGCACGTTTTTTTTTTTTTTTTCCCCAATTGAGAGAGAGAGAGAGAGAGAGAGAGATGTGAACGGCAAGTGTCGTTGTCCATCTCCGGTGGCTTCGAGCTTCGTTAGTTGTCTGCATGCATCAGGGGCGGAGCTTAGCTGAGGGCTGCGGTGGGCTCAAGCTCAGTGTAAAAAATTAAAAAAAAAATTAGTAAGTAAATTTTCGATTAAAAAAAAGTTAGCCCAACTCATTTATTGAACAACTCATTCCATTTTTTAAATAGTCTAATTCTAATTAATCTGGTTATCTCATTCTAAAAATATCTTTATTATTATTTTTTTTTTACATTTTTATATACATTGTCAAGTCAAAGAATGGCTACAAGCTACAGCAGTGGAAGAGGTAGAACAAAGAAACCTGCCAACCACAAAAAAAAAAAAAAAAAAAGGAAAGTGCTGGAAAGCTATCTTGCACGTGGCCCTCAAAAAGCTTCTGTAAGAAGCTTTGTGGTTTGGTTTTTCTTTGGAAACAAACCGAGGGATTAAGGAAAGAAACTTAACCCTCCCAAAACACTAAAATACAAAGAACAGCTACAGGCTACAGCAGTGGAAGAGGTGGAACACAAAAATTCAACAGCGGGAGAAATAGAACCAGAGAATTGAAGAAGCAAACAAAAGAGGGACCACACATCAATTATTTTGTAAGTCAATCACTTTTTTATTGCACTATTAAAGACATTTTTGAAAAAAGTATTATTTTACTTTTTGTTCATTTTAATATTTATATAAAAAAGAAACTCTTTGATTGAATAAATATGCGGTTCTCACCATGATTTTGATTTTGTTAAATTAATCAGAAAATAAAAGAAATCAGAACTAAAAACTCCTAGAATATCAATATGTGTCCATATATTGATTCTTTGGGTATTAATTAATGGGAGTTCCTATGCCCTGCCCTAAAGAAACGCACCTTGGGGGTGCATTTGTGGGCGTCCCACTGAGATCTCAAAGGGACTATTGCCAATGAATTTTTTAAGTGAGACTATTGCACTGTTGGCCATTTTAGGAATTTAGTCGATAAGTGCTTTAAAAGTAGAAACATGAAAAGACAAAGAATAAAAAAAATGAATCAAAGTCCCACTGAAGCTAAGGCTCGACTTGTTAAAAGGACAGAAAAAAATCTGAATCATGATTGATCAATGAAAAAGAAAAATATTAAGTGAATAAAATTTGAGATCTCATTTTTTTTCTATAATTTTCTATTTTTTTGTCATCTGATTTTTTTAAGTATTTATGTATTAATAAAAAAAAAAGTTAATTATTTTAAAGTTACGTGTTTTTTTAATTTATTTGAAAGTAGTTTTTTTTTTTAATTTAGTTTAGAATTTTTGTGGTTTTGGGTTATTTTATCAGACTTTCATCTCAGATAGAGTGTAAATGTCAAAATTATTGTATTGAATACTAGTGGCACATTGAGCTATTTGTAGTTGGATTTTGAATCAGAATAAATGTTTTGGTCCTCTTTTATGCAATATATTTTAAATCCCTGACTTTGATTTAAATAAAAACTCCTAAATCTATTCAACTTAGTCAACCCCTTCTTATTAAGTGATTATGAATTTGTCATTGTGTCTGTGACACGTGACACAATCTTCTACTGTTCACATTCCAACTAAACTTGTCTTCTAGATTTTTAACTTTGGTTTTTTATGGTTTGTGTTGAGAATTTGACTGTTAATGGATTTGTGATTGCGATATAATGGATGTTGTGTTAAGTTTGATATTGTTTTTAGGTTTTACATCATCATGGCTCATCGAGAAAAGAAGAAAGCAAAAACTATTTCTTCATTCTTTAAACCAAGAGCTAAGATATCAAGAAATGAGGCATCATTTCCGTCTAATATGGATACTTCACTTCCCGATGAGCAATCTCCTCCTTGCACTCATGCACCTTCTTTATCCAATGTTGATACTTCGCTTCCCAATGAGCAACCTCCTCCTAATATTCAAGAAGTTGAATTTGATGCTTCTTCTCTTGAACAGGATCCGGGTTTACGTACTCCAATAATGAAACTACCAGTTAATCAACGGGATGAAGTTAGACGAGCTTATATCAAAATAGGGCCATATCATCCTAAACTTTCAGAGTTTCCACGGTCTAAGTTCGGAACTTAATATCATTGATTTCAATACTCTTAGTTCAACCAATTTCCTTGGTTAGAGTATTCCCCTTCAAAGGATGCAGCCTTTTGTTTTCCATGTTTTCTTTTTGAAAAGAAGATGGCGAACTATCCCACATTGACTCTTGAAGGATTTAAAAATTGGAAGAGGGTTAACGAAGGAAATAGATGTGCCTTTTTGTTGCATGAAGGAGGCCCCACTTCACCACATAACAATTCTGTGAAATCTGTTGAGGATTTAAAGAACGTAGTTCGGCATATTGACAAAGTAATGAATGCACAAACTGCAGAAGAAATTCAGAAAAATAGGTTACGGCTTACAGTAACGATTGAGAGTATTCGATATCTTACTGCCCAATCCTGTCCTTTAAGAGGTCATGATGAATCTTTTAATTCAAGAAACCGTGGGAATTTTTTGGAAATGATAAAGGTTATGGGAAAGATGAATCATAGTATTCATGAAGTTGTCCTAGACAAGGCTCCAAAAAATGCAATGTATACCTCACCAATGATCCAAAAGGAGATTTTGCATATTTATGGCAGCAAAGTTAGGAATAAGATCCGTGAGGAACTTGGAAATGCAAAATTTTGTATTCTTGTTGATGAAGCGAAGGATGCATATAATAAAGAGCAAATGGCCATTATTTTAAGATATGTTGATGTTCATAGTTTTATACAGGAGCACTTTTTTGAAATTGTGCGTGTTGCAGACACCACTGTATCAACACTTAAGCAAGAGATATGTAATATTCTCGCTCGCAATAATCTAGACATTCAAAATATGCGAGATCAAGAGTATGATGGTGCTAGTAATATGCGTGGTGCATGGAATGGATTGCAGGCTCTATTTCTTAGAGATTGCCCTTATGCATATTATGTGCATTGTTTTGCCCGCCGACTACAACTAGCATTGGTGGCAGCTGCTGAATATGAGCCTTCTACTTGGATGTTTTTTTCAAAGTTGACTACTATTGTCAATCTTCTTAGTGCTTTTCCAAAACGTCTTTATGAGTTACAATCTGCTCAAGTTGTTGAAATTACAGAAATGCTAGCTACTAATGAACGGGTGACGGGTAGAGGAGCTAACTAGATTGGTTCTTTGCAACGAGCTAGAAAAACTCGGTGGAGCTCCCATTTTGATTCTATTTGCAGTTTACTAGACATGTTTGGTTCAAGTATTAAAGTTTTTCAAGAGATGCTTGATAATAGATCCATATGCGGGGACGCTACGGGTGCTTTAATTGCAATGAGGTCATTTCAGTTCATATTTATTTTGCATATGATGCATAAAATTATGGGAATCACTGATTTGCTTTGCCGAGCCTTACAGCATAAATCTCTAGATATCTTAAATGCTATGGATTTTGTCTCAACTACGAAAGAACTCCTTCAGAACTTGAGATAGGATGGTTTTGATATTCTCTTAATGAACGTAAATGATATATGCACAAAGTATAATATTGATATACCAGATATGGGTGCTCGTTATGTGGATGCTATAGGTCGCTCTTGTCAGCAAAGGGACAACATCACAGTTGAGCATCATTATCGCTTTGATATATTCAATGCTGTTATAGATTTTTAGTTGGCAGAGTTGAATTCTAGATTTTCTGAGGGGACAATGAAACTACTTATGCTTAGCTCAGCTTTAGAACCTAAGGACAACTTCAAATCATTTCAAATTGATAAAATTTGCAATCTTGCCAGGAAATTCTATCCTGATGATTTTTCTAAACAAGAAATGTATCATCTACAATCTCAGTTAGAACATTATGAGCTTGATGTCACTCGTCATCCAGAGTTTCAGAATATGCCCACTCTTTCTCAATTATGTTGACGATTAGTTGAAACAAGCAAGTCAGAGCACTATCATTTGATTGCAAGGTTGATTCGTTTGGTTTTAACTCTTCCTGTGACCACAGCAACTACCGAACGAGCATTTTCAGCTATGAAGAATGTTAAAACTGATCTTCGTAACAAAATAAAGGGAGACTACCTTACAGATTCTATGGTTATCTACATTGAAAGAGAATTGGCTAAAAGTATTAGTACAGATGCAATAATAGATGAGTTTTACTCTTTGAAAGACCGTAGGGCACATCTTAAATAGTGTATGTTTCTTTTTGTTGTTTAGTTGTTATCATTTTTATATTTTTGCACTGGTTTGGTTTGAATTAATTATAAAGGTTATAAATTAATATATATATATATATATATATTAGTTTATTGAGTTTTGACTTGCAGCACAGGGCATTATACCATCCTAGCTTCGCCCCTGGCATGCATAGATGTAACTTCGTAACTGGGCTAGCCGTGCGCGGACGAAAACCGATTTTGAATGATAAAGGAAGAGAAGATGAAGAAGAAGGCAATTCCCCTTGTATCTATCATTGTACATATATATATGTGACTGTTCAACGATACGAGATAGTCAGATGGAATAATATGATTTTGTTTTTACAAGAAGAAAGGTTTGAGATTGATGTACGCATGCACATTTTGAATAATAGCATGTAGAAATTTCCAAAACAGGCTGCTAGCTAGTTGAAAGGACATATTCATCTTGTTCGTGGCATGTGGACAAACGACTCCTGTAAATATTTTTTAAAATTATCATCTCCATGTTTAAATGATTTTACTTTTTTAAATTATTTTTTTACTATATTAAAATGTTTTTTTATTATTTTTTACAATTTCAAAAAGCTTTATTTCTTTCAAAAAGCGAAATAAGGAAGTTATTTTTACTATTATATTCCCTACTCCAACAGACACTTTATGGAACTTGATGGAGGGCAAAAAGACCCTCTCTCTTTTTTTTTTTAATCTCCGTAAAATAGGAAATTCCCTTCTTATGGATATTCAATTGGCATAAGTTTCTAAAGGGCTATTTGGAGCTCTACAACAACAATAACAATAACAATAACCACAACAACAATAATAATAATAATAAAATTCTACAAATCTCTATAAAATTTAATTTTTTTACACACTACACAGATTATAAGGTTGCAACTTTTATTAAGTTATACTAACTTTTTTCACTCTAAATACCCTCTAAATCTTTCTTGTGAAGAAAGTATTATATGGTTGATAAAATAGTTTTACTTGACTTATTCAATCATAATAAGTCACTAGGTGTGATTTGTAAAATAAGAAGCTATATATATTTATAACTAGCAAGATACTTGTGTCATCAGAATTATTTTTAAAATTAAATTGAATTATATTAATTAAAAGAAAAATTATAACAAATACAAAAAATGTTTTGATCATACTTATATGCCAATAAACAAAACAAAAGAAAAAAATCCATGCATATATCAATGGTATAATAGGGATAATAAATTATTTTTGTAAAAGATAACATAATATACACCATCAAGATAACTATTGGTATAAATTCTCGACAAAGTATATGATGTTAATACTTAGAAGGAAAAATAATTTCACAAATAAAAACAGTTGATGCTATTTTATTTATTATTTATGATAATAACACATTAAAGAGAGAGATGTCATCGAGCCCCTACTTTGGGTGGTGGAGCTTTTGCTAAGGGAGGGAGAGTGGTTGGTTCTTACTTTTTTCAGTTGTATAAGTTTTCCTTTTTTTTTCCTCCCTAATATTAGATGCTAATGGTGGTGGATAGATTTTAATGGAATATTGTTTTGGTTATACATGCCTTGCCAATGGAGTAACTGTTAATTTGTTCTCATTAATTAACTATATCTAACATCGCTTTTTTTTTTTTTTTTGGCATATGATACCTTGATGAATTTGTCTAAGTGCTTTAGTTATCATATTATTTTTTGTTAAGTTTTGTTATGAAATTGTCAAAGAGCGAGATTGTAAAATTTATGATTGACATATTTCAAACAAACAACAATTGGAAGACTTACAAGGCTCAAAAGATTTCATGTTGTTTTAATATTGTAATTCAAGTTCTAGATATGTTAGAAAGTCTAGAACTGAATTAGAATTCTAGTTGATAAGAATACTCCAATTTGAATGAAATTTAGAGTTAGGATAGAAATTAGGATAACTTTGAAGCTAAATACGACCCATCGTAAAAATGTCCAGTACATATCCACATCCTAACCAAGGGATTATGTAGACTGTAGGCTTACCTAGTGAAGTTCGTAGCTTCAGTCACATCCTAATCAAGGCTTCATGCTCGGGAAATTTTACTTCTGATTTTTTATGGACTAGAACTACTTTTTATTCTTTATATATAGGCTCAAACTTACAACAAAAAAGAAGATATTAGAAGAGACATATTTTAAGAGATTATTTTAATGTTTTATTGACTAATTACCAGAAATTGTTTTTCATGTTTTGTATAAGGCCTTGAAAGAGTTCAAGACTGATTTTTTTTCTCTTTGATGAGTCAGAGGTTGTTTTTCTTTTTGGCTAAGGTTGAGATTGGGATCTTAGAGTCAAGTAAGAGATTGATAAAATATGTGCAATGAGTTGTAAAGTATTCATAGTCCATTTCTTGCAACTAAACTTTGTATAATGAAAGTTTTTGTTGGTCTCCATGATCGGACTTAGAGTTTTTATATTGTTATTTTGGTAAGAATTTTTCTGTCATCAATTTAGTTTTTCTTTGTGATATAGTTTGATTACTTTGCTTGTATATATTACCATTGGAAGAGTGATTTGAGAATTTCAAACCCCCCAAACTTCCACAGAGAAAACAAAAATGCTGCCCAACTAAGCTAATCTAATTGATTTTGAGATCCCAATTGCTAAATTTGTATGTTGATGACTAAATGATGTAAAACTCATATTCTAGTCCAGAAGTTTGCGTAATTTTAAGTCTACAAGGGCTGTGTCTAGAAATTTAGGGGTCTTAAGCGAAATTATTTTTAGGGTGACTTAACTTAAGTAACTCATTTCCTCATTCTTTTAGCTTTATGAGCTGCAAAATTATTTATCAAATTTTTATAATCAATACATTATAACATTTCATTCTCAATAAATAAAAAATATACAACCACCATATCTGTATCCAATGCAAATAAAATAATTATAGACAAACTAAAAATAAAACAAAACAAAGAAAGAAGGTTGTGAAAATCAACAGATAAGAATTACACAAGTATTATCTTTATTTTTTTTCTCTCTTATTTTAAGCAACTCTAATTTGATTTATTAAATAATGACTAGATTTGGATGATGGAAGAGCAACATTGATGAAGATAAGGATTGGGGATGATATGTTAATAATTTAAAATATTGGATAATTACTGTTTGATTTGATGAAAATAAAGATTATATTTGGATAATTTGTAGAATGATTGAATAATGATATATCAAATATATTAGATTTGAAAGATTTGAATGACTGAATGAGTTGATTTGACAGATGTTTTTTCAAATTTTGGTAAATTCTTAGTGTTTAACAGAAATGAATTAAAATAATAATAATATATTTAATAAAATAATTATGAGTGTATAGATAAAGTTACAATGAATTCAAATACTTTCTCTAAATTTGGCGTATATATAAAATAATTAATGCATTTAATACGATAATTATGAAGTAGAAAGTTCAAAAGTTAGATAAAATTTTAAATAAATTTAAAAATAATACTTAATGTATTAATAAAAATTTGATTGATTTAAATATTATTTAATATTTTTATTATTAATAAATATTTTAAAAAAGCGGCCCTCTTCTTTTTGTGGGGCCCTAAGCAACCACCTTATTAGCCTAGAGGTTGCTCGCCCTTAACTTTGTTTGGCAGATTAGTTTTTTTGTAAATACTTTTGATAAAAAATTATTAAAAGTTTTAAAAATTAATAAAAATTTCTATAAATTGCTAGCTGCAAAAAGACCTCCGCAGACAAGCCTGCAACTTTTAGTTTGTATGCTGACGAAATGGCGTAGAAGTAATATTTTATTCCAAAAACCTGCATAATTTGTGATGTTACTTAATAAAAGGTGTGTCTTCGACAACCTAAGGAGTAATTATCAAATTTTTTAAAATAAAAAGATTAATTTATGAATAAAAAATTAAAAATTAAAATTTATCCCGTAAAAAAATATTATTTCAAAGTATTTATTTTGTATGAATAAATGCTACGAATACATAGATGGTTTCAAATTAATATATTTTTAATAATAAAAAATATTATAAAAATTGATTTATTCTCTGTTATCAAAATTAACGTAAGGACTCATCTACTAACACCATGGGCTTGTTTAGCATTAATCTTTCATCCGTGTTGCCTTAACAACATCAACTAGTTTTAACACGTGCGATTCATGAAGTTATATAATATTTTTTGATTAAAAAATAAATTTTAAATATATTACAAAATATTTTAATAAAATTACATAAATTCATAAAATAGTTATTGATTTATTTTTTATATTTATATTTTCTGTTTATGTTAATGTTAATGAGCTAATAGAGTTGATTAAGGTCGAATTTTTATATGAATACTAAAAATTTATGTATTAAATTACAAATTTACCTAATCGATATGACATCTTTTTTATTTCAAATTGTCTGTTAATTTTAATATAAAATTACTTAAATTAAAAGTGTTTCTATTAATAGTATGTTGTGCTTTATAGGAAAAAAATATGGTAAATTTGACCTATTTAAATTTAAAATTAGAATTTAGCAAAAATCACTCTCAAGATTGTTTTTATTCAAAGATTTGTAAAAATAAAAAAATAGAATGATGAATATAGAAATTCGCACATAGGATTTGATAATAATTTTTTGATTAATTTCGTAAAAATAACTCAAATAAAAATATTATTATTAATAATATGTGCTTTATAAAATAAAAAATATAGTAAATGTGACAAATTTAAATTTAAAATTAAATTTTTGGAAAAATAACTAAACTCAAGCTTAATTAATATTTTGCTATTTTTTGTATTTTTAAATTTTAAAAATACTAAGAGTTATTATGAGAAAAGAAATAATTTTATATATAAAAGAAATAATATAGTTGTAGTATTTTAGTAATGTGGGAGAAAAAAGAAATAAATATTTTGTGAAAATGAAGGGAAAAGAGAACGAAGGAATTTAAAAAAATAATTAAAAAACTATGAAAAAGGAAAGAGAAATAGAAATTTGATAGGCATGTCACGTAGGATTTAAATGAAATAAAAAAGGAGAGAGAGAGAGAATACATTCTTTTAGTATTATAGATAAAAAAGTTGTATTGAACAAATTTAGTAAATTAGTATGTATGACATATTGTAAAAGTTCACGATACATGTTCCTCATTTCAAAGACATTAATAAAGGAATTAATTAATTTTTTATACAAAATTTTATTTTAACTTCTCCACTTTTAATTGTAACTACTAAATAATTAAAATCATGATCAAGTTTCAATCTAAAATTATGATCAAATCTCAATCTAACTCATATTAAATTTATCTGAATTGCAAGATAAGTATTGACTAGAAAATTATAGAATTATAGGTTTCTGATTTGGAAGATATATTCAGCTTAATTAATTTGCTCCACGTTCAATGATTTTTCAATAGTAGGCAATTATTGTTAGATTTTAATTTGTTTTGAAAATTAATGATTTATGAACAAAATAAAGATATCAAATTTGTATACTTAAGTATAATTTTAATATATAGTAAAATAAAATGCAAAGTGCTTATAAGCAGTTTTCGTTTTTCGTTAATTTTAGATCCAATTCAAGATTATAAATTTTGTTAGAACTCATAGAGGTTATTTATTCAAAAGATCTAAAAGCTGAGGATTTGATAGAAGTTCCAAAATTTCATGGAATTATGATTAGGTTGTTACAAGGTAAATAGATAACTAGCATTTTGAACGAATGAAATCATTGTGTGAGAAGGAGAAGCAAAACAGGATGAATGGCAGAACTCGGACAGCCCACAACAAAGCTTGAGTAGAGCTTAAAGGATCTGCACATAATTTCATGTGAACGATGAGATGATTTTTTGATTTTATGCTATGATTTGATTCTCCTAAAATTTTTTAAAATGTATGGCAATTCCTAGGTTAGGGAAACATCATTAATATATATAATTTTTTGAGTCTAAATTTTTTATGTTATAATCAATTTAATAAAATACTACCATATATAAATATTTGACTCAAAAAATTTAAAGTTATAAATTAACCTCCTTAACAGTTAAATATTTTTTCTTAAATGTTATGTATTATTCAAAATTTAATATTCCAATGAATTTTGATATTTATATATAATTTGTTCGATTACTTGTCGTTAATGACGTAAAAAATTAAAAATAGAAAAAAGTCTAAAATTTAAATGGTTTAGAAATTAAAATATGTAAAACAATTTCCAGCTTTAGATATTTTTAAAATTTAAAACCATTATGAATATCACAATGTTAAATAGTGTTTAAAAATAAATTAATCAAACTTAAGTCTCATTTCAAACTCGTTTATTAAGCAAATCAAGTTTGAGCTCAAGAAAACCCGTCTCCTTAACCTCCAGAGCTTACATTTATATTCTATAATATTATTATATATAAAATATATTAATATGAATTGATTTTCTAAATCTTATTTATTTAGATTGTTTGTTAGTATTTAGTGATTATTTTGATTTTTAAGAGTGATTTTATTTTTATTCAAAACCTATAATGTTTTAAAATTTCTCAAGTTGTGCTAAACCCTTCATCAATTGTCAAATATTTTGGAAGTTAAAATTTGACTTATTATAAATGTCAGTTATTTTTAGTGATTATTATTTGACAAAATAATGATTGATATTATTAAATAAATTGTTTGACCTTTCAGATATTTGATAAAAATAAAATTTTAGTGAACTGAGACTTTATATTTTTCAAGGAGCTGATCATAATTTTTCAAACAATAGAGAGGAAGACAATTTACTGGATATATTGCAATTGATTGAAAGTTTTAAGCTCAGCTTATAGAGCTTTTAGTCTTGAGGACAGAGTCGAAACATTTTAGAGTTCCTTTTGACTTGTGTTGATCCCATACCTTTGCAACAATATATATATATATATATATTCTTATGTATTTACTTAAAAAAACGTCTGTTTCTATACTTCTCATTTACTAACATATGAAGCAAAGATAGACAGATCAATCTGTGTATTTCTTGCACAAAATGCTTAAGACGAAAGATAAACACCAGGTAAATTGCTAGAACATTACTAACACTAGCACAAACTAATTGCAGAGAATAAAAATCATAGCTTAAATAGGAGAGCCATTGAAAAACAGAGGGAAAAAATTCCAGTCCTAGCCTTCACTTTGCCGCCTCCTCTTGCTCTTTTCCTGTAGAAAGGTCCATTTTCAAAAGAATTTACTAAACAAATTTATAAATTTGATAGAAGGGAATAGATGATACTGCCCCTATTTTTAGGTCAAAATAATAAAATAATTTAATTTTTTTCACCTTTTTTTGATGGGCAAGATTTTCTCACTTCAATTTCCTTTTCTATATTTTGCTTTCTAACATATTTGATTTCTTTCCATAAATCCATGATCCAAACGTGGTTCTAAAATATATAAAATGCAGAAGTAAATATATATTCACAAAGTGCTTGTATGTGACTTGAAAAAAGTTCTGAAATCGATCATACCTCCTTTATTTGGTACAGCCTATTCATGCATGGACACACTCCTATAAGAAAACCACAATATGTTAGAAAAATGGTGAATTATTGCTCTCATGCTATATAATATGAACTTTTTTGGCAATGCTTTAAGAGGTTTCTACCAAGATTTTAGTGATCATTGGCCGAACTTTTTTTTAGCTACCTATAATGTTGATAAACATATTTTATTTAAAAAATTAACACAAAAGAAAAATACAACATAACTTACTTATGAGGCATCGTTTAAGTTTACTAATTTCTTCTCCTAGCCCGCCTTTGGCTGATCTTGTTCAAACTTCTTGCTTTCTTGAAAAATTCTTCTTCTGTAACTCTTATGAACCATTCAGGTTTTCCAGTTAAGAAAATAAGACAACCAACGACCAATCCCAACACAATTCCGCATCCATACCCCATCATCGTGGCTTTCAAAATATTGAATTCATTCAAAAAATTTGACTCGTCCTCTTGGTGGAAGGTTGTCGGTGGTTGATGTTGGGGTGGTGCCTTATCATTTCTGCATTTCTTTGACAATGGATATCCACATAATGCCAAATTCTCTCCATACGAACCATTTTCGAACGTATTGAATTGGCTACCTTGAGGTATAGGTCCAACTAGATGGTTCCTTGAAAGGTTCATGACTGCAAGAAATGTTAACTTTACAAGTTGCCCTGGAATTTCTCCTGTGAATTGATTTGAAGAAAGGTCTAAGCATTCCAACACGATTAGATCTCCCAATGAAGATGGAATACGACCGTTAAGGTTGTTATGAGATAAGTTTAGCGATCGAAGAGAATACAACATTCCAACAACAGTTGGAATCTCTCCTATGAATTGGTTGTTTGAGAAATCAATTGTTGCCAAGGTAGTTAGGATTCTCACTAATTCCAATCGCACCCCTTTTATGACTAGCTCCACAGAATCTCGATAACGATCTTCCCCCATATATCCCGAGTCAACTTTATTTTTATCCACAATCATCATGGCTTTGAAACTTTGAAAATATCTCAATGGCAAAGTGCCAGTGAACTGATTGTGAGAGAGGTCTATAATTCGAAGTTTAGGAAACGGTGTTTTAGCCCTCGAAGTAGGTATGGGACCATGAAATTTATTGAGGTGTAAGATAAGAACTTGCAACTCAGGAAGAGACTCTAGCCATTGTGGGAATGTATCATTGAATTCATTGTTACCAAGGTCCAAAACTTCCAGACTTCTACAATTTCTCAAAGCCCGCGGCACTGGTCCTTGCAGTTGATTTCCATTCAAGTTAAGATTCCTTAATGAATTGCCGTTTCCAAATGTTGCTGGTATAATTCCACGAAAGGCATTCATTCGGAGATCCAACACATCAAGATTATTGCTGAAGTTTCCTAAACATTGTGGAATTACACCACTCAATTTGTTATGTGATAGATTAAGAATAAAAAGAGAACTCAAATTGCACAACAATAAAGGGATTTCCCCGGTTAAGTTATTGTGCGAGACAGAAAAGAACCGCAGGGAAAATGGTGGAAATAGGAGACTTCCTTCAAGATCGTTATGAGAAAGATCTAAAGAAAGTAAAGATGAAACATTGTGAACCCACTTTGGAATTTGGCCATGCATTTTGTTGTTAGAAAGATCTAGATACTGAAGACTTTTGAAGGTTCTTAAGAAATATGGGAAATTTTGTAAATTACAAAAGGCTAAATTCAATGACCAAAGGAGAGGCGACATGCTAGTGTTGAGCTGATACAAGTCATGAGTTGGGTCAGTTAGTGGATTGGAACTCAAATCCACTCGCTTTAATGATGGAAGGCTGAACAACAAAGACGGTATTGAGCCATTGAGCAAGTTATCAGACAAGAAGAGCTCTTCCAAGTTTTGAAGCCCACTTATGCCAGAGGGAATGGGCCCGGTCATTCGATTGGAATGCAGATCCAATAGTCTTAATGATGGAAGACAGAACAACGAAGACGGTATTGAGCCATTGAACAAGTTATTAAACAAGAAAAGGAATTCCAAGTTTTGGAGCCCACTTATATTGGAGGGAATGGGCCCTGTGAGTGCCATACTTGGCATGGACAAACCAGCAAGTTGTGTCAAGTTAGCAACCCAACCTGGGAATTGGCCACTGAAATTGTAACTTGCAAGGCCCAAATACTCCAACTTAACTAGCTTAGCAAAAATATTGGGAAATTGCCCTTTGTCTTCATTGCTGAAGTTATTCCAAGATAGCCTTAGATAGGAAATCTGTGTGAGGTTCCCCACCGATCTGGGAATGGATCCCGATAATCCGCAGTAGCTGAGATCCAAAACATTTAAAGACTTGAGATTGTCAATTGAATCTGGTATTTTGCCAGATAAATTCGTTTTAGATAGACACAACTCCTTAAGAGAACTGCTACTGCTAAAGCTCCAATTTCCTTCTTGTAGATTACCAGTGAGGGCTTCATTATCATTGAAATAGAGGTATTGCAAATTTGGAAGGTGGAAAACATTATTTGATAATTTCCCGTGCAGATTGGTGAAGCCCAGGTTAAGCATTGTTAGAGAGGACAAATTCATTATGGAATCGGGTATACTTGAAGAGATGTTTATGCCCCATAGGTTGAGCTCTTGGATTTGAGTTTGGTTTTTGAGTAGCATATTGAAACTGTGGGGTTCAAGGAGCAGTTCAACTATTGGCACTGAATCATATGGTGATACAGAGGAAGCGAGATCGAGTGAAACAAGATTGGACAAGTGGGAGATTTCAGATGGGATTATGCCTGAGAAGTGGGTAGAAGAGAGGTTGAGATGAGTTAAGCTGGGAAATTGGGTGCCAAACTCAGATGGAATTGTAGAGCCACTGAAGTCATTGTAGGCAAGATTGAGGCGCTGTAGGTGAGAGAGTCGAAAGAGGCTGGTGTTGAGATGCATGGTCCCATGGAGGTGGCTACAACTAAGGTCGAGGCCAATCACGTGAGACGTGAACTCATCGCACGTGACTCCATCCCATGAACAGCAATCAGTACTGGACTTGTTCCAATATGCTGTCTTAGGAGTAGAATTACACTCCTCATCATCAGTAATGTTTGTAAGAGTGAACATACCTTTGAAGTGGAGCAAAGCAGATCTTTCATCAGGATGACACAAGTCATGATGTGTAGAAGCCGAAGAAGAAGAAGAAAAAGAAGAAGAAGCAGCGGCAGCAGCTTGAAGACAGGGCAAGAGACAGGAAAGGAATAAGCAGGACCATAACAATCTCCCCATTCTTTTGAAATTCAAAAGAAATAACAAAGGAAGGATTAAGTGGATTTGTGAGTATTGATCGATGGTAGATGTTAGTCTAAACCATCCCTTCTTATATAGTGTTGGCTGTAAAATTACATACAGTAAACGTCAAGCAGGCTCGTGGACTTCCACAAAAGACTTGCCCATAAAGTCTTGAGCTGGAAAGCAGACTTGTAGTGGACTCGCATAAAAGTCTTGCAGACTTGTAGAAAGGGTTTTCCACTCAATATTTTTGGTTTGAGTAAATTAACATGGAATATGTTAATCCAAAAGCTAAAGGGGCCGCAAAGTGATGATTTTCATCCGTATAAAAATTTGTGATTTCCGTGCTTCTAGCAATTATAGCTTCCGTTTCTTTAGCTCTCAATCTCAATATATTTTTGGTATGTACTATAAAATACGAGACTTCAAAATAAGTGTATACATATTAAATATACATTCTCCTTGAATACATTAAAACAAGCGTCGTACACAGTATGCGACATATCTAATTATTAGTTCAAAAAAATATATTGAAAAATAGATGTATACTTGTTAAATATACATACTCCTTGAATACATTAAAATACGTGTGGTACATAACATATGACATATCTAATTATTAGTTTAAAAAAATATATTGAAAAATAATTTATAATTTAAAAATATGATAATTAGGAGATTATATTCAAAATTTTAATTTCATAAAAGAGAGAATAACAAACAAACAGAAATATAAATAAAATATATATGTATAATTTTATAGTATATTGGCATGCATGCATGCAAATATATATATATATATATATATAAGTTTAATTTTAAAATCAGTTAAATCATGTTTTGGATAATCTGATTTTTTTTTATTTCTTCAATCTTAATCTCGAGAAAGAATGATTAGAGGAAAAAAAAAAAGGGGGGGGGGAAACAACCGAACTTAATTTTTCAAAATAAAATTTAAAAACTTTTCTGAAACTAAGTTGGCTCGAACCTAGGGAGCCCACAAAAATTATTTTTTTGCTAAAATTGACAAAAAAAAAATTAGTAAAAACTAATGAAAATAAAAAATTTTTAATTTTTTAAAACTTCAAATTCAACCTAAATAATCAAACACGAGCAAAGTCAATGTTGCCAAGTTTAGACGTGTTTGATACGCGTAAATGTTTACATTTCTACTCTAGATGAATGTTGACCGAAGTGGAGTGCAAGAAAACAACTCCCCCGGGTCCCCGGAATTAATGATAGTTTATTGATTTTATGACATTTTGTGGGTGGTAAAGATGTCACAGTTGTGGAAAAAGAATGCCTCGTGCTGACCCTTGGAATATTGACCCGTGGATTTTGGGGCCTATTTTCCAATTAAGCATCAAATCCTTCCCTCCTTTCATGTATTAACATTTACTGAACTATGATTATTCGTAAGGGAGATTAGCCCATTCAAAGATTATTCTAAATAGATGGTTGAGACACAGCTTTAAAAATTACACGCTTAGTCTTTATTTGCAAACATTTTGTCAATTTTTGTTGTATTATGTTAAAATAAATTATTTTATTTATTTTATTAAATTAAAATTATTTTTAATAAATAATATAATTAAATTAAATTAATTATCTAAATTAATATAATATATTTTATTAATTTATTTTTAATAAATAATTAATTTAATTTAATTTAACTAATATAAAACATATATTATTAAATTATTTTTAATAAATAATAAAATTAAATTAATTAATTTAATTTAATTTTTAATTTAAATTAATATAAAATATATTTTATTAAATTATTTTGAATAAATATCATAATTAATTTAATTTCATGTAATTTAATAACTAATTTAATTTAATTAATTTAATTTATATAAAATATATTTTGTTTATTATTTTTAATAAATAATAAAATAAAATTAATTTTAGAATTACATAATTTAAATTTAATTTAATAGTTAATTTAATTTAATATGAAATATATTTTATTAAATTATTTTAATAAACATCATAATTAAATTATTTAAATTATTATGAAAAATATTTTATTCAAATTAAACTATCATTAATATATATATTTTATATTTGCTGAATTAAATGATATAAATATTATATTTTATTCAATTATTTTTAATAAATAATATAATTTAATTATAATTTAACATATTTTATATAATTGCTTAAAAATCCAACAGATATTTCAAGGAAAATAAGGTTGATTTTACACCTCAAATTAGCTCAGAGCACACTTTTTTTTTTTATCTTTTTCCCAATTGAGAGAGAGAGGAGAAATGTAAATAGCAAGCGTCATTGTCCATCTCCGGTGGCTCCGAGCTTCGTTAGTTGTCACCCTTCGGGGTGGCCGAAGGGAGTTCGGGAGCGGCTGATGGGCTCGGTCCTTAAAGTTTCGAGTTCGAATCTCTCTTCAATGGGACAGCCTTCCATTTATTGTGGTGGGCTTCTGACAGCTCCCTCGATTGAGCCAGTCTGTCAGGGTTTACCTAGGCTGGTTTACCTTTCGTGGCCCTTTGCCAGCTAGGGTCACGGAGCGTGTCTCGCCCTAAGCGCACCCCTTAAGGGAAAGCACTTGCAGACCCCCACGTACCAGGAGCTTCGTTAGTTGTCTGCGTGCACAGAAGTAACTTCGTAACGGGGCTAGCCATGTGCGGACAAAAATCGATTTTGAATAGTAAAGGAAGAAGAAGATGTGGGAAGAAGATGTAGAAGCAGACAATTCCCCTTATATCTATCTTTGTACATATATGTGACTGTTCAACAATGCGATATATAGTCAAATGAAATAATATGATTTTTTTTCTGCAAGAAGAAAGGTTTGAGATTAACGCTGGCACATTTTGAATAATAGCACGTAGAAATTTCCAATACAGGCTACTAGCTAGTTTAAAAGACATATTCATCTTGTTCGTGGCACACGGGCAAACAATTCCTCTAAATATTTTTTAAAATTATTACCTCCATGTTTAAATGACTTTAACTTTTTAATTTTTTTTACTGTATTAAAATATTTTTTTGATTTTTTGTTATTTTCTAGAATTTCAAAAGGCTTTATTTCTTTCAAAAAGCGAAATAAAGAAATTATTTTTACTGTTATATCCCTTAATATTTGCCTCTAATAGACACTTTACGGAACTTTGATGGAGGGCAAAAAGACTCTTCCCTATTTTATTTTATTTTATTTTTTTCTTATTATTTTTTATCTCCGTAAAATAGGAAATTCCCTTCTTATGGATATTCAATTGGCATAAGTTTCCAAAGGGCTGTTTGAAGCTCTACAAAAAATAAAATAAAATAAAATAAAATAATTTCTATAGATTTCTCTATAAAATTCAATTTTTTTATATACTGCACGAATTATAATGTTGTAAGTTTTACAAAATACATACTAATTTTTTCACTCCAAATACTCTCTAAATTTTTCTTGCAAAGTAAGCATGGTACAGTTGATAAAATAATTTTACTTGACTTACTCAATTGTAATAAGTCATTGGGTGTGAGTTGTAATATAAGAAGCTATATATATTATAACTAGCAAGATATTTGTGTCATCATAATTATTTTAAATTTAAATTATATTATATTAATTAAAGAAAAAATTATAACGAATACAAAAAATGTTTGATCATACTTATATACTAATAAACAAAATAAACGAAAAAATCCATACTTATATCAATGATATGATAGGAATAATAAATTATTTTTGTAAAAAATAACATAATATATACCATCAAGATAACTACTAGTATAAATTCTCAACAAAGTATATGATGTTAATACTTAAAAGGAAAAATAATTTGACAAATAAAAATAATTGGTGCTATTTTATTTTATTGTTCATGACAATATCACATTAAGGAGAGAGATGTTAACGAGCCATTGCTCCGGGTGGTGGAGCTGTTGCTAAGGTGGGAGAGTGGTTGGTTCTTACTTTTATTAGTTATATAAGTTTTTCTTTTTTTTTTTCTTTTTCCTAATATTAGATGCTAATGGTGGTGGATAGATTTTAATGGAACATTGTTTTGATCATTTTTTGTGGTTATACATGCCTTGCCAATGGAGTAACTATTAATTTCTTCTCATTTACTATATCTGACATCTTATTTATTTATTTAATTTTTGGCATATAATACTTTAATGAACTTGTCTAAGTGCTCTAGTTATCATATTTTTTTTGTTGAGTTTTGTTATGAAATTTATAAAGAGCGAGATTGCAAAGTTTATGATTAACATATTCCAAACAAAACAACAATTGAAAGACTTACGAGGCTCAAAGGATTTCACATTATTTTGATATTGTAATTCATGTTCTAGATATATTAGGAAGTTTAGAATCGGATTAGAATTCTAGTTGATAAGAATACTCCAGTTTGAATGAAATTTAGAGTTGAGATTGAAATTTGGACAACTCGGAAGGTAAACATGATCCATCGAGTAAGTAATGAAAATGTCTAATACATATCTACAACCTAGCCGAGAGATTATGTAGACAGCAGACTTATCTAGTAAAGCTCGTAGCTTCGGTCACATCTTAGTCAAGGTTTCAAGCTCAGGAAATTTTACTTTTGATTTTTTATAGACCAAAACTACTTGTTATTCTTTATATATAGATTAAAACTTACGATGAAAAAGAAGAGATTAAGAGAGACATATTTTAAGAGATTATTTTAATGTTTCATTGACAAATTACTAGAAATTGTTTTCATGTTTTGCGTAATGCCTTGAAAGAGATCAAGACTGATTTTTGTCTCTTTGATAAGTCAGAGGCTATTTTTCTACTTGGCCATGGTGTATCAAATTGTAGAGTAAGAGATTGACAGAATAAATGCAATGAGTTGTAAAGTATTCACAATCAATTTCTTACAACTAAACTTTGTATAATGAAAGTTTTTGTTAATCTTCATGATCGGACTCGGAGTTTTTATGTTGTTATTTTAGTAAGAGTTTTTCTGTCATCAATCTAGTTTTTCTTTGTGATAGTTTGATTACTTTGCTTGTATGTATTACCATTAGAAGAGTGATTTGAGAATTTCAAATCCCCTAAACTTCCACATAGAAAACAAACATGTTGGCCAACTAAGCGAACCTAATTGATTCTATGATCCTAATTGCTAAATTTTTATGTTGATGACTAAATGGTGTAGAATTCATATTCTAATCCAGAAGTCTGTATAATTTTAAACCTGTTAGGGTTGTATCTAGAAATTTAGAGGTCTTAAGCAAAACTTTTAAAGAGGCTTAACTTAAGTAACTCTTTATCTCATTTTTTTTTTAACTTTCTAAGTTACAAAATTATTTATTAAATTTTTATAATCAATACGTTCTAACATTTCACTCTCAATAGATAAAATTAGACAACCACCATATGTGCATCCAAAACAAATAAAAAATTATAAATAAGCTAAAAATAAAACAAAACAAAGAAAGAAGATTATGAAAATCAACGGACAAGAGTTAGACTAGTATTATCTTTATTTGTTTATTTTCTCTCTTACTTTAGACAATTCTAATTTGATCTCTGCTTATGTATTGAAGAATGATTAGATTTGGATGATGGAAGGGCAACTGAACTATTTAATTGATAAAGATAAAGATTGGGGATGATAAGTTGATAACTTAAAATATCAGATAATTACTATTTGATTTGATGAAAATAAAGATTAGATTTGAATGATTTGTAGAATGATTGAATAATGATATATCAAAGATATTAGATTTGGATGACATGAATGACTAAATGGGTTGATTTAACATATGGTTTTTTCAAATTTTGGTAAATTCTTAGAGTCTAACAGAAATGAAATTAAAATAATAGTTATAATGTATTTAATAAAATAAGTATTTAGTCTAAACCATCCCTTCTTAAATAGTGCTGGCTGTAAAACATACCGTAAACGTTAAGCAGGCTTGTGGACTTGCACAAAAGACTTGCACAAAAAAGTCTTGAGCTGGAAAGCGGACTTGTAGATCACTTGCATAAAAGCCTTGCAGACTTGTAGAAAGGGTTTTCCGTTCAAAAGCTAAAGGGGCACCAAAGCAATGATTTTCATCCGTATAAAAGTTTGTGATTTCCGCGCTCCTAGCAATTATCATTTCCGGTTCTTTACTCCCACCTCACTGTAATTTTGATATATAGTATGAAATATGTATGAAACTTTAAAATAGGTTTTGTATCTATATTTAACATGTGTCGAATATATATATTCTTTGAACACATTAAAATACATATCTATTTATTTTTTGATTTTTTATTCAAATATGTGGATTAAAACAAATTTAAAGGTAATGAAAACCCTAAATCATGAACTCTCTTCTCTCTTCTTTTTTTTATGTTATATATATTCAATTAGTAAATGTTTTTAAGTAATTAATTGTTATGAAATAGAATTTAATCCATTTTATTTTGTAGCTTCCATTTTGACAGTAGAGTATGTTCAAAGTAGTTATACTTTATAAAATAGAAGACAAGGAACAAACGGGATCAATATCATTACAGGAAAATCAAAATATTGAAGGGAAAGAAGGAAATAATAAAAGCAAATCCAAAGTAAGAATGGATTAGTTAGATCAATGAATCCCTTAACCTTATTCATTAACGAGAGAAAAATCCATTAGTTTTGTAAAAGAAGTCAGTTTTTTTTTTCTTTTGAATTTTTTTCATATTGTATGACCTTTTTTGCTATAAAAATTTTATTTATTTATTTATTTTATATATTTTAAAAAATAAACTGTAAATAGGAAATGCTTAAAAATAAAAAAGAAACCCATGTATGCTAAAAAAAATTAGTTTTTTTTCACACGGGTATGTGAATTTTTATAATTTTAGGTATTTCTTTTGTGTTATTTGCATTCATAAAATAAATAAATAAGTAAAAATTGTAAACGATGCTTCCAAATTGGGAAATCGAAATATTTCTTATACAGTGCTGGCTGAAAGACTTACAATAAACGTGAAGCACGAGTCTTTGAAATTAACGCGTCTATATGTTGGAATTAGGGAGTAGAGAGAGGATGATGAGACTTTAGAAAAACGAAAGACACTTTGTTTATAAAATTAATTCTTTCCTTTCTTTCACAAATTTCATGATTCTTCCATTTATTTTACGTTACAACAACCAATAAAAATGATAATTTCTTGAATCTATTCTCTTTCGTTTCGAACACCAAATAAAGGCTAAAAGTTTCACAAAGAACAAATTCGCAAATTGAACACAAAATTGGCACACGCATGTCATACAGGGGAATAACTATTGTATTGAATTAGTGTTTTCGATATTGTACCTTACCTAATTTTTGATGGTTAGATTAATATTTGGCATAATAAAAATTGGAGGTGTACAAAATCAAACTTAAACAAAAAATTCTAATTTTTAATGACTCAGTTCGGTTAATTTGGCTGTCGGTTCGATTTCGGTAATATTTTAGATCTAAACTTAAATTCGATCCGGCTCTAATTCTTATATATGAAGAATCAAAATAACTGAAAATCGAATTAGAAATAAATTAAAAATTAGATAAATATTATACAAATATATAAAATATTAATTATATATAATAATTTTATACAAAAATAAATTAGAAATTATATATTTATATATATAATGTAATTTTGGATAATATAATAATATATGTATAGAAACTAAAAAAAATTAGATATTTATACATATAAAAAGAATTTCAATAGATTCATTTTTTTACCAGAATCAAACCGAATTATTTCAGTTACTTTAGTTTTGAGCAGTTCAATTTTCAGTTCAATTTTGATTTTTTTTAACGATAATAAAAAAACTTTCAACAATTCTACCTGATCAAACACTACATAACTACATGCTTGATTTAACGGGCATAGCTTATTAGAGAAAATCATAAACTTTTTTTTTTCCGGTATTCAACATACTTGCCGAGAAACTTTGTTCGGGTTATATATGTGGAAACCCGCAGGGGCCGATTGGACGAGGGATTTGGCCCCCTCCAAAGCTTTTACCCCCTCATAAGGGTGGGTTTCACACTTATCCCTTTATTTAGATAGCAAAATTTCCCCCCTCTTCCCCCCTCTTAGCTTTCCCCTTTCTTTATTTTTCCTCCCATTTGGGAATAATTTTTGGGTACCCTTGAGGCTAACTAAAATTATCCCCCTTCAACTTGACTCCTTTTGACGTTTTTAACCGTCATTAATTATATTGTTAACTTGATTAAAATAAATATAATGTTAGTAAAAAAATAATAGATGGGCCAACAAGTCAAAATAAATATAATTAAAAAAAATTAGATAATAACTAACCATTCAAAAGTGCATATTTAAAAAAAGTTCTTTAAATAAATTTATAAAAAAATCAAATTTTCAGTGAAATAAATAATATAACATCAAATTGTCCAAAAATAATTAAATAGAGTGGGTTTTGTAATTTAATAGTTAATTTAATGGGTAACCAAGTTTGAGATACCAAAAGGGCAAAAGAGTCATTTGACTGTTTTTTCCATTATTCACCCCTTTTATTTATAAAATATCCAAACTAAGTCAAAAGTTATCCCTCTCCATAAACATCACATCAATGTTGGCTAACCCTCTAAAAATAATACCCTCTCTTATCTTATACCCCCTTGAAAACTTATCCTCCTAAAATTTTAGCACCATCCAATCGGGCCCTAGAGGACATAGATTTTTAATCTGTTTGTAATTTTTTCAAAATTTAAGTATTTTTATGTATTTTTTAAAAATGATACTAACATTCAAAAAAAAAAAAACTTTCATTAGAAATTCATATAGGACATGGATTTTTTGATCCATTTGTAATTTTTCTTATCTATAATAATAATGTTGGGAGAAATCAATTTTACTTTTAGCTTTCCCCCTTCTTTATTTTTCCTCCCCTTTGGGGATAATTTTTGGACACCCTTGAGACTAACTAAAATTATCTCCCTTCAACTTGACTGCTTTTGATGTTTTTAACCCTCGTTAATTATATTGTTAACTTGATTAAAATGAATATAATGCTAGTAAAAAAAATAATAGATAGACCAACAAGTCAAAATAAATATAATTAAAAAAATTAGATAATAACCAACCATTCAAAAGTGTATATTTAAAAAAGTTCTTTAAATAAATTTATAAAAAAAATCAAAATTTCAATAAAATAAATAATATAACATCAAATTGTCCAAAAATAATTAAATAGAGTAGATTTTGTAATTTAATATTTAATTTAATGGGTAACCAAGTTTGGGATACCATAAGGGCAAAAGAGTCATTTGACTATTTTTTCCATTATTCACCCCTCTTATTTATAAAACATCCAAATTAAGTCAAAAGTTATCCTCCTCCATAAGCATCACATCAATGTGGGCCAACCCTCTAAAAATAATACCCTCTCTTATCTTATACTCTCTTAAAAACTTATCCTCCTGAAATTTTAGTACCATCCAATAGGGCCTTAGAGGAGATAGATTTTTAATCTGTTTGTAATTTTTTTCAAAATTTAAATATTTTTATATATTTTTTAAAAATGATACTAACATTCAAAAAAAAAAAAAAACTTTCATTAGAAATTCATATAGGACATGGATTTTTTTATCCATTTGTAATTTTTCTAATCTATAATAATAATGTTGGGAGAAATCACTTTTACTACTATAAAGATGTTACAATTTAATGGAAATGTAGTCATAAAAATTAATTTTTGATATAGATATCCTTAATAAAAATTGTATGGGTAAAATCTACATCATTAATAAATGTAAATATGTTATTACACATCCACAAGCTTAAAGTCGTGGCATCATGTATAAAAAATAAATTATTGTCTTAAGTAACTTTAGAAAAATACTTATTGTGACATTTGTAAATTTTTTATTTTATTGATAATTAATTTTATATAGAGGCATATTTTTTTTAAGACGATCTTCAAAAATTAACACTTATTACGATATGAAGATTATTTTTATATATAATTAACTCAAATTTAGATTGATTTTTTTTTAAGATTAAGTGAAAGACTTGTGCTAGAAAGCAGACTTGTAGACTTGCACAGGAGTCTTGCAGACTCGTAGAAAGTGTTTCCCATTCAATCTTTTTGGTTTGAGTCAATTAACATAAAATGTTAATCGAAAATTAAAGGCCCCGGTATAAAGATTTGTGATTTCCTTGCTTCTGGCAGTTATCATTTCCATTAATTTCCTTAACTCCCACCTCAATATAATTTTAGTATATGCTATGAAATACGGAACTTCAAAATAAACATCATACTTATATTCAATATGTATTGAATATATATATTTTTTAAACATAATAAAATACGTGTTGAACAAATTATGTGACGTGTATCTAATTATTTTCTCATCCTTTTGTCCAAATATATGGATTAAAACAAATTTAAATTTAGGTAGTGAAAATCTTTAAAATTATAAAATCCCACCTCTCTTATTTTCTTATGTTAGATACATATTGAATTATGCATTGAACTCATAAATTAGCTTTCTTACATATATCTGTGTTATATGCACAAATATAACTCATAAGAATATATAAAAATATATATTTTTTTACGTATTCCAATTATATCTGTTTCTTAAATTTTTAAAAATTTTATATTTATATTTGTACTCGTATCGTATTTATATTCCGTATTCCTAATTAATTGAACGGAAAGAAGCTGGGAATAACAAAAGGAAGACCATGATAAGAACGGATTAGCTAGGTTGATGAATCTCTTAACCTTATTCATTAGCGAAAGAAAAATCGCTAAGTTACATAGCAAGAAGCCATTTTTTTTTTCATTTTTGGATTTTTTCATATTATCTGTAAAAGTTAAAAATCTGTAATAGTTAAAAAAATCTGTTAAAGTTAAAAAAAGTTTATAAAATTTTGAGAAAATTAAAGAATGTTAATAAAAGTTGGTGGAAATTAGAGAAAGTTAGAAATTACTTTATAAACAAAAGTTAGTAAAACTAAAGAAAGTTAAAAAATTAATAAATTTGTTAGATAAAGTTTCTGCTCCAAACAGTCCTAAGTGAAGATTATAACTCTATATATATATATATATATATAGAGAGAGAGTATTAGTAATTATACATAGTTTACCAAATTAACATTAAAAATTAATGTATAATACATATCTCGGTGTCAGTCATCATGGGATCATATGCTAGTGCTAACATGGCTGGAAAGCGTAGACTTGCACAGAAAAGACTTGAGCTGCAAAGCAGACTTTTAGACTTGCATTATTGCGCGCAAATGAGTCTTGCTAACTTGTAGAGAGCGTTTTCCATTCAATCTTTTTGGTTTGAATAAATTAACATGTAAAATGTTAACGCAAAAGCTAAAGGGCCCCAAAGTGATGATTTTTATTGGCATAGAGATTTGTGATTTCCGCGTTTCTAAAAGTTATAGTTTGATAATTCATAAAATTAATAAAAAAAGTAAAATTAATAAAAATTATTTTTTTTAAATTTTTTTAAAACTCTAAGCCTGTTCGGCAATATTTTTTATCCTCTTCTCCATAGACCCCTTCTCTCCCTTGTTCATTGAAATCCCCTCCCAGCGGCCTGCAAGCAAGAAGATGGTAAAATAAAGCGATCGGAGTTGGTCCCCGACCAAGGACACTCCGATGCTTAAGTCAGCAACTCATATAGATCATAAACTCAAATAAACGAGTAGAGAGAGAGAAGAGGATGAGAGAAAAAGGAGCCGAAAAAGAAGAACCCTTACGCTGTCTTGGTTTTTGGTATTTATAGATGGAGTGTCTGTCTAGCTTTTTGTTGATTTGACTATCACTTTATTTTGATATGACTTAAAGTGGAGGTAGGTGGCTAACATTAAATGTCAAATGATGTAAGATTCAGGAGCAGTGTAGTAGTGTAGTATGTAAAGTAATTATACAACGTAACTAGCAAACTATTTAGTTCCAATTTAACTAGAATATACCCCTGTTCCGGAGTGTAATTTATGATCGGTGGACCACTCTTGTGGTCGGACAAACTATTTTTATACCTCACAAAACCCAACCTAAATTAATAATCAAACATGAGCTAAGTCAACTCAGTCAATTAAGCCTAAACGTTGATGATACGCCTAAATGTCTAAATTTCTATGTAGATGAATGTTGACAGAAATGGAGTGGAAGAAAACATTGCCCCTGGTCCCCGCAATTAATTAATGATAGTTTATTGATTTTATGACATTTTGTGGAAAAAGGATGATTCATTCCGGAAAAAGGACGCTTCGTGCGGACCCTTGGAATATTGACCCATACGTGAATTTTGGGGCCTATTTTCTAACATCTTTAACCTCTGATTAAGCATGAAATCCTTCCCTCTTTTTCATGTATTAACATTTACTTAACTATGATTGTTCGCAAGAGAGATTAGCTCATTCGCACTTCGTAAGAAATATTTCACTATCAGAATTGATTTCATTTTAAAATAAAAAATTAATTTAATTTAATATAAATTGATTGCTTAAATAAATACATATTTTAAATTTAAAAATTGAATTGATTTGTTTAAGTGAAATACCAAGTTTGACTATAGAATAGGAAGTAAAAAAATGGTAAATATAATATAAGAGTGTTCACTTACTTAGATTGCTTAAAAAAATAATAAATTCTCATCAAATCCTATTGTTTTGGATGGGATTTAAAATTGTATAGAAATCTTAAAATTTAAGTTATGAAATGAAATCGAATCTAACTCATAAAATTTTATTTTAGTTCTAAGCATAAAAATTGATGAAAATTTTTATCAAATGAAATCAAATCCCATCAAATCTACCCTTTCAAATGGAGTGTCAGACACCATTTTAAATAGATGGTAGAGACTGCCTTAAAAGTTACATGCTTAACCCTTTTTTTGTAATGTTTTTGTTTTCTATTTTCTATTTATATTTTCAAAATTTTGTAAACTGACAATCAAAACATGTTTATTATTTACATTTTTTTATTTCCAAAAAAATAAAACTTAAATAGAAAATGTAAAAAAAAAAATATTTTCACTCTGTATTTTTCTGCTGCAAACATTTTATCAATTTTTGTTGTATCATATTAAAATAAATTAATTTATTCATTTTATTAAACTAAAATTATTTTTAACAAATAATAAAATAAAATAAAATTAATGATCTAAATAATATGTAATATATTTTATTAAATAAATGATTTTAAATAAATAATTTAATTGATTAATTTAATTAAATTAAATCAAATTAAATTAATATGAAATATATTTTATTGAATTCAATAATATTTTAAAAATCAATAAAACTAAATATTTTATGAAAAAGATTAATAATTGTAAACAAAATTATATTTTTAAATGCAGTATCAATTTTCCATTCAGAAAAAAAGGTAATAGAAAACAAAAAAAATAAAAAATATAAATATAAAAATGACAGCATTAATTACCAAATAATCTCTTAGCAATTTAGTTATACTCCAGAAATTAGGAATGATTTAAAAAAAATTATATTTGCTAAAAATTATAGTTTTAAAATTGATAAAGAAAATTAGTAAAAACTAATAAACTTTTTTTCAACTTTTTTAAAACTCTAAATCCAACCCAAATGTTTAAGTACGAGCTCAGTCAACCCTACCAAGTGACGTTGTTGACACGCTTAAATGTTTAAATTTCTTGTGGTGGATGAATGTTGACAGAAATAGAGTCAATCCTACCAAGTCTAGACGTTGTTGACACGCTTAAATGTTTAAATTTCTTGTGGTGGATGAATGTTGACAGAAATAGAGTGGAGGAAAACAATGGCCCCTGGTCCCCGAAGTTAATTAATGATACTTTATTGATTTTATGACATTTTGTGGGAAAAGGATGATTCAAGGTTGCGGAAAAAGGACACTTTGTGCTGACCCTTGGAATATTGACCCATACGTGGATTTTGGGGCCTATTTTCTA
Organism: Vitellaria paradoxa; assembly: GCA_019916065.1. Classification (NCBI taxonomy): domain Eukaryota; kingdom Viridiplantae; phylum Streptophyta; class Magnoliopsida; order Ericales; family Sapotaceae; genus Vitellaria; species Vitellaria paradoxa. Next base: position 241,571 of record JAINTL010000106.1, on the reverse strand, counting down.
ACATCTTTAACTTTTAATTAAGCATGAAATCATTCCCTCTTTTAATGGATTAACATTTACTTAACTACGATTATTCGAAAGGGAGATTATCTCCTTCAGAGACCATTCTAAATAAATACATGGTTAAGACACAGCTTTAAAAGTTACACGCTTAACTCTTGTTTGATAACTTTTTGTTTTCTATTTATATTTTCAAAATTTTGTAAATTTGTAACAAAAAAATGTTTATTACTTTATATTTTTTTTGTTTTTAAAAATATAAAAACTTAAATAAAAAAAGTAAATAAAAAAAGTATTTTCACTATATTTTTTATTGCAAACATTTTGTTAATTTTTGTTGCATCCTAATAAAATAAATTATTTTATTCATTTTATTAAACTTAAATTATATAATTATATTAATATGAAATATATTTTATTAATTTATTTTTATAAATAATTTAATTTAATTAATATGAAATATATTATTAAATTATTTTTAATAAATAATTAAATTAATTTAATTTAATTAATATAAAATATATTGTATTAAATTATTTTGAATAAATATCATAATTAATTTAATTTAATTTAATTTAATTAATTATTAGATTAAGTTAAATTAATATGAAAAATATTTTATTAAATTCAATTAATATTATAAAAACTAATAAAATTAAATATTTTATGAAAATAAAAAATTAATAATTGTAAACAAAATTATATTTCTAAAAGCAATTTCAGATTTCATCTAAGAAAAGGGCAACAAAAAACAAAAAGTAAAAAACATAAACATATAAATATAAGTGAAAAAAAAGATAGAATTATTAAACGACCCCTTAACAATTCAAATAATTCACATGAGCAAGTTATACTCTAGAAATTGAGAATGATTTACAATTCATAAAACCGGTGATTTTTGAATCATGACTCTCATAAATATGTCTAGCATGTATACTATAATTGTTATATATGATAGGACTGAATGGTAGAATATGAACTGTCATCATATTCAATATATTCATGAAACATCTCAACATATTTATGTTTCACTTATCTATCACTAGGCCACTTAGCCCACATTGCACAAACTAGACCCATTATATGAGCTAGGCTCCCTTATCAGTGAGAGTTAGGCTCTCCCAGAATTAAGTGTGAGGCATTAACTCATAAGATTTATCACACTGTAAAGCACTAATACTCACAAATAGAGATAGGCTCCAAACAGACGTAAGAGCCTAATTGGCTACCCAGATCAAGCGTAAGCGTCTAATGGTGGTGGTGAAGTTAATTCCTTACCTAAAAAGCTTCCCAAAGCTAATCTCCTTTGCAATTTTCTAGCGCTCCCCGATAATGGGTCCAAAATAGTTGACTGCTCACAAAAAGTGTTTTGGTTAACTTCCAAGTATAAAAGTATACAATGTAGTATTTACTTAATAAGATCAAGATCAAATCCATAGGGAGAACTTGTTTGAAAAATGCTTAAGAAAATAAGTTTTAGAGAAATTTGATTAAGCTTGAAATAAACTTGACAATGAATTTAATGATTTTGTTCAAGCAAATGTTTTCATTTGTTTGCAGAGATAGTTTGAAGATTAAAGCTTAAAAGAAAACAAAGGTAAAGCACCAATAACTAAGGTCACTTAAAAATAAAGAAATTGAAAATAAAGGTTTGATTTTAAACAACACAATGAAAAGTTTGGTTCCAATCCATTTCAAATGGTGATATATTGATGATTCATTCAATTTAACTTTATAACACAATTTAAACTCAATTATTATGACTTGAAATTGAAAGATTTATCATTAAAACCTTAGGTGAAGAGGTTTGACTCTCATAAGAGATTTTGGTAATGAAAGCTTTGTTACACAGGACATGAAACTTTAAAACTTCCTTAGTAATCTTTTTAGGAGAATGTTTTGGCAAAAGCTCAATGTTTTAATAAGTGTTCTTTGGTAGCTTTTAAAGGGACAAACTTTCCTCGATGATAGGATTATTGCTATCTTTTAAAGATCTACCATAGATGAGACATTTAATCAAACTTGGAAATCAAACATTTAAAAATTACAGTTTGAAATTTGATAAAATTGATAAAAAAAATTAATAAAAATTAAAATTTTTTAATTATTTTAAAACTCCAAACCCAACTTAAATGATCAAACACGAGCTAAGTCAATTTTGTCAAGTCTAAACATTGTTGATATGCGTAAATATTTAAATTTCTATGGTAGATGAATGTTGACGGAAGTGGAGCGGAAGAAAACAGTGACCCCTCGTCCCCGGAATTAATGATAGTTTATCGATTTTATGACATTTTGTGGGAGGCAAAAGTGTCAAGGTTGTGGAAAAAGGATGCTTCGTGCTGACCCTTGGAAATTTGACCCGTGTATTTTGGGGCCTATTTTCTAATTAAGCATGAAATCCTTCCCTCCTTTATGTATTAACATTTACTTAACTATGATTATTCGTAAGAGAGATTAACTCATTCAAAGACCATTCCAAATACATGGTTGAGACACAGGTTTAAAAATTACACCCTTAGTCCCTGTTTGAAAATATTTTGTCAATTTTCTTATATTATATTATATTAAAATAAATTATTTTACTAATTTTATTTAATTAAAATTATTTTTAATAAATAATATAATTAAATTAATTGTTTAAATTAATATGGAATATATTTTATTAATTTAATTTTAATAAATAATTAAATTAAATTAATTTATTTTGATTAATACGAAACATATATTATAAAATTATTTTTAATAAATAATAAAATTAAACTAATTAATTTAACTTTAAATTAATAAAAATATATTTTATCAAATTATTTTGAGTAAATATCATAATTAATTTAATTCATGTAATTTAATTTAATTAATTTAATTTATATAAAATATATTTTTTTAAATTATTTTCAATGCATAATAAAATTAAATTAATTAATTTAGAATTACATAATTTAAATTTAATTTAATAGTTAATTTAATTTAATTTATTAATTTAATATGAAATATATTTTATTACATTATTTTAATAAACATCATAATTAAATTATTTAAATTATTATGAAAAATATTTTATTCAAATTAAACTATAATTAATATATTTTATATTTGTTGAATTAAATGATATAAAAATTATATAATTTAATTATAATTTAACATATTTTATATAATTGCTTAAAAATTCAACAGATATTTCAAGGAGAATAAGGTTGATTTTACACCTCAAATTAGCTCAGAGCACTTTTTTTTTTCTTTCTTTTTCCCAATTGAGAGAGAGAGAGAGAGAGAGAGAAGAAATGGACAACGGCAAGCGTCATTGTCCATCTCCGGTGGCTCCGAGCTTCGTCAGTTGTCTGCGTGCATAGAAGTAACTTCGTAACGGGGCTAGCCGTGTGCAGACAAAAACCAGTTTTGAATAGTAAAGGAAGATGAAGATGTAGGAAGAAAATGTAGAAGAAGACAATTCCCCTTATATCTATCTTTGTACATATATGTGACTGTTCAACAATGCGATATAAAGTCAAATGGAATAATATGATTTTCTTTTCACAAGAAGAAAGGTTTGAGATTAACGCTGGCATATTTTGAATAATAGCACGTAGAAATTTCCAATAAAGGCTGCTAGCTAGTTTATAAGGCATTCATCTTGTTCGTGGCATACAGGCAAATGATTCCTCTAAATATTTTTTAAAATTATCACCTCCATGTTTAAATGATTTTAACTTTTTAATTTTTTTTTACTGTATTAAAATATTTTTTAATTTTTTATTATTTTCTAGAATTTCAAAAGGCTTTATTTCTTTCAAAAAGCAAAATAAAGAAATTATTTTTACCATTATATCCCTTAATAGTTTGCCTATAATAGACACTTTACGGAACTTTGTGGAGGGCAAAAAGACTCTTCCCTATTTTATTTTTTTATTATTATTTATTTCCGTAAAATAGGAAATTCCTTTCTTATGGATATTCAATTGGCATAAGTTTCCAAACGGCTGTTTGAAGCTCTACAAAAATAAAATAAATAAATTTCTGTAAATCTCTCTATAAAATTCAATTTTTTTTATGCACTTCAAGAATTATAATGTTTTAACTTTTGCAAAATATATACTAATTTTTTCACTTCAAATACTCTCTAAATTTTTCTTGCAAAGTAAGCATGGTGCGGTTGATAAAATAGTTTTACTTGACTTACTCAATTGTAACAAGTCATTGGGTGGGAGTTGTAATATAAGAAGCTATATATATTTATAACCAGCGAGGTACTTGTGTCATCATAATTATTTTTAAAATTAAATTATATCATATTAATTAAAGAAAAAGTTATAGTGAATACAAAAAATGTTTGATCATACTTATATACTAATAAATAAAATAAAAAAATCCATACATTTATCAATGATATCCAGGGAATAATAAATTATTTTTGTAAAAAATAACATAATATATACCATCAAGATAACTACTAGTATAAATTCTCAACAAAGTATATGATGTTAATACTTAGAAGGAAAAATAATTTGACAAATAAAAACAATTGGTACTATTTTATTTTATTGTTCATGATAATATCACATTAAGGAGAGGGATGTCAACAAGCCCTTGCTTCGGGTTGTAGAGCTATTGCTAAGGTGGGAGAGTAGTTGGTTCTTACTTTTGTTAGTTATATAAGTTTTTCTTTTTTCTTTTTTTTTTCTTTTTTCTAATATTAGATGCTAATGGTGGTGGATAGATTTTAATAGAACATTGTTTTGATCATTTTTTTGGTTATACATGCCTTGCCAATGGAGTAACTGTTAATTTCTTCTCATTTACTCTATCTGACATCTTATTTATTTATTTAATTTTTGGCATATAATACTTTAATGAACTTGTCTAAGTGCTCTAGTTATCACATTATTTTTTGTTGAGTTTTCTTACGAAATTTTTAAAGAGCAAGGTTGTAAAATTTATGATTAACATATTCCAAACAAAACAACAATTGGAAGACTTACGGGGCTCAAAAGATTTCACATTGTTTTGATATTGTAATTCATGTTCTAGATATATTAGGAAGTTTAGAATTGGATTAGAATTTTGGTTGATAAGAATACTCCAGTTTGAATGAAATTTAGGGTTGAGATAAAAATTAGGACAACTCTAAAGGTAAATACAATCCATCGAGTAAGTAATGAAAATATTCAATACATATCTACAACCCAGCTGAGAGATTATGTAGATAGCAGACTTATCTAGTAAAGCTTGTAGCTTCGGTCACATCTTAGTCAAGACTTCAAGCTCAGGAAATTTTACTTCTAGTTTTTTATAGACTAGATCTACTTGTTATTCTTTACATATAGATTCAAACTTGCAATGAAAAAGAAGAGATTAAGAGAGACCTGTTCTAAGAGATTGTTTCAATGTTTCATTGACAAATTACCAGAAATTGTTTTCATGTTTTGCATATGACCTTGAAAGAGATCAAGACTGATTTTTTTTCTCTTTGATAAGTCTGAGGCTATTTTTCTATTTGGCAATGGTGTATCAAAAAGTAGAGTAAGAGGTTGACAGAATATGTGCAATGAGTTGTAAAGTATTCATAATCAATTTTCTTACAACTAAACTTTGTATGATAAAAGTTTTTGTTGATCTCCATGATCGGATTCGGAGTTTTTATGTTGTTGTTTTGGGAAGAGTTTTTCCGTCATCAATCTAGTTTTTCTTTTTGATAGTTTAATTACTTTGCTTGTTTGTATTACCATTGGAAGAGTGATTTAAGAATTTCAAACCCCCTAAACTTCCACATAGAAAACAAACGTGCTAGCCAACTAAGCTAACCTAATTGATTCTATGATCCTAATTGCTAAATTTTTATGTTGATGACTAAATGGCGTAGAATTCTTATTCTAGTATAGAAATCTGTATAATTTTAAACCCGTTACGATTGTGTCTAGAAATTTAGAGGTCTTAAGCAAAACTTTTAAAGAGGCCTAACTTAGGTAACTCCTTATCTCATTTTTTTTTAACTTTCTCAGTTACAAAATTATTTATTAAATTTTTATAATCAAGACATTCTACCATTTCACTCTCAATAGATAAAAAAATAGACAACCACCATATTTGTATCCCAAACAAATAAAAAATTATAAATAAGCTAAAAATAAAAGAAAACAAAGAAAGAAGATTATGAAAATCAACGGATAAGAGTTATACAAGTATTATCTTTATTTGTTTCTTTTCTCTCTTATTTTAGACAATTCTAATTTGATCTCTGCTTATGTATTGAAGAATGATTAGATTTGGATGATGGAAGAGCAACTGAACTATTTAATTGATGAAGATAAAGAATGGGGATGATAAGTTGATAACTTAAAATATCAGATAATTACTATTTGATTTGATGAAAATAAAGATTAGATTTGAATGATTTGTAGAATAATTGAATAATGATATATCAAAGATATGAGATTTGGATGATATGAATGACTAAATGGATTGATTTAACATACCTTTTTCCAAATTTTGGTAAATTCATAGTGTCTAGCAGAAATGAAATTAAAATAATAGTAACAATGTATTTAATAAAATAATTATTTAGTCTAAACCATCCCTACTTATATAGTGCTGGCTGTAAAACGTCAAGCAGGCTCGTGGACTTGCACAAAAAAGTCTTGAGCTGGAAAGCGGACTTGTAGATCACTTGCATATATAAGTCTTGCAGACTTGTAGAAAGGGTTTTCCATTCAAAAGCTAAAGGGTCCCCAAAGCGATGATTTTCATCCGTATAAAAGTTTGTGATTATCATTTCCGGTTCGTTACTCCCACCTTACTGTAATTTTGATATATATTATTAAATATGTATGAAACTTTAAAATAGGTTTTGTATCTATATTTAACATGTGCCGAATATATATATTCTTTGAACACATTAAAATACATATCTATTTATTTTTTGATTTTTTATTCAAATATGTGGATTAAAACAAATCTAAAGGTAATGAAAACCCTAAATCATGAACTCTCTTCTCTCTTATTTTTTTTTTATGTTATATATATTCAATTAGTAAATGTTTTTAAGTAATTAATTGTTATGAAATAGAATTTAATCCGTTTTATTTTGTAACTTCCATTTTGACAGTAGAGTATGTTTAAAGTAGTTATACTTTATAAAATAGAAGATAAGGAACATACGAGATCAATATCATTACAAGAAAATCAAAATATTGAAGGGAAAGAAGGAAATAACAAAAGCAAATCCAAAGTAAGAACGGATTAGTTAGATCAATGAATTCCTTAACCTTATTCATTAGCGAGAGAAAAATTCATTAGTTTTGTAAAAAGAAGTCAGTTTTTTTTTTCTTTTGAATTTTTTTTTCATATTGTATGACTTTTTTGCTATAAAAATTTTATTTATTTATTTGTTTTATATATTTTAAAAAATAACCTGTAAATAGGAAATGCTTAAAAATAAAAAAGAAACCCATGTATGCTAAAAAAAATATTAATTTTTTTTCACACGGGTATGTGAATTTTTATAATTTCAGGCATTTCTTGTGTTATTTACATTCATAAAATAAATAAATAAGTAAAAATTGTAAACGATGCTTCCAAATTGAGAAATCAAAATACTTCTTATATAGTGCTGGCTGAAAGACTTACAATAAACGTGAAGGACGAGTCTTTGAAATTAACGCGTCTATACGTTGGAATTAGGGAGCAGAGAGAGGATGATGGGACTTTAGAAAAATGAAAGACACTTTGTTTATAAAATTAATTCTTTCCTTTCTTTCACAAATTTCATGATTCTTCCATTTATTTTACGTTATAACAACCAGTAAAAATGATATTTTTTGGAATCTATTCTCTTTCGTTTCGGTTCTACAAACACCAAATAAAGGCTAAAAGTTTCTCATAAAAAACAAATTCGCAAATTGAACACAAAATTGGCACACCATGTCATACTGGGGAATAACTATTGAATTAGTGTTTCCAATACTGTACCTAACTTAATTTTTGATGGGTAAATTAATGTTTGGCATAATAAAAATTGGAGGTGTGCAAAATCAAACTTAAACAAAAAAAAGTTGTAGTTTTTAATTACTCAGTTCAACTAATTTGATTATCAGTTTAATTTTAGTTATTTTTTAGACCTAAAATTAGGTCCGATTCTTATTTTTATATCTGAAGGATCGAAATAACTGAAAATTGAATTAGAAATAAATTAAAAATTAGATAAATATAAATATATAAAATATTAATTATATATAATAATTTCATACAGAAACAAATTAGAAATTATATATTTATATATATAATATGATTTTGAATAATATAATAATAATAAATGTATAAAAACAAATAGATATTTATACATATAAAAAGATTTTAAAGTGATACATTTTTACCAGAATCAAATGGAACTATTTCGGTTATTTTAGTTGAGTAGTTCAATTTTTGGTTCAGGTTTGATTTTTTTTTTTTTCGATAATAAAAAAAATTCCAATAATTCTAGTTGAATAAACACTAAATGACTACGTACATGCCTGATTTAATGGGCATGGGTTATTAGTGAAAATCATAATTTTTTTTTTTTTTCTGGTATTCTACATATTTGCCGAGGAACTCTGTTCGAGTTATATCTTCAGAAACCCATACAGGACATGGATTTTTAATCTGTTTGTAATTTTTCCAAATTTTAAGTATTTTTACTTATTTTTTTAAAACGATATTAGCATTCAAAAAAAAAAAAAAAACTTTCATTAGAAATTCATATAGGACATGGATTTTTTGATCCGTCTGTAATTTTTTAATCTATAATAACAATGCTGGGATCAGATCAATTTAAATACTATAAAGATGTTACAATTTAATGAAAATGTAATTATGTAAATTAATTTTTGATATAAATATCCTTAATAAAAATTATATAACTAAATTAATAAATGTAAAGTCGTGGCATCATATATAAAAAATAAATCATTGTCTCAAGTAATTTTAGAGAAATATTTATTGTGGTGTTTTTATATTTTTTATTTTATTAATAATTATTTTTATATGAAGTCATATTTTTTTAAAACGAGATCTAAAAAATTAACACTTATTACGATATGAAGATTATTTTTATATATAATTAGCTCAAATTTAGATTTTTTTTTAAAGATTAAGTGAAAGTTATAACTATATAGAGTATTATTAATCATATACTGTTTACCAAATTAACATTAAAAATAAATATATGGACTTAGTCACTGGTCAATGGATCACGTACTAGTGCTAATCAAGCTGGAACGCGGGCGCGCAGACTTGCACAAAAGACTTTTCGCAAAAGACTTGTTCTGGAAAGCAGACTTGTAGACTTGCATAGGAGTCTTGCAGACTCGTGGAAAGCGCGCGTTTCCCATTTAGTCTTTTTGGTTTGAGTCAATTAACACAAAATGTTAATACAATAGCTAGAGGGCCCTCAAAGCGATGATTTTAATCGGTAAAAAGATTTGTGATTTCCGTGCTTCGAGCAATTATCATTCCCATTAATTTCCTTAACTCTCATCTCAATATAATTCTAGTATATATTATGAAATATGGAATTTTAAAACAGGCGTATCTATTTTTTATACGTATTAAATTTACATATTTTTTTTAACACAATAATATACGTGTCGAACAAATTACGTGACGCCTATCTAATTATTTTCCTATTTTTTGTTAAGATATGTGGATTAAAACAAATTTAAATTTAGGTAATAGAATTCTTTAAAATTATAAAATCCCATCTCTCTTATTTTCTTATGTTATATATATTGAATTATGTATTAAATTAATAAATTAGATTTCTTTCATATATGTGTTATATGCCCATGTATATAACTCATAAAAATATTTTTTTTTCTAACGTATTCATGATTTAGTTGTTTCTTAAGTTTTTAAAAATTCTATATTTGCGGTTGTATCCCTGTCGAGTTCGTATCTCGTATTCCTAATTAATTGAAGGGAAAGAAGTTGGGAATAACAAAAACAAGACCACGATAAGAACAGATTCGCAAGGTCAATGAACCCTTAACCTCATTCATTAGCCAAAAAAAAAAAACCGATAAGTTACAAGACAAGAAGTCAGTTTTTTCTTTCATTTTTGGATTTTTTAATATTATGTGACATTTTTTGTTGTAAAAATTTTATTTATTTATTTATTTTGTAACTTTTAATTTTTCTTTACACATTTATAAGAAAAATAAATTTTAAAAAAGAAATGCTTAAAAATAATAAAAAACCATATGTTCTTAAAAAAATTAGTTTTTTCACACAGGTATGTGAATTTTTATAATTTTAAGAATTTATTTTTTAGTTATTTTTAAAAAATGTGACTAACATGCTTAATAGTTATAAAAAATATTAAAATTGAGGCAAAAAATTTAAAAAAAAAAAACCTGGTATAAGACGATCAACTAGAAATAAAAAAAAAGGAAAAAACTGTCTGTTCTTTGGTTTTTCAAACTAAACCGTAATTCAATTAATACGAGTGAAATAAACTAATTCACATCTAGAACAAATCCTTTTGCAATTGAAAGAAATGCAACTATAGTTGGATATAAACCAATCTATTTGAAGTTTGTTCAAATTTAATTTAATTATAAGTTATTCAAACTCGACTCAAAATATAAAAGAAATGAATACAAATTATAATTTTAAACTTACTATACTATTAAATTATATTAAAATTTGATTCGATAGACTAATTATTAAGACCTTTGGATATATTTTGACTCATGTTTATTAGTGCTAGAATAGATTGAAGACGTATTTTGAAGTTATCCAATTAAGGAGTGTATTATTTAAGAATTGAAGGGCAGAAAGCTTGAATTATCACACCACTTTAATTGTTATAAGATGCAAACTCAAACTACGCAAATATACATAATGGGATTTCTGCTATTAATCTATTGCGTGAGATGATAAAGTATCTCATAAAAAAATTCAAAACCTCATATATATATATATATATATATTAAGGCCTCATTTACTTCAATGCAAAATATTTTTGTTTTCAAAACCATAAAAAAAAAATATTTCTTGAAACAAATGTGAATGTGTTTTTTGCATAATTATTTTTTTTTAAAGCAAACTTAGGTTAAATTTTACTTTGTTTATAAGTTTTAACTGAAATTTTATTTTAGGACTTCTGTTCTTATAATAATTAAGTGTTAGATCTTTTAATTAGTTGTAATCTCTTTTTTTAGTGACTATTTTGCCTATACACTTGCACAATTAATTATTTAATTTTCAAGGTTAAAATGATTACTTTAATTAGACATTGTATCTATTTAACAGGCTGGACTGTTAATTGCATGCGAAAGGAAAAGAACTTCGATGTTGAAGTAAAACTTTAGATAAGCCCATTAGGAATTTTTCAAGCGGACAAATAAAATGAAAGGACAGATAGCAGTGTTGAGCCGGCGCAACTCATGAACTGGGTTAATGATCAGCGGATTGAAACTCAGATACAATAGCTCCAATTAACAAAGGGTGAAGAATAAAGACGGTATAATATTTGACCGATTGAGACAGCTAATTAGACAAGTAGAGGTTTTGCAGGTTTAATTGTAAGAGGGAACTCAGTTCCGATAACCTCAATGACGGAAGGGTGATGAACAACCAAAAAGGTATGTACCATTGAGCAAGCCATCACACATATAGCCTCTTCTCGGTTTTCTAGCCCATTAACATTAATTAGAGGAATTAGTCGACCTCATGGGCATCGTGTATAGTTGATAAGTCTGAATTAAGCAGTAAGTTGTGTCAACTTAGCAACCCAGCGGGGGAATGGGCCGCTAAAATTGTTAATTGAAAGGCTCAAAAACTCCCCTCTTTACTAGCTTAAATATATCGGGAAATTGCCTTCATTATTGAAGTTGTTTCCTGATACTTGTGATATGTGCAAGGTTCTTGCAAAGTTCTCAATCGATCTCGGAATGGATTTCGGTAACAAGAGAGTGCCAAATTATTTGTATTTAGAACTAATTTCAGAGTTTTTCACAATTGGACCATAAATATGGGACTGCCCCCCTTAATTTTTTTTTTGACTATTTCTTTTGTTATTTTAAATCTTAAGCATTCATATTCTTTTGTGGATCCCATTACATAATTTTTTGCGAACCCCATTTTAATTGTTGAATAAGATGGATGGTTAAAATTAAAAATAATAAAAAAATAACAGAAAAATTATAGGGGAGCACAGTCCATAAATATTTTTGCACATTTGAACATGCCAAAAATAAGAAGATTCAATCATATTTGAATAGAGTCAATGTTATAAATTATGTTGACTATGAGTTTTATACCTTAATGAAAATGGAGTTTAAATTCGATGGACATTCAAAAGATACAAGAATGATTCTGATAATGAAACTATAAAGAGTTTATTATTATATATAAAACCAATTTTATTACTATAAAGAGTTTATAACTTAATAGAAATGTGGCTATAAAAATTAATTTTGACATAAATATCCTTAATAAAAGTTGTGTTAGTAAAGTGATAAATTACACCTCCATTTTTCTTAACATTTGGGTAATTATACTTATTATTCTTCAATATTTAAAAATTAACTTACTTTCTTAATTTTGAAATGTTGTTAACATTAATTCTCTTATACTAAATCTAATAGAAAATGTCAAAATAATCAAAAATTTAGGTATTTTTTTATTTTATCCTTCATCCTTTCATATTTTCGTTAGTTTTTTCACAAAAATCTCCAAATGTTTCTATTTTTAATTGGTTTTTTACCTGTGTTTGGAGATTTGTGTGAAGAAAACTGACGAATATGTGAGAGCGGAGGGATAAAATAGGAAAAACACTTAAAATTTTGATTTCTTTAACATTTTTTGTTAAGTTTTAACGGTTTATTTAACGGAAAGGAATTAATGTTAATAATATTTCAAAATAAAGAGGTAAGTGTAGCTTCTAAATGCTAAGGAGTAGTAAATTTAATTACCCAAATGTTGAGGGGCGATAGGTTTAATTTACCTTTGGTAAATTGTATAATAAATGTAAATAAGTTATTATGGTATTATTTGAATGGAAAAAAAATAATAAAAATCTAAAAGTTGACGTAAAAGTGTTATGTGGAAATTTTTGATTTGATTGTATCTTTCAAAAACTAAAAAAAAAAAAATTTGATTGAAAGAAATTAAAAAAATTAATAAAAGTTGGTGAGTTTTAGTGGATTTTAGTAAACCAAACACCTCTATATATCTTCAAGTTTAAAGTTGTGATATCAAATCTAAAAAATAAATTATTGTCCCAAGTAACTTTAAAAGAATATTTTTATTTCCTCTTAAATATTTATTGTGACTTTACATATTTTTAATCTTATTGACAGTTATTTTTAGATGGATGTAGGTTTCGTTAAATCACGACCTAAATCAATTATAAATTACTATAATACGAGGGTTATTTCTATACAAAACTAGCCCCAAATTAGGATCAGAACTTTTTTATTGATAAAAATTAGAGAAAATTAGTGAAAATTAATAGAAATTAGAGAAAATTAGAAATTACTTTATAAAAAAAAAGTTAGAAAAATTGAAGAAGGTTAAAAAACTAATAAATTTGTTAGAGAAAGTTCTTGCTCCGAACAGTCCTAAGTGAAGATTACAAATATATATAGAGTATCAGTAATCATGTATAGTTTTTTTTTTGGTAATTATAATCATGTATAATTTACCAAATTAACATTAAAAATAAATACATATTACATATCTCGATCTGAGCCAATGGTCAATATATTGGATCATATACTAGTGCTAACATAGCTGGAAAGCAGGCTCGTAGACTTGCAGAAAAAAGCCTTAGCTGGAAAGCAGACTTGTAGACTTGCATAGGAGTCTTGCGGACTTGTAGAAAGGGTTTTCCATTCAAAAACTAAAAGGGGCCCAAAGCGATCATTTTCAGCCGTATAAAAGTTCGTGACTCCTTGCTCCTAGCAATTATCATTTCCGTGTATTTTACTCTCACCTCACTGTAATTTTGATATATATTATGAAATATGTATGAGACTTTAAAATAGATATTGTATCTATATCTAACATGTGTCGTATATATATATTATTTGAACACGTCGAAATATGTATCTATTTATTTTTTGATTTTTTATTCAAATATGTGGATTAAAACAAATCTAAATTTAGGTAATGAAAACCTTAAATTCTTGAACTCTCATCTCTCTTATTTTTTCTTTTTTTTTTATGTTATATATATTCAATTAGTAAATATTTTTAAGTAATTAATTGCTATGAAATGGAATTTCATCCGTTTTATTTTGCAACCTCCATTTTGATTCAAAGTAGTTATACTTTGTAAAATAGAGGACAAGGAACATGCGAAATTAATATCATTACAAGAAAATCAAAATATTGAAGGGAAAGAAATGAATAACAAAAGCAAATCCAAAGTAAGAATGGGTTAGCTAGAACAATAAATCCCTTAATTTTATTCATTAGCAAAAGAAAAATCGATTAGTTTTGTAACAAGTTGTCAATTTTTTTTTTCTGAATTTCTTCATATTATATGACTTTTTTTGGTATAAAAATTTTATTTATTTATTTATTTTGTAGATTTAAAAAAAATAAATTGTAAATAGGATTTAAAAATCAGAAAACCCCATGTATGCTTAAAAAAAAAAAAAAACTAGTTTTTTCACATAGGTATGTGAATTTTTATAATTTTTAATCATGTCTCTTGTTTTATTTACATTCTTTAAAAAAAAAATTGTAAACAATGCTTCCAAATTGGGAAATCTAAATACTTGGTAAAAAAAGGTTAACTTTCTTTTCATTCCTACGTGGGTTGTATGAAATAGTAGGATTAATAACTTTTCAACAAATATAGTTTTAACCTAGTACCGTAAAACAAACTAATTTATTCGAAACTTGCTTGAATTCGAGTTGATTCGATCATAAGTTACCCAAACTTGACTCAAAATATAAAACACAAATCATAATTTTAAAATCCTTATACTATTAAACTTGATTAAAATTCGATTCATTAAATTAATTACTAAGTTCTTTGGATGAATTATGACTCGTATTTCATGATGCTCGAATGGATTGAAAAAGTATTTTGAACTGATCCAAGAAGTGTATTATTCAAGAATTTTTCCCTTAAAAAAAAAAATAAAAAACAAAAACCTCCTTAGCGGGAAGAGGTTTGACAGGAACCCCTACGAGTTTATTAAAATTTAAAAAAAAAAATACAAGAAGGAAAGGGATCTAAACTGTACCTCCAAAAAGAGAACAGGAAAGGTATAGCAAAAAGCAATAATGAAGTAGTGACTCACCACTTTACAACAAAAAGAAAGCCTATGAAATATAAGGAAAATCAACTTGTGGTGACTCACCACAGTACAATAAAAGGGAGGGAGACATAGATCTAACCTCCCAAGAAAACCAAAAATAATAAAAAGAAACTTATGTCCTAGTCTGAGAAGTCTCATTAGCATTCAAAGAAAGAATACTAGTAATAGCTCAAGGAAGATCACTCAGCTCATAGAAAGTCTGGTCTTGCTAGTTTGTGCATGCCCAATTAGCCAGTTTACTACTTGGTTAGCTTCCCAGTAAATATGACAAATATGAGTTAAAGTAGAAGTGCATAAATGACGAATCCGAGATAAAAGATAAAAATATTCCCAACGCTGTCGGAAGTACCTAAAGAAACCATAGTAGCCAAATCAGACTCGACAATTAAACTTATGTAACCCATTCCAAAGGCAATCTCCAAACCCAGCAAATTGCAAAAAGCTCGACATAAATAATGGCCGTTTGGCCAAGGAATTAGGCAAAAGCAAAAACAATTTGACCAAGATGGATGCGAAGGATACCACCAGCTGCTGAAGGTCCAGGATTTCCTCGGGAGCATCCATACACATTAAGCTTCAGTTATCCCAACGAAGGCCAAATCTAAGAAATAGCTTTAACTTACTAAAGTCGAGAAAGTAGAGTCCGGATAGCTCAGACAAACTGTAGAGAAAAGTCTCCACGAAATTAAGAAGTTTTGAGCTTATGAGCCAGCCCAAGAAAATGGAGATCCACCAAAATACGATGGATGATAGCTGGAGGAGAAAATGGGATACCCTCAAATCGGTATGCGTTATGAGCTTTCCAAATATGCCAAGGAATATAGCATGCAGTCACCACCTAAATATGACCCACCGAATGAGCATTGGCTTCAATGAAGAAGCTTTGTAGGAATAAAGATAAAGTCAAAACTGCGGAGTTTGAAAAGCTTATGGAAATGCTACCAAACCTAGTGGGATAGAGCTCAATCCAGAAAGAGATGTCAGTTGGTCTCACTAGCATATCGACAGATGTAGTGGGAAACCATATGACAGCCTTTACGGCAAAGAAAGCCATCCAGAGCTAGGTAGTTGTTTGAGTCTCCAAAAGGCAAAAAAAAAAAAAACCTGTAATGGGATGTGCTACTGCCAAATACAAGAATAAATAGGGTTCATCTCCTAGTAGAATGAAGAGAAAATTCCTCATCTAAAGATAAACTCCACTTGATTTGATCTAGGCCCTGTCTAGAAATCAGAATAGAGAAAATCTGCTCAACAACAGATATAGGAAGCTCAGGCCAAATACATTCTTAGTCCCAACTAGTATCAGTCCAATAATAGGAGACTAGAGCTCTAGAAGTAGCATTGGGATTGAGAATAATTAGAGGAAAATTCCTAATCCAACAATCATACCAAAAACTGATATCCCCAGCATTAAGAAACCACCTCGCATAAGGCTCATCCATAACATGAGCTCTAGCCAGCCACTGCCATATAGGGGAGGCAAGATAAGAAAAATGAACCATATAAGGATGATGAGCATGGCAATATTTGGCCTTAAGGAAAAAAGCCCATAGAGACTGCTGAGATCTAAAGTGCCACCAAAGCTTAGCCTCACAAGCAGAGGCCAAATCTGAGAAAGAATGTACACCCAAGCCACCCTCTTCCGTAGGAAAACAAACCTCATCCCATTTACACCAGTGAATTTTCCTAGCAATGTTAGAATTTCCCTAAAGGAATTTCGTGAAGAGTCTCTCAAGCTAGTGAATGACGTCAGCAGGCAGCCTTAAAACATGTAAGAGGTGGGTAGACATCGCAGAAAGCACATATCTGAGCAGAATAATCTTGCCACCAAAAGAAAATAAACGATTGGCCTAGCTAGAAATCTTATCTCTGACTTTTTTCACAATTTCATCAAAATAAGATATCTTTAGATGTCCCAAATAAATAGGACAACCCAGATAAATGAATGGGAGAGGCCCCTTCTGAAAGCTTAGTGTATGCTAAATAATCCCATGCCGTGCCAGAGGAACAGAATGCCTTAAATAATACCGGCTTTTGGCTTGATACACTAATTGCCCAAAAACTGATTCATACTTGTGTAAAAGATCTATAATACGCTTAATGCTAGAATGACTTCCATTAGAAAAAATAAAATAATGTCATCTGCAAAACTTAAATGGGATATTGAAATAGGGCAACCAGTAGAGTATGCAATATTAGGATAGCGAGTTTATAGATGAGACAATCCTCTGGATGAAAATTCAGTAGCAATGATGAATAAGTAAGGGGATAAAGAATAACCTTGGCGAAGGCCCCTCTGAGACTGAAAAAAAACCTTAGCAGCTCCATTAACCATGATAAAAAACCAAAGCTCAGAAATAGCCCTTCTAATGAGAGAAATCCACCTATCAAAGAAACTAAACTCCTTGAGCATTTGAAGAATAAACTGCCAGGACATACGATCATAGGCTTTAGCCACGTCAAGCTTCATCACAACATTATGCCACCGTACCTAACGATTCAGATCATAAACCAGCTCTTGGGCTAACAAAATATTATCATGTATAACATGGCCAGGAACAAATCCACTCTGATAAGGAGAAATAAGACGAGATAATAAAGAGGATAAATGATACATCAAAATCTTTGTTAACACTTTATTACTCATATTGCATAAACTGATAGGTCAAAAATCTGCCTAAGTAAAAGGAGATGATTTCTTAGGAATTAAAACAACCAAAGTACGAAGAAACCCTTTAAGCATAGTAGAACCATGAAAATAATCCAGGGCAGCAGCATAGAGATCCTCAACAATAATGTCCTAGCGGGCTTGATAAAATTGACTGTAAAATCCATTAGGGCCAGGGACATTGTTAGTATCAATAGAGAAAATAGCCTAGCGTACCTCATTAATCGTCGGCTCAGCATAGAGACGTAAATCATCCTCAGTAGTCACCAGAGAAGGAATGAAGTGAAAATCAACTTGTATAAAGTGAGAATCATCCCCCAGAGAGAAGGCCCTAAAAAAAGGATATGGTCGTAACATTAATCTCTGAACTACCAGTGAGCAAGTTACCCTCATCAAATTGAATCTTGTGAATAGCTAAGAGATGGTGCTTCTTTCAAATCACAGCATAAAAAAGACTAAGAATTTGCATTCCTTTCCTTAAGCCACTGAATGCAGGATTTCTGCATCCCCTTCCTTTCACCAATCTTGCCTTTCTACCTTCCCTATTTAATTATTTAGCTTGTTCATTAAATTTTAAGATATTTAAATATAAACATGAATAAACATAAATGGATTGACATGGATTGACACAAATTATAAATTCAAACGCATACGCTTCATCATCCGACGTAATTGCCATCTCTAATTATGATTTGAAATGGGTCCCCGGGGGGTGGGGGGCTGCTCTGCCAAATGGATGTGGTTGATTCAATGATTATAATGTGATATAAGTGATTCCGCAGTCCAAATTAGAAATTAAAATATGTTTTATCTCCCTAATTGGCCTTCAAGTCTTCATTGTTTCTCTCTCCTAAAAAAAATATCTGTCAAGTACCAAATTTTGTGATCGAATGCCCCCTAAAATCATGCTATCGCGTTGTATACATTTACTCTGTCTTACATGTAAGAGCCATGCAACAATCTTAAGCAAGATAAATAGGATATAGAGACAGAACAAAAGTGACTCTGCCTTAGAGACAGAACAGAAGTGAAGCTTCAGCCATCGGCTGGGTATAATGTGCCGAGTCACAATATACTAGGCTCACTCCGCCCGACAATCTAATCAAATAAGCAAAAGAAAGTCTATACAATCTACCTCATGACGGAGGATCAAAAGAATAACTGAATAAGTACAAGTGTAGTCTCGCAACCGAGGCACAAAAGAATACAATATTCAAAATAAAAAGTCAAAAGTAAAGGTAGCTAAGCTTCTCGACTTAAAGGTTCTGCATGCATATCCACCTTAGGACCTACAAATAAGTTTGTAAAAGGTGAGCACGATACAACAAGTGCTCACTTCAATAAGAACACAAGTATGGCCTTTCATTCTACTATTATGATTAATAATAATATTATGAAACTTGAACTTAACATGATATAAAGATATTATAAAATAATTCATATATACCTGCTCACAAACTCTACCACTACTACCCTCTTTATGCATGGCCAATATATACATCCCAGTTCCTTCTCCCAATCATGAAACCCAATTTAGGATTAAATTACTCTAACTAAGGGTGGATCTACTCTTTGCCTAGGGGCAGACCCATCAAAAAAATTATATTACTAATGTTTTTTCTTGTTGATATTATCTTCCGTATTCAATTATGTTCATCCAAGAAACGAAAAAAAAAATTTAATTCAATGCTAATTTTGTCCACCCAATAAAAAAATTAGTCTAATACTAATTATGTCCACTTAATAAATGAAATAAATTATAACCAAATACACATCAATACAATTGTATTTAGTTTACCAAATATAACTAAAAAATATCAAACTTTATCTTAACTCTTTTCTCTTACTCTTTTCTTCTTTTTTTCAAGAGCAATTAAGTCATTTCTTTATTCTTTTAATAGAATCCCACAAACTATTTATATATTTTATAATTAATGTCTACCTTTACATAAAATTTTAACTCCGCCCTTGAATCAATAATGATAGAGCATCACAATACATACATGCATATATATATATATATATATGTAGATCACAGGTATATGTACATTAATAATAAAATAAACACATGCTTAGCCCATTGTAGAAATGGGGAGGGGACTATCGCCGGGGATAAAAAAAAAATCACGGGTTGAAAAGGTTGGAGAAGTCAGAAGCGAGCCGGGAAGCAATGGCGGAGTGGTACATGGCGTCTTGAAACGACGACGTGTCCCTTGTCATTAGCCGGCTTTGCTTGGCCTTCTCCTCGGTGAAGCTTCCCGGGGCGAACCGAGATCTGGCCATCTTCGCCTCGGTGTCCGAAGCCGACTTGTTCTCCGCTTTCGTAGAGAGATCCGCCTTGTCGCCGCCACTGTTTCCGTCGGAGTCAACGTAATCAGGCTCGGAGGACCAACTGAAGATCGGCGTCCACCAGCTGGATGATGAGAAAATCTTTCCATGGTTCGTATCAGGATTGCGGTGACCACCGGCGGCGCAGGTGCGGGCTCGGATAGGTGGGAAACTTACAAAACTGGTGGCCATTTGATGTATATTGCGTATAGATATAGAAAGAGAAATAGAAATAAATTGTTAAGAGGGTTTGAGCTTTGGGAGGATGGGGGAGCAATCCAGGGGTTTAAGGAGAGTGGAAATGGGAAAAGTATAAGATTGTACACGTGGCAGTTAAATAATTGCGTGGTCTGGGGTCCACTTTTGGCCTTTTGGTCTCTTTCGCCTTTCACGAGGTGCTTTTCCGTACGCTCTACTGTCCGTGCAAGGCACCTATTAAGGCGCATTTCAGATCTTAAAACGAAAAAGAAAAAAAAAAAAAGCATGCTTTTGGAGTGAGAATTTTGTGAAAGAGAAAAATAAAATAGAAAATAAATATAAAATTTTATATATTTATTCAAATAGATTAAAAATATAATAAAATAATATTAATTTTTTAATTTAGACTCTATTTATTTAGGTGGTATTTGGATGACCAAAAATAAAAATAAAAATAAAAAAATTAGTGTAAAAGTGACACGTGGTAGAATTTGATTGAAAGAAATTGAAAAAAGTATATTTTTTTTTTATAAGTTTTGATAATTTTTGGTAAGCCAAACAGTCCCTTAATGTAAAATACTTTTCAAAAACTATCTTTACACACGTTTTAAGAAAATATTTTTCAAAAATATGAGTAAATATTTTTTTTCAAAAGATATTTTATGTTGAAGCAAACGGAAGCATCAATTAATTTTAATTTTTTAAAAGATGAACTTATTTACACTTCACAAATAAATTATTACAATTTACTTTACTTTTTCATTAAATAAAATTTTACAACTACTCTTCTTCTTTTAATAAGATATATTATAAATTATAAATACATTTTTACAAAAATTAGAGTAATTATGTAGTTTTATTAAATAAGAAAGCAAAGTGAAGTGTAAAAATTTATTTATGAAATACAAATAGACACACTTTTAAATTTCATGTCATTTTACTTACATTTTCTATCACATTTTAAATAGGAAAATAAATTTTGAATCCTTATTTATTTTATTTTGCTGAAGTGAACATTAGTCTAGAAGTTCAGTTTTCATTAGAAAAATACGTTTTAGGCTTTCAAAATACTAAAATTTGTTGTATGGAGAGAGATAGAGAGACACGAGTGAGAAAGGGAAATTTTTTATAAACATGGACTAAAATAATAAAAAGAGAAAGAGAAAAGCAATAAAAAAAATATTTCTTTATTTGAATGAACTAAAAAAATATAATAAATAAAAAATATATTAATTTTTTAATTTAATAAAATTAACTTACATTCCATTTCTTTTTCCTAATCATTTTCTAGCATAACCTAAATAGTAGAATAAATTTAGGTTTTTATCCGTTTTATTTTCTTTTGAAAATTTTAATTCAAACACAGTTTAAGTAAGTATAAATTTAGGTTCTTAATTTTCATAAAAGAAAAAAGAAAATAAGCTTTTGAAATATTAAAGTTGTTGTCAAGAGAGCCAAAAAAAAGAGAGAACCCAGTAAAAGAGAGAGAAGAAAACTTGATAAACATGAAATAAATTAAACAATAAAAAGAGAGAAATATTATTAATTAATAAAAAGTATTTGATTTTCTTAAAAAAATTGTAGGCACACACCTTGATGAATATACATACCAATTCCCCCTTTTATATACCAAGCAAACGAAACAAAAAAAAAAAAAAATGTTTAGATTCTTTAAAATAATAAAGTTGTTACTTGGAGAAAGATATAGAGGGATGAGAGTGAGAGAAAGAACAAAAATTAGATAAATATGTAATAAAAAAATAAAAGAATAGTTTTTTTATTTTTGTCTTTTCAAATGTATTTTTACTTTTTATTTAATAAAAAGATAATAAAAATAAAAATTACAAAACATTTGGATTAACAAAAAGTCAAAATGTCATATTATTTATGTAATACCCGATATTTAATTTTCGATCACTTATGTATTATTTTGGTCCAATAAAATATTTAAACTGAGATTGAGTTGATTATTTTATTTTTCTTAAACCGAGTTTAGCCTAAATTGATATTTAGTTGGATAACTGGGTCTAGAGTCCAACCAGTTTCTTTTCTTTCTTTCTTTTCCTTGCTTTTTTTTTTTTTTTCCTTTCTCTTTTCTTTCTTTTTGGCTCAATAGTTTCCACAAAATAGAGGGAGATGGAGAGGGAGAAGAGAGAGGAAAGGGAGAGTAGAGAGAGAAAATAGGTTTCAAGAAGGAAGATCAACAGATTAGAATAATATTCGACGCTACGAACGTCGTGGTGGTGTTCGTTTCTTATGATTTTGCTCGAGCTAAAAGATACAGGCATTTGAAGTTCAAGCACCAAAACCTAAATTTTCTTTTTTCTTATATTCATGCTCTAGACATTATTAAGATGAATTTGATGTATATATATGCTTGATTTGGTTGAATATCATGAGATTTGTGTGTATATATATATATATATGAATACGTGTATATATATATGCATATAAATATGAAAATCTTGCATATATTTAAGTTATTATTTGATTAAATGTTGTAGAAATATGTGATTTAAGTGTTTAAATGTTTATATATGAATTATTGTTGAGACTGTGGCTTGGATGGGTGACTTGGGGAAGATTTGGAGTTAGCTTTCATTGAAAACAAAGCCATGAATTGGGCACTGGTCTCTGGTGTCTGGACCGGTAGAAAGGGTGTCCGGATCAAGGGTGTCCGAATTGGCTAGATAGGGTGTCCAGACCGCAGCTTAGTATGGCGAAATTTCAAAAAATGTCGCAATTGATTTCGAAATATATTTTTTGTGCCTAAACTTGATTATTATTGATTTTTAAAGATAAAATAAACCCTAAATCATCATCAAGCATAATGAGAATGGGTGTTTATATTAAAATAATATTTATTTATATGATTGAGCATATCATGTGCATGG
The DNA here is from genome assembly GCA_019916065.1 of Vitellaria paradoxa. Classification (NCBI taxonomy): domain Eukaryota; kingdom Viridiplantae; phylum Streptophyta; class Magnoliopsida; order Ericales; family Sapotaceae; genus Vitellaria; species Vitellaria paradoxa. Next base: position 218,172 of record JAINTL010000106.1, on the reverse strand, counting down.
GGCTGGGGTTGTATCATCCAGTTTGATATTGTGATATTTGATTGGTTAAGAGTACCATATTTATGTTGTGACGTGCCAAGGCACGTGTTATACATACAGACGGGATTCTTGATTTTGAGAAAAATGATAAAATGAGATTTTGAAAATACTATATGATTCCTAGTCAATATTTATGAGTAGAACTTTGTCATTTGGAGTTGATATGTTAATTATGAGATATTCTCTCCAGATTACAGTTGGACCTTAATTGAACTAAGCAGATACTTGACTAGGTGTGTAACTTAATTCCCTAGCAAAAGGGTTAGGGGGTGTAACTTGGTTTCCCTTGAGTCTTGCACCAGTGGGAGTGTAACACGGTTTCCCACTCGGTTTATATATATATTGAGATAGACATTTCCTATAAGTATAAACGATGTGGTTGATGACCTCGCATGCTTTGTTAGGTATCATCCATCCCAGAATAAGGTTAAGGGTAGATGGAGACTAAAATATGCATTGACATTGCATTCTATCACATCCCACTGTATGAGATTACATTTGTATTCTTTTATATTAAAATGCTGATATACGTGACAGTGATATTGATTGATGAGATATATGGTTTATCCGATTAATTATGAGTTTGGTTATAAAATAAAAAATATAAATTAAGAACTAGAGTGACCTGATTTCTGAAATGGGATACACAGGCAGTTTATGCTTGAGTAGTTAAGTCTGGTCTTAATTATGCATAATAATAATTGTGTTTATTTTTTTTAACTGAGAATTGAATTATTAATATTATAAATTGTTTGACCAAAATGTGGGTTTACTGTTTACATTTATGATGTCATTATTTTGAGAGATATAAATACGATTATAGTATTTATTTTAACCATTTAGACCTTGGATATAGTCATTGGAAATAGTGTTAAAGTGGATTATGTTATTGATAAATTGATGGTGATATAATCAAATATTATTTTATATGCGAATAAATAATGATTTTGAATATTTTTATGATTATAACTCAAGGTGAATTAAATTTGGATTGAATTTTATTTATTTATTTTAGTTTCCACATTCTTATACTGTCTGTCTTGAACAGTTAAGTTAGAGGTGTGCTAATTTATTTTTTTATCTTCTCATAAAAGTGATAAGCATTCCTAAAATATCCCAAATAAATCAATTTATAATATTAAATGATAAAAATGAAAGGATCTGTTTAAAAAGAAAAAGTTAAAAAAGCATTCTTAAATATTTTAAAGAATTATGCCATGTACAATTTAATTTCTATCAAACATCTTACTATAATTTACACTAAACAAAACAAATGAATTCAAGATTCTATTTATTAACTTCACTTGTTTGAATGTAAAATACTTTGTCACGCCCTGGGTTTTACAACCCGAGTACGCGAACAAATAATACATATTACACCGTTCATTAACTAACTTTCTTGTTCCACATCAGAACCATACACACATACTATGGAGCAAAGAAAATAAAATAATTAAAACTAAACTTTAAATTTAAATAAACGCCTCAATTAATTCACTAGGCAAACAAAGCTCCAAAACTAAACTTAACCAATCTCTAAAAAAAATAAAAAAAAAGTTAACATTCACCTCAAAACAGAGGTTTGTCATAATCCACTCAAAAATAATTTCCTAGATGTCTAAAACAATTACATAAAAAAATAATAAATAAAACTTTAATTCCTATGCTCAGAAGGTCCAGCATGTGTCTCAAATTCGTTACCTGCATTGCAAGCTGTAAGGGGATGAGCACTAATATCACGTGTGCTCGGAATCCTAGTAATAATATAAATTGCAATGATGTCCTAGCATGTCACTAAGTGAAACAATCATGCACAGATAGCAAACTCAAGAAAAATATTAAATTAATTTATCAATTTATCTTTATTATAATTAATTTCATTTTAGCACCACATCACACATCAAAAACAATTCGATTTCATGGTACTGCTGCTTGATTGTCCCGTAAAAATAGGACCCAACCAATATACATCTTCCTTCGATGTCTGCTTAGTTGTCTCGTAAAAACAAGACCCAACTAATATACACCATTCTTCGGTGTCTGCTTCCTAGACCGAAGTGTTAGGAATATAATATGCCACCCTTAGGTATCTGCTCGTTCGTAGGTTACTAGCCTACTGGAATCGATAACCAACCCCGCGCGGGTTTCGAGATTTTCAACCCTTGGGTACGTATACCCTATATTTTCAGTACCCCTCAACCTAAACAAAACACAAAAAATCAAAATTTACCTTGAATTCACATTATATAAACTTCTCTTTAATTAAATTTTAAAACCTCATTAACCATAAATTTTCCGACACATAATTAACACAACTTTAATCCTATTACACAAACGATCCTACGGTTAATATCCAGAATACCTAAGTATGCAATTAATACTTTAACTGTTGGCCATCAAATTAGTCACACATCCAATTCATTCACGTGAAGGAATTCATAGAAAATAATATAAAATCACTAATCATTACTTTTCAAAGCAATTAGGTTTTCAAAGCAAGTCACTCATGTGCTGGACGTTTCACTCAAGTAGGCTAACAAAATTAAAAAATATATTTTCAAAGTAAACATCCAGCAATCTTATGATTAATGCATATATCCATATATAATAAATATATGTTAATAATACAACAAGTCATGATTTTTTTTTGTCCTTTTGTGATTATATATATACACATTGGTTATGTATATATGTATATAAGATTCCTAAGGCTTCCTGGCAATGTATTAATCAGACTAACAATTGAACCTCACGCCTAACGAGGTCACTAGAAGACAAAAGTGAATAAAATAAATAATTATCATATTAATATATATATAACTTCTCTTACTTATATATATATATACACTTGAAGAATCAAAACTCTCTGTCAGGCAATTCAATTGCTCCCTCACGCCCAATGAAATCACAAAAGTCAAACGTGTAATTAAATAAATCAACACAAAATTCTACACAGCATACATGCTTACGTATCTTCAGTACACATAATTTCCCAAATCAGCGAACAGTCAAATTTCCAAACAAACAATTTTCGTATATATATTATATATATATTTTATAAATACAGGCAATAGAAGGATTCGGTCCCCTTACCTATTAAATCCGGCAAATTAACTTCTTCTCTTTCACTGTTTCAGCGCCATACATCTTCTTGCTCCTCTCTCTCTCAGTCTCTCTTCTTCTCTCTTAGGGTTTCTAATTTTTTTTTATAAATACTGCAGTATATATATTTAAATAGCAGAATTTAATTTTAACAAAATAAATTATTTACCTACTCCCCATAGGATTAGGAAAATTACACCACTTCCCTAAAATTTTAAAATCTTTTCAAATATAACCCAAAATTAATCTTTTTAAATAGAAATCCAAAAATTTCAAACCATTAAATTTAAATAGCAAACTAAATTTATCAAATAACAATATCCAAATTAAAAAAAAAATCTGGGTTATTACATACTTTGTAAAAAATAATTTTATTCTTACAATATCAAACATATTATTTACATTTTTAATGTAATTTTACACAAACATTTTGAAAAGTATTTGACATTAAAATAAACAAAACCTAAATATTCAATGTCTAAATTTTAGGATAACATTGGCAAAACCAGCATTACCTTGGAAAAGTTGTGCTACTAATTACCACAGTTGGCTTGTTGGTTATACCAAATATTTTCTTACAAACTAGAGGAAGGAAGCTTAAATATGTTAACTATGATAGACTGGTAGTGATATGGGCAAATCAATGAAAGACTAGGCGAGCTACACCAAAACACGGTGAATTACTCTCATCTCATTTTGCTTGGGTGAAGAAAGTACTCATATATGTATAATTTGACATATTTATAATATAACGTGTTATAAAGTCCTGAGAATACTAGACATTTATCCGTATCAATAAAAAATTACAAAAAAAGAATGCTTTCAAATGAAAAAAATTCGCGTATATATAGAAAATATTGATTTTAATAGAAAAATAGTTTTCTAACCCGTTTTGTAAATTTTCAATTTCTTCTACTTTTTGTTATTATAATAATATGTTTAAAAGTTATCAAACAAAAAAAAAAAAGTAGATAAAAAATTGATGAAAAATGTTAATAGGACGAAAAAAAAGTTAAAGAAAAACATATAATTTTTTCATTCCTAAACAAATCTTAAAACCCACAGGATTTGGAGTGACGCGGGACGGGACAAGTTGAGTAGGACAAGTCCAGATTAAATTTAATATTATAAAATATCCTTACTAATAGCACTTTGTGTATTGAGTAGTTGAAGTATTAATGTTGGAATGTTTTTGTTTTATTATTTTACTAATTTATATATTGATATTTTTATTTTTTATTCTTTTGTTTTTATGTTTTATTTGTTGTTACGTTCTTAAAAATAAAATAACAAAATATATATTGTTTATCTTAACGGTTAGGCCAAGCGGGTAGAGAACGGAAATTAAAACCCATTAATTGCTAAAAAGGAAATTATTTAGTGGATGGTATTAGAGAAAGGATTTCCTGCTCCACCCCATTGCCATTTCTGCGTATGCCCGCAGACACAAAAAAAGAAGAGCTGCCTGATCCTTCCACCCCCACCCCCCTCCATTGAAACAACATCAGCAATGTAATTTCAACTCTAAACTTTGTGTAACATTAAATGATGTTAGGTCATTTACTTTAATGTGATTATTAAGTCACACAAAGTAGTAGTCAAAACTTAGATTGACGATAAATTATAATTATATAGCATCTTTTTTTTTTTATTTTAGAAAATAAAGTAAAATTATTAATTACAAATTATGTCTAGAGCTGAAATTATCATTATTACATTGGTCAAGCCAGGGACGGGGCTTATGTAGGACCAAGGGATGGTCATGGCCCCCTAAATCTGGAAGATACCCAACTTATATAATATATTTTAGAATAAATTAGGCCTAAATCTTCTCAACATTTAGATAATTGCACAAATATCTTCAACATTTAAAATTTACAATTCCTTTTATTTTGAAATATTGCTAACCTGGCCTCCTTTGTAAGTTTTGCTACTTATTTCGTTAAAATTTTATTCTAAAAATAATTATGCCCCTGGCCCATTGTTTACTCATTTTCTCTCAACGCATAGTCCAAAATCGCTCTCTCTTCTAACGTTTTTATTTTATTGAAATTATAATAATTTATTTTATTAAATTTAAAATAATAATTTATGATTAAAATGATTTATTTTATTAAATAAAAATTATTTATTAAAAATAGTAATTATCTACTAAAATAATTTATTTTAGTAAAATTAAAATTAATAATAATTACATATTAGAATATTTATTTTTTAAAAAATAAAAATTAATAATAAGAATATATTAAATATATATTTTTCTTAAAATTTAAACTATTATTAAAATAATAAATATTATTAAAATGGTTTATATTTATTTTTATTAAAATTTAAAATACTACTAAAATAGTAACAATTTTTAAAATAGTATATTTTATTAAAGTATTTTATTAAATTATATTAATTTTATTAAATCTAATAATAATTCATTATTAAATTATTTTATTTAGTTATATATTTTTACTAAAACTAATTATTATTAAAAATAATTATTTTATAACATTAAATTAATTAATTTAAATATATTTTATTAGATTAATTAATCAAATAAATTTTAAATATACTTTATTGTATTTAATTAATTTTATCTTTTTCAATAAACTTATATATATTATTTAAATAAAATTAATTATGTAAATAAAATTACATCACCAAACATGTTTTCTATTTTTATTTCAAATATACCCGAAACTAAAAAAAATAAAAAATAATTAAATATAATATTACCTAATGTATCTTAAATAAGTTTTTTTTTTTGTTTGAAAAAGTATTTAAGTAAAACTTTCTTTTTTGGATAACTGCACCTCTACTAAGCCCTGAGGTCCTAAAATTAACGATCGAATAAACCCTCCAATGGTCCTAAGGAGACTTGAACTAATGACCACTGAAAAACAAATTCAAAATCTTACCAATTTAACTAATCTTCAAGGTTTCATCTAAGTATAATTATAAAATTTTATTTTGTTTTTTTTTGGTTAAATTATTAGTTGTGTCCAAGTTCCAATTCTGATTATTATGGTTGAAATTTAATTAATCAGACACAATTAAAATTACCGGAGAATCATATCAATAAAAGAGTTCTTCAAATAGATTTGTCAAAATTCAGCAGACCCAATTAAAATACAAGAGAAGCATATTAATAAAAGTTTGAAAATTCGTAAAAAAATATAGATTTGAGGAAGAAACAAGGGATCTCTTCCCTAATACAGATATATTCTTCTTCCCTCTCTGTCTTCATCCTTTGGTTTCCAATTTCACTGTTGAAATTATGTAATTCCATCATCAAATGCAGCTAGCACGAGCATGATTCAAAAATAGCAAACTTGAAAATCTCAAGAGCTCATCAGTTTCATCCCTTAGGGCTTCCATTACAAACACATAGATCGAGTCTCTCTCTCTCACACACACACACACACACACATTGTAGGGCATGGGAAAACTAGATCAAATTCAACAAAAATATAAGTGAAACACACATATATGTATGCAAACATATAGACACACATGCTCAAGTCTTGGCCTCCGTGATTGATATTTTTTTGGCCGATTTTCAAGCACAAATCGTAGCGATGGTCGCTGCCACTGTTCAAGCAAGTATCAAGGATCCATTTCCCTACCAATCCATGGGTTTCGAACACCCGATTGCTACTATGAAGGCCGCCTCCACCTCTGGTGCTTTCACCAGCACTGTCCAGCCCACCCATTACTCTCTCCACAGAAACCAAAGGTGGCTTCATCTTCCAATTGACAATTTACGAGGCTCTAAGAGCATTTGGGGTTGAGTTCAGCTGTCTATTTCTGTGTCTGTCCTCTTACTTTTCAACTGATAAAAAGGAAAATGATGAGAAGGAGACTAGATCGAGCGAAATCCAGCGAATAAAATCGGAAGAAACCAAGAAAGAAGGTGAAGCTATGGAGTCAAAAGAGAGAGAAAGTGAGGTGGAGAAGAAGAAGCAAGAGAGAGAACAGCAGTTTGGTGTGAATAAATGCTAAAGGCTAAAATTGTTATATTAAAAAATTTTTTAGCTGATGTAATCATTTTAACTAAAATTTTAATGGAATACTAATAGGGGAGGTCGGAGGTTAGCAACGTTTTAAATAAAATGGTAATTATAAATTTTAAATGTTGAGAGAATTTATGTGTAATTACTCAAATATTTAAGGAGTTTATGTGTAATTTATCCTATATTTTAACTCTTAAGGTCCGTTTGACAACGCTGTCATTTTTTTGTTGTTTTTCTGTTGTCATTTTCTATTTTTTATTTTTTATTGCCATTTATTTTTTCTGAAATGAAAACTGAAACTGCGTTTGGAAATGCAATTTGTTTACAATTATTAATTTTTTATTTTAGAAAATATTTAATTTTATTAGTTTTAAAAAATTAATAAAACTTAATAAAATATATTTTATGTTAATTTAATTTAATTAATATAATTAATTAAATTAATACAGTAAATTATTTATTAAAATCATTTAATTTAATAAATATAAAATATATTAAATTATATTATTTATAAAAATAATTTAATAAAATATATTTCATATTAAATAAATAATTAAATTAGGTAAATTATTAAATTAAATTATTTATTTTTTAATTTATTTAATTATTTATTAAAATAATTTAATAAAATATATTTTATATCAATTAAATTAATTAAATCATAAATTATTTAATTTAATTATGATATTTATTTAAAATAATTTAATAATAATTATTAAATTAAAAATTAATTTAATTTAATTTAATTATTTATTATTAATTATTTTATATAAATTAATTTAATTATTAAGTTAAATAAATTAATTATGATATTTATTTAAGATAATTTAGCAATAATTAATTATTAAATTAAATTAATTAATTTAGTTTTATTATTTATTAAAAATAATTTATATTAATTTATATAATTAATTTAATTTATTGAATTTAATTATATTATTTATTAAAATAACTTATTTTAATAAAATATTTGAATAAAATAATTTATTTTTATGTAATGTAACAAAAATAGATAAAGTTTTAAAATTAACAAAATATTGGCAACAGAAAAAAAACCAGAGTGAAAACAGAGTAAAAATACATTTTTTTTGTTTACGTTTTTCTATTTATGTTTTTATTTTGTTTGGAAACAAAAAAACGTAAACAAGTTTATCAAACATATTTCTGTTGCGAATTTACAAAAATTTGAAAACTTAAACAGAAAAAAAGAAAACGAAAATGTTATCAAACGGGGCCTTAAAAACATGTTTTTTTATTTTTTATTTTGTGTTTTGGGTAATAATAGCCCTCCTTATTAAATGATAGCTTCCTACTATTAATTAAACATAAGTATACTTGATGATTTGTGCTTTATTTAATTTTTTTTTTTTTTTTTTTGCATTTTTGCTATCTATTTATTTAGGACACGTAAATCCAAATTTTTTACCTCGTAAATATAAACTTAGCCCAACCCTATATATTTTTAAGCATTGATTTAAAAATAAAATAATTAAAAATAATAAAAAATAATAAAATCTTTCGGTTCCTAGGTTTCTGTCTCTTCATAACTATCAACGAAATTCGTTTCCACTTAATTTGTCAAAAAATTAAAAATTGGTGTAAAAATGACACATGACAAAATTTGATTAGAAAGAAAGTAAAATACTAATAAAAATTAAAATTTTTTAGAATTTTTTTAAAATAAAAAAAGAAAAGCTAGAAGTACGTAATTGCCAAAATTGATGATTCTACAGTTGCTAATCTCTCTCTATCTCTTTATTTTTCATTGAACTAAATTTTGATCCCCGTCTTTATTTTTCATTGAACTAAATTTTGATCCCCCTGTCATATAATCTTAGCTCTGTCCCGTCAAACCTTATTTAATATTTAGTGTATGCTTAATTATAAGGGTATATTCGGCTTGCTGAATAATCTAATAGATATTTCAAGTAAAATAATGTTGATTTTACATCTCAAATTAGCTGCACAGCACGTTTTCTTTTTTTTTTTTTTCCTCCCAATTGAGAGAGAGAGAGAGAGAGAGAGATAGATGTGAACGGCAAGTGTCGTTGTCCATCTCCGGTGGCTTCGAGCTTCGTTAGTTGTCTGCATGCATAGATGTAACTTCGTAACGGGGCTAGCCGTGTGCGGACGAAAACCGATTTTGAATGATAAAGGAAGAGAAGATGAAGAAGAAGGCAATTCCCCTTGTATCTATCATTGTACATATATATATATATGTGACTGTTCAACGATACGAGATAGTCAGATGGAATAATATGATTTTGTTTTTACAAGAAGAAAGGTTTGAGATTGATGTACGCATGCACATTTTGAATAATAGCATGTAGAAATTTCCAAAACAGGCTGCTAGCTAGTTTAAAAGACAGATTCATCTTGTTCGTGGCACGTGGACAAACGACTCCTGTAAATATTTTTTAAAATTATCATCTCCATGTTTAAATGATTTTACTTTTTTAAATTATTTTTTTGCTATGTTAAAATGTTATTTTTTTATTTTTTTATTATTTTTTACAATTTCAAAAAGCTTTATTTCTTTCAAAAAGAGAAATAAGGAAGTTATTTTTACTATTATATTCCCTACTCCAACAGACACTTTATGGAACTTGATGGAGGGCAAAAAGATCCTCTCTTTTTTTTTTTTTTTTTATCTCCGTAAAATAGGAAATTCCCTTCTTATGGATATTCAATTGGCATAAGTTTCTAAAGGGCTATTTGGAGCTCTACAACAACAATAACAATAACCACAACAACAACAATAATAATAATAAAATTCTATAAATCTCTATAAAATTTAATTTTTTTACACACTACACGGATTATAAGATTGTAACTTTTATTAAGTTATACTAACTTTTTTCACTCTAAATACCCTCTAAATCTTTCTTGTGAAGCAAGTATTATATGGCTGATAAAATAGTTTTACTTGACTTATTTAATCGTAATAAGTCACTGGGTGTGATTTGTAAAATAAGAAGCTATATATATTTATAACTAGCAAGATACTTGTGTCATCATAATTATTTTTAAAATTAAATTGAATTATATTAATTAAAAGAAAAATTATAACAAATACAAAAAATGTTTTGATCATACTTATATGCCAATAAACAAAATAAAAGAAAAAAAATCCATGCATATATCAGTGGTATAATAGGGATAATAAATTATTTTTGTAAAAGATAACATAATATACACCATCAAGATAACTACTGGTATAAATTCTCGACAAAGTATATGATGTTAATACTTAGAAGGAAAAATAATTTCACAAATAAAAACAATTGGTGCTATTTTATTTATTATTTATGATAATAACACATTAAAGAGAGAGATGTCATTGAGCCCCTACTTCGGGTGGTGGAGCTGTTGCTAAGGGGGGGAGAGTGGTTGGTTCTTACTTTTTCAGTTGTATAAGTCTTCTTTTTTTTTTCCTCCCTAATATTAGATGCTAATGGTGGTGGATAGATTTTAATGGAATATTGTTTTGGTTATACATGTCTTGCCAATGGAGTAACTGTTAATTTGTTCTCATTAATTTACTATATCTAACATCACTTTTTTTTTTGGCATATGATACTTTGATGGATTTGTCTAAGTGCTTTAGTTATCATATTATTTTTTGTTAAGTTTTGTTATCAAATTGTCAAAGAGCGAGATTGTAAAATTTATGATTGACATATTTCAAACAAACAACAATTGGAAGACTTACAAGGCTCAAAGGATTTCACATTGTTTTAATATTGTAATTCAAGTTCTAGATATGTCAGAAAGTTTAGAACTGAATTAGAATTCTGGTTGATAAGAATACTCCAATTTGAATGAAATTTAAAGTTAGAATGGAAATTATGATAACTCTGAAGGTAAATATGACCCATCGTAAAAATGTCCAGTACATATCCACATCCTAACCAAGGGATTATGTAGACTGTGGGCTTACCTAGTGAAGTTCGCAGCTTCGGTCACATCCTGATCAAGGCTTCATGCTCGGGAAATTTTATTTTTGATTTTTTATGGACTAGAACTACTTTTTATTCCTTATATATAGGCTCAAACTTACAACAAAAAATAAGAGATTAGGAGAGACATATTCTAAGAGATTATTTTAATGTTTTATTGACTAATTACTAGGAATTGTTTTCATGTTTTGTATAAGGCCTTGAAAGAGTTCAAGACTGATGTTTTTCTCTTTGATAAGTCAAAGGCTGTTTTTCTTTTTGGCTAAGGTTGAGATTGGGATCTTAGAGTCGAGTAAGAGATTGATAAAATATGTGCAATGAGTTGTAAAGTATTCATAGTCAATTTCTTGCAACTAAACTTTGTATGTAATAACCCAGATTTTTCTTATTTCATTTGGATTTTTTTATTTGATAAATTTAGTTTGCTATTTAAATTTAACGATTTGAAATTTTTGTTATTTTAATTATATTTAAAAAGATTAATTTTTTTTTTGTTATATTTGAAAAGATTTTTAAAGTTTTGGAAAAAAGTGTAATTTTCCTAAACCTTTGGGGAGTAGGAAAGTAATTTAAGTTGGTTAGGGTTAAAACCCTGCTTCTATAAATATATAAATTTGTATTTAATTTTGAGAAAATAAAACCCTAAGAGAGAGGAAAAGAGACCGAGAGAGAGAGATGAGAAGATAGGAATTTGCGGCTGAAAATTTGACGTTTTTCCGATTTGCTGAATCGATTTCTTTTCAATTACCGAACCGCGTTTTCAGTTGAGGTAAGGGGCGAACCTCTTATATATATATATATATATAGTGTTTGTATAAAATTTGCTATCAATCTATATTCGAAAGCAAACTGCCACTAGCCTTTAAATATTTATTATTATTTTTTTTGAAAGGGATGGTTGATTGAATTATACATTCGTACATATATATATATATATATATGTTTGTATATCAGATAGTGGCTCACGTGATTGGTTAAACTTGATGCTTAAAGTTTTAAATTTTCAAACCATTGGACGTGTGGCAATTTCTTTGTCCTTTTGCTAGCCTTAGGTCCCTGTATATAAAGTTATATATATGTACACTCGAGGTTATGGAAAACCTTCCAGGCCGTGCAACAGGTTTTCTTAATGTGATTTTTTTATGAATTATTAAAGTCTTTTACTTGATTAGTTGGCACGGTTAATTGATTTAGTTACGTATATATGATTATAATTTTATATATGGATGTATTGGACCATCAAATTCTGTAATTAATGTTTGAACAATTTTTTTTTATTATTATTATTTTTTTTTTATAAGTCTTGGATGTGATTGGGTTGAAATCGAAACCTATAATTAATGCATATGTGTTTGTCTGCGTATATATTTATTTACATATATATAATGTGACAGTTACCTGCAAGAGTTTTGCTTAATGTGCTTAAATGTGTTATTTAATGTGTTAGTAAAATAATAAATTATAAGGTTTAAACTTTGGAGTAAAAGGAAAAATTTATTTAATGTAGAATTAAAAAGAGAAATTTGATGTTGTGTTTTGTTGGGGTTGAGGGGTACTGAAAATATTGGGTATACGTACCCAAGGGTTGAAAATCCCGAAACCCGCGCGGGGTTGGTTATCGATTCCAGTGGGCTAGTAACCTACAAACGAGCAGATGCCTAAGGGTGGCATAAAATATTCCTAAGGCTTCAGCCTAGGAAGCAGACACCGAAGGATGGTGTATATTGGTTGGTCTTGTTTCTACGAAACAACCAAGCAGACATCGAGGGATGATGTATATTGGTTGGGTCCTGTTCTACGGGACAACCAAGCAGCAGTACCTCGAGATCGAATTGTTTTTCTTTAATGTGCGATGTGGTGCTCAAACACAATTAATTGTAATGAAGATAAATTGATAAATTAATTTAATTTCTTTCTTGACTTTGCTATCTGTGTATAAGTGTTTCACTCAATAACATGCTAGGGCATACTGCATTTATATTATTATTATTAGGGTTCCGAGCACACGTGGTATTAGTGCTAAACCCCTTACAGTTTGCGATGCAGGTAATGAATTTGAGTCACACGCAGGACCTACCCAACATGGAAATTAGGAATTTATTTGTTTGTTTTTATTTTAATCACATTAGAATTTTCTTTAGAGAATTATTTTTTTGAGTGGATTGTAACAAACCTCTGTTTTTGAGGTGAATGTTAATTATCATTATATATATATATATATATATTTTTAGAGATTGGTTGGGTTTAGTTTTGGAGCTTTGTTTGCCTAGTGAATTAACTGAGGTGTTTATTTAAATTTAAAGTTTAGTTTTAATTATTTTATTTTCTTTGCTCCATAGTATGTGTGTTGGTTCTGATGTGGAACAGGAAAGTTAGTTAATGAACGGTGTAATATGTATTATTTGTTCGCGTACTCGAGTTGTGAAACCCGGGGCGTGACAACTTGGTATCAGAGCCTAGGTTTAGAATACCTAGGGACAGTGGGTCTTTTATTTTTCTAAGTATTATGTGATTACATGTTAGCTTATTTAGTTGTGATACGTGAATTTGATGCTTTGTTGGACTTAAATTGTTAAGAAGATGTTGACCTTAGTATATTTTTGTGAATTTTTAGAGAAATGCCGCCACGTGTAGCTCCAGGTGTTAGAGGTAGAGGCAGGGGCCAAGGTCGTGGTCGTAGTAGAGGCCGGGGCCGAGACCAAGGGATTCAGGCTGGGCAGGGTCATGAAGTTCCAGTTGATGATGTTCCCGTTGCTGCGGGAGTGTCACAAGAGCAAGGGTCATATGCTCGGGTTAGAGCAGAGGTTTCATTAGGAGTGCCTCACGTGGTTGAGGTGCAATCCGAAGCACCAAGTGTGCCACAGCCAGGAATGGTGGACCTACAGATGTGGATGCAACAAATGGCTGCAATGTTTGCTGGTGGAATGCAAGCAAGTCCGCCTACAGCTCCGTATGAGAAGTTCAGGAGGATGAAACCCCCCACATACTCTGGTGTAGCAGATACTGAAGAGGTTGAGAAATTCTTACACGAGAATGAGAAGATATTCGAGGTAATGCAGTTAAATGAAGATAAGACCAGAGTCTTACTTGCTGCTTTTCAGTTGGAGGGTGCTGCAGCGGATTGGTGGAGTACTGTGAAGGGGTCTCGTGGGGCGTCTGCACTTACTTGGGAGGATTTTAAGGAGCGTTTCAGAGATTACTTTTTCCCTCAGTCTTTGAGAGATGCCAAGCTTGATGAATTTCTGAATTTGACTCAAGGGCCAATGACTGTGCTGGAGTATGGGCGTAAATTTACCTCGTTGGCCAAATATGCTAAGGAGTTGGTGTCCACTGAGCGCACCAAGTGTAGACGGTTTGAGAAGGGATTGAGGCCTACTGTCAGAGATCGGATAGTGCCTTTGGGGCTTAATGAATATGAGACATTAGTTGATCGAGCAATGGCAGTGGAGAAGAATTTGGCAGATACCAGGGCACAGAATGAAGTCAAGCAAGGGAGGACTCAACATCAGGAGAGCAGACCCACCAAAAGGTAGAGAGAGAATTTACATGGGGCACAATCTCAGCAATTTCAACAGGGGAGTGTGGTCCCAAGTAAGTCAGTGGCAACTGGAGTTTCTGCACAGAGTCCTATTATTTGTCATAATTGTAGACAGCCTGGGCATCGCCAGTTTAACTGTCCTTACAAAGGTGTGTCGAGTGGATCTGAAAATAGGGTCGAGGTAAAGACTTGTTACACGTGTCGCCTACTAGGTCATGTGCAGAGGCGTTGTCCGCAGAGGCAAGGTAATGGAAGTATTATGAGACCTCCACAGCCAGCTCAGTCAGTACAGAGTAGCAGGCCAGCAGGGTCACAATCAGTGCAGACTCGTTTTAAGAGGGGTACTCAAGGTGGGGCACTGCAGTATCAGATGGGTGTTCCAAGTGGTGTTCAGCAGCATCAAGGAGTTCAGGGTGGATCCCAGCAGGGACAAAATGGGGTAGACCACAAACGACACCAGTTCAGGGACGAGTTTTCACTGTGGCCCAGAATGATGGACGTGCAGAGCCTATAGTAACGAGAGGTACCTTTCTCATTTATGCTACTAAATCTACAGTCCTGGTAAACACAGGAGCATCTCATTCATTTATTGCTGTATCATTTATGTCTACATTGAATTTATTTGTGGACGAGTTAATTCCACCATTGCACGTTGAAACACCGATAGGAGGTCATTCTGTGTTGAATCGAGTTTGTAAGAATTGTGAGATCACTATTAGGGATGAGACTTTGTGACGGGAGCACTTGTCAGTTTTTGACTTGATTGTGATAGACATGGGAAGCTTTGATGTGATTCTTGGCATGAACTGGCTGTCAGTCTTTCGGGCGATGATAGAGTGTGCTAAGAGTCGGGTGACCTTATTTACTACGGAGGGAGATCGAATACGATTTTCAGGTGATCGTTGTAGCCCTCAGCTATTGCCTTCCCTTGATGGGCAGGGACGAGTAGAGTTGTGCAGTTTGTTTGCTTGTATGGCTTTGGAGGACGAGGATGGTGACAAGATTGAGTTGCCACGAGTCGTTTGTGAATTTTCAGAAGTGTTTTCAGAAGTATCTGGATTACCACCTGAACGGGAGGTTGAATTTGGGATTGATCTGATTCCTGGCACAGAACCAATTTCTATAGCTCTGTATAGATTGGCACCTGCAGAGTTGGTGGAGTTAAGATCCCAGATAGAAGAGTTGAGCTCTAAGGGATTTATTCGCCCTAGCACTTCACCTTGGGGTGCACCAGTACTATTTGCAGCTAAAAAGGATGGAACTCTCAAGATGTGTATAGATTACCGAAGGTTAAACCGGGTCACGATCAAGAATCGGTATCCTTTACCGAGGATTGATGATTTGTTCGATCAACTGAAAGGTTCAGTCATTTTCTCAAAGATAGATTTGAGATCTGGTTACCACCAGTTGAGGGTGAAGCAGGAGGATATTCCTAAGACGGCATTCAGGACTTAGTATGGGCACTACGAGTTCTTGGTAATGCCATTTGGGTTGACCAATGCTCCTGCCGTGTTCATGGACTTGATGAACCGGGTGTTCAGCAGATATTTAGACAAGTTTGTTGTTGTGTTTATTGATGACATTCTAGTTTATTCTCGGTCAGAGGAGGAACATGAGGAGCATCTGAGAATTGTACTTCAGACCTTGAGAGATCACCAGCTCTATGCTAAATTGAGCAAGTGTGAGTTCTGGCTCAAAGAGGTGAAATTTTTCGGGCATGTTGTTTCTGAGGAGGGAGTTACAGTTGATCCATCTAAGGTTGAAGCAGTTATAGATTGGCAAAGACCGAAGACAGTTTTTGAGATTCGGAGTTTTCTGGGTTTGGCAGGGTATTACCGAAGATTTGTTCGTGATTTCTCAAGGCTAGCCGGGCCGATGACTAGGCTGACTCGAAAAGGGGTCAAGTTTGTTTGGGATGAGAAGTGTGAGCAGTCTTTTCAAGAGCTAAAGAAGAGGCTAACTACTGCGCCAGTGCTTGTGATTCCAGAGAGGGGATTGGGTTATTCAGTTTATTGTGACGCATCCAAGGAAGGTTTAGGCTGCGTGCTGATGCAGGGTGATAAAGTAGTAGCTTATAGGTCTAGGCAATTGAAGACTCACGAGCATAACTACCCAGTGCATGATTTGGAGTTGGCAGCAATTATCTTTGCTCTGAAAAGCTGGAGACACTATTTGTATGGTAAGAAATTTGAGGTGTTTTCTGACCACAAGAGTTTGAAGTACCTTTTCACTCAGAAGGATCTGAATTTGAGGCAGAGGAGATGGATAGAGTACATGGAGGATTATGATTTTGAGCTCCAATATCACCCTGGTAAGGTAAATGTGGTTGCTCACGCACTTAAGCGAAAGACTTGTGGTACTGTAGCGGGTCTTTTCGTGCAAGAGTGGGAAATGATGAGAAGCCTTAGTGAGTTTGATCTGGAGTTACAGGAAGATGAAAGTCATGCTATTTTGTGTGCCATGGCTACTCAGCCAATTCTATTGAGTCGTGTGATAGAAGCTCAGGGGACTGATGTTGAATGTGAGGCGATTCGAGCTAAGTTGTCAAGTCCTGATGAGATGCCAGAATGGGTGATTGGTGACGATAACGGTTTGAGGTATTTGGGGAGACTTTTCGTGCCCATCTCTGCTCGAGATATAGTTTTAAAGGAGTTCCACCAATCTAAATTTGCAGTACATCCTGGAGGTACTAAGATGTATCACGACCTGCGTCGTCAGTTCTTTTGGGTAGGTATGAAGAAGGATGTGGCAGAGTTTGTGAGTAGGTGCCTTACTTGTCAGCAAGTTAAGGCTGAGCATCAGAAACCAGCGGGTCTCTTGTAGCCTTTGCCAGTGTCAGAGTGGAAGTGAGAGAACATTACAATGGATTTTGTTTCTAGTTTACCGAGGTCTCCAAGGGGTCACGACACTATTTGGGTGATAGTGGATAGGTTGACGAAGTCGGCTCACTTTTTGTCGATTCGACTGACCGACTCTATGGATGTCTTGACTAAATTATATGTTAAGGAAATCGTGAGGCTTCACAGAGCCCCTGTATCTATTGTCTCAGACAGGGACCCGCGTTTTGCTTCTCGATTCTGGCAGAGTCTCTAGGTGGCTATGGGGACAGAATTGTTGTTTAGTACGGCCTTTCATCCTTAGACTGATGGACAGTCAGAACGCACAATTCAAATCTTGGAAGATATGCTTAGGGCATGTGTGCTTGATTTTCGTGGCAGTTGGGAGAACCATCTTCATTTGATTGAATTTGCGTATAATAATAGCTACTAGTCGAGTATCGGGATGGCTCCTTTTGAAGCTTTGTATGGTAGACCGTGCAGATCTCCTATTTGTTGGGCTGAGGTTGGAGAAACTGCAATTGTTGGGCCTGAGTTTGTGCATGAGACGACTGAGAAGGTCAAAGTGATTCAACGGAGACTTGAGACAGCACAGAGTCGCCAAAAGAGTTACGCTGATAAGAGACGAAGACCCTTGGAGTTTGAGGTAGGGGACCATGTGTTCCTAAAGGTTTCACCACGAAAGGGTCAGTTTCGTTTTGGGCGTAGGGGGAAGTTATCCCCAAGATATATCGGGCCATTTGAAGTTTTGGCGAGGGTTGGAGAGGTGGCATACCGTCTTGCTTTGCCACCGCAGCTTTCAGGAGTTCATGAGGTGTTTCACGTGTCTTTGCTCAGGAAGTATAACCCAGACCCTTTACATGTATTAGATTGGACTGAGCTTGATGTTGACTCAGATGTGACATATGAGGTGAAACCGGTGGAAATTTTGGACTCTAGGGAGCAAGTGCTTCGAGGGAAGACTATTCCCTTAGTTAGAGTGTTATGGAAGCATCGTGGTATTGAAGAGTCGACTTGGGAGCGACAGGCAGATATGCGGAATAGGTATCCAGAGTTGTTTCTTTAATTTTCTTTTCTTTACCTCCTAAATTTCGAGGACGAAATTTTTGTAAGGGGGGTAGGATGTAATAACCCAGATTTTTCTTATTTCATTTGGATTTTTTTATTTGATAAATTTAGTTTGCTATTTAAATTTAACGATTTGAAATTTTTGTTATTTTAATTATATTTAAAAAGATTAATTTTTTTTTTGTTATATTTGAAAAGATTTTTAAAGTTTTGGAAAAAAGTGTAATTTTCCTAAACCTTTGGGGAGTAGGAAAGTAATTTAAGTTGGTTAGGGTTAAAACCCTGCTTCTATAAATATATAAATTTGTATTTAATTTTGAGAAAATAAAACCCTAAGAGAGAGGAAAAGAGACCGAGAGAGAGAGATGAGAAGATAGGAATTTGCGGCTGAAAATTTGACGTTTTTCCGATTTGCTGAATCGATTTCTTTTCAATTACCGAACCGCGTTTTCAGTTGAGGTAAGGGGCGAACCTCTTATATATATATATATATATAGTGTTTGTATAAAATTTGCTATCAATCTATATTCGCAAGCAAACTGCCACTAGCCTTTAAATATTTATTATTATTTTTTTTGAAAGGGATGGTTGATTGAATTATACATTCGTACATATATATATATATATATATGTTTGTATATCAGATAGTGGCTCACGTGATTGGTTAAACTTGATGCTTAAAGTTTTAAATTTTCAAACCATTGGACGTGTGGCAATTTCTTTGTCCTTTTGCTAGCCTTAGGTCCCTGTATATAAAGTTATATATATGTACACTCGAGGTTATGGAAAACCTTCCAGGCCGTGCAACAGGTTTTCTTAATGTGATTTTTTTATGAATTATTAAAGTCTTTTACTTGATTAGTTGGCACGGTTAATTGATTTAGTTACGTATATATGATTATAATTTTATATATGGATGTATTGGACCATCAAATTCTGTAATTAATGTTTGAACAATTTTTTTTTATTATTATTATTTTTTTTTATAAGTCTTGGATGTGATTGGGTTGAAATCGAAACCTATAATTAATGCATATGTGTTTGTCTGCGTATATATTTATTTACATATATATAATGTGACAGTTACCTGCAAGAGTTTTGCTTAATGTGCTTAAATGTGTTATTTAATGTGTTAGTAAAATAATAAATTATAAGGTTTAAACTTTGGAGTAAAAGGAAAAATTTATTTAATGTAGAATTAAAAAGAGAAATTTGATGTTGTGTTTTGTTGGGGTTGAGGGGTACTGAAAATATTGGGTATACGTACCCAAGGGTTGAAAATCCCGAAACCCGCGCGGGGTTGGTTATCGATTCCAGTGGGCTAGTAACCTACAAACGAGCAGATGCCTAAGGGTGGCATAAAATATTCCTAAGGCTTCAGCCTAGGAAGCAGACACCGAAGGATGGTGTATATTGGTTGGTCTTGTTTCTACGAAACAACCAAGCAGACATCGAGGGATGATGTATATTGGTTGGGTCCTGTTCTACGGGACAACCAAGCAGCAGTACCTCGAGATCGAATTGTTTTTCTTTAATGTGCGATGTGGTGCTCAAACACAATTAATTGTAATGAAGATAAATTGATAAATTAATTTAATTTCTTTCTTGACTTTGCTATCTGTGTATAAGTGTTTCACTCAATAACATGCTAGGGCATACTGCATTTATATTATTATTATTAGGGTTCCGAGCACACGTGGTATTAGTGCTAAACCCCTTACAGTTTGCGATGCAGGTAATGAATTTGAGTCACACGCAGGACCTACCCAACATGGAAATTAGGAATTTATTTATTTGTTTTTATTTTAATCACATTAGAATTTTCTTTAGAGAATTATTTTTTTGAGTGGATTGTAACAAACCTCTGTTTTTGAGGTGAATGTTAATTATCATTATATATATATATATATATTTTTAGAGATTGGTTGGGTTTAGTTTTGGAGCTTTGTTTGCCTAGTGAATTAACTGAGGTGTTTATTTAAATTTAAAGTTTAGTTTTAATTATTTTATTTTCTTTGCTCCATAGTATGTGTGTTGGTTCTGATGTGGAACAGGAAAGTTAGTTAATGAACGGTGTAATATGTATTATTTGTTCGCGTACTCGAGTTGTGAAACCCGGGGCGTGACATTGTATAATGAAAGTTTTTGTTGGTTTCCATGATCGGACTTAGAGTTTTTATATTGTTATTTTGGTAAGAATTTTTCTGTCATCAATTTAGTTTTTCTTTGTGATATAGTTTGATTACTTTGCTTGTATATATTACCATTGGAAGAGTGATTTGAGAATTTCAAACCCCCCAAACTTTCACAGAGAAAACAAAAATGCTACCCAACTAAGCTAATCTAATTGATTTTGAGGTCCCAATTGCTAAATTTGTATGTTGATGACTAAATGATGTAAAACTCGTATTCTAATCCAGAAGTTTGCGTAATTTTAAGTCTGCTAGGGCTGTGTCTAGAAATTTAAGGATTTTAAGCAAAATTATTTTTAGGGTGACCTAACTTAAGTAACTCCTTTTCTCATTCTTTTAGCTTTATGAGCTGCAAAATTATTTATCAAATTTTTATAATCAATACATTATAACATTTCATTCTCAATAAATAAAAAATATACAACCACCATATCTGTATCCAATGCAAATAAAATAATTATAGATAAACTAAAAATAAAACAAAACAAAGAAAGAAGGTTGTGAAAATCAACAGATAAGAATTACACAAGTATTATCTTTATTTTTTTTCTCTCTTATTTTAAGCAACTCTAATTTGATTTATTGTATAATGACTAGATTTGGATGATGGAAGAGCAACATTGATGAAGATAAGGATTGGGGATGATATGTTAATAATTTAAAATATTGGATAATTATTGCTTGATTTGATGAAAATAAATATTAGATTTGGATAATTTGTAGAATGATTGAATAATGATATATCAAAGATATTGGATTTGGAAGATTTAAATGACTGAATGAGTTGATTTGACAGACGTTTTTTCAAATTTTGGTAAATTCTTAAATGAATTAAAATAATAATAATATATTTAATAAAATAATTATGAGTGTATAGATAGAGTTACAGTGAATTCAAATACTTTATCTAAATTTGATGTATATATAAAATAATTAATGCATTTAATACGATAATTATGAAGTAGAAAGTTCAAAAGTTAGATAAAATTTTAAATAAATTTAAAAATAATAATTAATGTATTAATAAAAATTTGATTGATTTAAGTATTATTTAATATTTTTATTATTAATAAATATTTTAAAAAAGCGGCCCTCCTCTTTTTGTGGGGCCCTAAATAACCACATTATTAGCCTAGAGGTTGCTCTCCCTTAACTCTGTTTGGCAGGTTAATTTTTTTGTAAATACTTTTGATAAAAAATTATTAAAAGTTTTAAAAATTAATAAAAATTTCTATAAATTGCTAGCTGCAAAAGGAGCTCCGCAGACAAGCCTGCAACTTTTAGTTTGTATGCTGACGAAATGGCGTAGAACTAATATTTTATTCCAGAAACCTGCATAATTTGTGATGTTACTTAATAAAAGG
Organism: Vitellaria paradoxa; assembly: GCA_019916065.1. Lineage (NCBI taxonomy): Eukaryota > Viridiplantae > Streptophyta > Magnoliopsida > Ericales > Sapotaceae > Vitellaria > Vitellaria paradoxa. Next base: position 196,069 of record JAINTL010000106.1, on the reverse strand, counting down.
TGTGTCTTCGACAACCTAAGGAGTAATTATCAAATTTTTAAAATAAAAAGATTAATTTATGAATAAAAAATAAGAAATTAAAATTTATCCCGTAAAAAAATATTATTTCAAAGTATTTATTTTGTATGAATAAATGCTACGAATACATAGATGGTTTCAAATTAATATATTTTTAATAATAAAAAAAATTATAAAAATTGATTTATTCTCTGTTATCAAAATTAACGTAAGGACTCATCTACTAACACCATGGGCTTGTTTAGCATTAATCTTTCATCCGTGTTGCCTTAACAACATCAACTAGTTTTAACATGTGCGATTCATGAAATTATATAATATTTTTTGATTAAAAAATAAATTTTAAATATATTACAAAATATTTTAATAAAATTACATAAATTCATAAAATAGTTATTGATTTATTTTTATATTTATATTTTCTGTTTATGTTAATGTTAGTGAGCTAATAGACTTGATTAAGGTCGAGTTTTTATATGAATACTAAAAATTTATGTATTAAATCACAAATTTACCTAATCGATATGACATCTTTTTTATTTCAAATTGTCTGTTAATTTTAATTTAAAATTACTTAAATTAAAAGTGTTTCTATTAATAGTATGTTGTGGTTCATAGGAAAAAAATATAGTAAATTTGACCTATTTAAATTTAAAAGTAGAATTTAGAAAAAATCACTCTCCAGATTGTTTTTATTCAAAGATTTGTAAAAATAATAAAATAGAATGATGAATATAGAAATTCGCACATAGGATTTGATAATAATTTTTTAATTAATTTTGTAAAAATAACTCAAATAAAAATATTTTTATTAATAATATGTGTTTTATAAAATAAAAAATATAGTAAATGTGACAAATTTAAATTTAAAATTAAATTTTTGGAAAAATAACTAATCTCGAGCTTAATTAATATTTTGCTATTTTTTGTATTTTTAAATTTTAAAAATACTAAGAGTTATTATGAGAAAAGAAATAATTTTATATATAAAAGAAATAATATAGTTGTAGTATTTTAGTAATGTGGGAGAAAAAAGAAATAAATATTTTGTGAAAATGAAGGGAAAAGAGAACGAAGGAATTTAAAAAAATAATTAAAAAACTATGAAAAAGGAAAGAGAAATAGAAATTTGATAGGCATGTCACGTAAGATTTAAATGAAATAAAAAAGGAGAGAGAGAGAATACATTCTTTTAGTATTATAGATAAAAAAGTTGTATTGGACAGATTTAGTAAATTAGTATGTATGACATATTGTAAAAGTTCACGATGCATGTTCCTCATTTCAAAGACATTAATAAAGGAATTAATTAATTTTTTTATACAAAATTTTATTTTAACTTCTCCACTTTTAATTGTAACTACTAAATAATTAAAATCATGATCAAGTTTCAATCTAAAATTATGATCAAGTCTCAATCTAACTCATATTAAATTTATCTGAATTGCAAGATAAGTATTGACTAGAAAATTATAGAATTATAGGTTTCTGATTTGGAAGATATATTCAACTTAATTAAGTTGCTCCACGTTCAATGATTTTTCAATTGTAGGCAATTATTGTTATGTTTTAATTTGCTTTGAAAATTAATGATTTATGAACAAAATAAAGATATCAAATTTGTATACTTAAGTATAATTTTAATATATAGTAAAATAAAATGTAAAGTGCTTATAAGCAGTTTTCATTTTTCGTTAATTTTAGATCCAATTCAAGATTATAAATTTTGTTAGAACTCTTATTTATTCAAAAGATCTAAAAGCTGAGGATTTGATAGAAGTTCCAAAATTTCATGGAATTATGATTAAGTTGTTACAAGGTAAATAGATAACTAGCATTTTGAACGAATGAAATCATTGTGTGAGAAGGAGAAACAAAACAGGATGAATGGCAGAACTCAGACAGCCCACAACAAAGCTTGAGTAAAGCTTAAAGGATCTGCACATAATTTCATGTGAATGATGAGATGATTTTTTGATTTTATGCTATGATTTGATTCTCCTAAAATTTTTTAAAATGTATGGCAATTCCTAGGTTAGGGAAACATCATTAATATATATAATTTTTTGAGTCTAAATTTTTTATGTTATAATCAATTTAATAAAATACTACCATATATAAATATTTGACTAAAAAAATTTAAAGTTATAAATTAACCTCCTTAACAGTTAAATATTTTTTCTTAAATGTTATGTATTATCCAAAATTTAATATTCCAATGAATTTTGATGTTTATATATAATTTGATCTATTACTTGTCATTAATGACGTAAAAAATTAAAAATAAAAAAAGTCTAAAATTTAAATGGTTTATAAATTAAAATATGTAAAAAAAATTTCCAGCTTTAGATATTTTTAAAATTTAAAACCATTATGAATATCACAATGCTAAATAGTGTTTAAAAATAAATTAATCAAACTTAAGTCTCATTTCAAACTCGTTTATTAAGCAAATCAATTTTGAGCTCAAGAAAACCCATCTCGTTAACCTCCAAAACTTACATATATATTCTATAATATTATTATATATAAAATATATTAATATAAATTGATTTTCTAAATCTTATTTATTTAGATTGTTTGTTAGTATTTAGTGATTATTTTGATTTTTAAGAGTGATTTTATTTTTATTGAAAACCTATAATGTTTTAAAATTTCTCAAGTTGTGCTAAACCCTTCATCAATTGTCAAGTATTTTGAAAGTTAAAATTTGACTTATTATAAATATTAGTTATTTTTAGTGATTATTATTTGACAAAATAATGATTTGATATTATTAAATAAATTGTTTCACCTTTCAGATATTTGATAAAAATAAAATTTTAGTGAACTGAGACTTAATATTTTTCAACGAGCTGATCATAATTTTTCAAACAATAGAGAGGAAGACAATTTGCTGGATATATTGCAATTGATTGAAAGTTTTAAGCTCAGCTTAAAGAGCTTTTAGTCTTGAGGACAGAGTCGAAACATTTTGGAGTTCCTTTTGACTTGTGTTGATCCCATTCCTTAGCAACAACATATATATGTATATTCTTATGTATTTACTTAAAGAAATGTCTGTTTCTATACTTCTCATTTACTAACATAGGAAACAAAGATAGACAGATCAATCTGTATATTTCTTGCACAAAATGCTTAAGACGAAAGATAAACACCAGGTAAATTGCTAGAACATTACTAACACTAGCACAAACTAATTGCAGAGAATAAAAATCATAGCTTAAATAGGAGAACCATTGAAAAACGGAGGGAAAAAATTTCCAGTCCTAGCCTTCACTTTGCCGCCTCCTCTCTCTCTTTTCCTGTAGAAAGGTCCATTTCAAAAGAATTTACTATATGAATGTATAAATTTGATAGAAGAGAATAGATGATGCTGCCCCTATTTTTAGATCAAAATAATAAAATAATTTAATTTTTTTCACCTTTTTTGATGGGCAAGATTTTTTCACTTCAATTTCCTTTTCTATATTTTGTTTTCTCACATATTTAATTTGTTTCCATAAATCCATGATCCAAACGTGTTCTAAAATATATAAAATGCAGAAGTAAATATATATTTACAAAGTGCTTGTATGTGACTTGAAAAAAGTTCTGAAATCGATCATACCTCCTTTATTTGGTACAGCGTATTCATGCATGGACACACTCCTATAAGAAAACCACAATATGTTAGAAAAATGGTGAATTATTGCTCTCATGCTATATAATATGAACTTTTTTGGCAATGCTTTAAGAGGTTTCTACCAAGATTTCAGTGATCATTGGCCAAACTTTTTTTTAGCTAGCTATAATGTTGATAAACATATTTTTTTTTTAAATATTAATACAAAAGAAAAAATACAACATAACTTACTTATGAGGCATCGTTTAAGTTCACTAATTTCTTCTCCTAGCCCGCCTTTGGCTGATCTTGTTCAAACCTCTTGCTTTCTTGAAAAATTTTTCTTCTGTAACTCTTATGAACCATTCAGGTTTTCCAGCTAAGAAAATAAGACAACCAACGACCAATCCCAACACAATTCCGCATCCATACCCCATCATCGTGGCTTTCAAAATATTGAATTCATTCAAAAAATTTGACTCGTCCTCTTGGTGGAAGGTTGTCGGTGGTTGATGTTGGGGTGGTGCCTTATCATTTCCGCATTTCTTTGACAATGGATGTCCACATAATGCCAAATTCTCTCCATACGAATCATTTTCAAACGTATTGAATTGGCTACCTTGAGGTATAGGTCCAACTAGATGGTTCCTTGAAAGGTTCATGACTGCAAGAAATGTTAGCTTTACAAGTTGCCCTGGAATTTCTCCTGTGAATTGATTTGAAGAAAGGTCTACGGATTCCAGCACGATTAGATCTCCCAATGAAGATGGAATACGACCGTTAAGGTTGTTATGAGATAAGTTTAGGGATCGAAGAGAATATAACATTCCAACAACAGTTGGAATCTCTCCTATGAATTGGTTGTTTGAGAAATCAATTGTTGCCAAGGTAGTTAGGATTCTCACTAATTCCAATCGCACCCCTTTTATGACTAGCTCCACAGAATCTCGAAAATCTTTTATGGTTAGCCTCACATAATCTTGATAACGATCATCCCCCATATATCCTGAGTCAACTTTATTTTTATCCACATTCATCATGGCTTTGAAACTTTGAAAATATCTCAATGGCAAAGTGCCAGTGAACTGATTGTGAGAGAGGTCTATGATTCGAAGTTTAGGAAACGGTGTTTTAGCCCTCGAAGTAGGTATGGGACCATGAAATTTATTGAGGTGTAAGATAAGAACTTGCAACTCAGGAAGAGACTCTAGCCATTGTGGGAATGTATCATTGAATTCATTGTTACCAAGGTCCAAAACTTCCAAACTTCTACAATTTCTCAAAGCCCACGGCACTGGACCTTGCAGTTGATTTCCATTCAAGTTAAGATTCCTTAATGAACTGCTGTTTCCAAATGTTGCCGGTATAATTCCACGAAAGGCATTCATTCGGAGATCCAACACATCAAGATTATTGCTGAAGTTTCCTAAACATTGTGGAATTACACCGCTCAATTTGTTACGTGATAGATTAAGAATAAAAAGAGAACTCAAATTGCACAACAATGAAGGGATTTCCCCAGTTAAGTTATTGTGCGACATAGAAAAGAACCGCAGGGAAAATGGTAGAAATAGGAGACTACTTGCTTCAAGATAGTTATGAGAAAGATCTAAAGAAAGTAAAGATGAAACACTGTGAACCCACTTTGGAATTTGGCCATGCATTTTGTTGTTAGAAAGATCTAGATACTGAAGAATTTTGAAGGTTGCTAAGAAATATGGGAAATGTTGTAAATTGCAAAAGGCTAAATTCAATGACCAAATGAGAGGTGACATGCTAGTGTTGAGCTGGTACAAGTCATGAGTTGGGTTAGTTAGTGGATTGGAACTCAGATCTACTCGTTTTAATGATGGAAAGCTGAACAACAAAGACGGTATTGAGCCATTGAGCAAGTTATTAGACAAGAAGAGCTCTTCCAAGTTTTGAAGCCCACTTATACAAGAGGGAATGGGCCCGGTCATTCGATTGGAATGCAGATTCAATAGTTTTAATGATGGAAGACAGATCAACGAAGACGGTATTGAGCCATTGAACAAGTTATTAAATAAGAAGAGGAATTCCAAGTTTTGGAGCCTACTTATATTGGAGGGAATGGGCCCTGTGAGTGCCATACTTGGCATGGACAAACCAGCAAGTTGTGTCAAGTTAGTAACCCAACCTGGGAATTGGCCACTGAAATTGTAACTTGCAAGGCCCAAATACTCCAACTTAACTAGCTTAGCAAAAATATCGGGAAATTGCCCTTTGTCTTCATTGGTGAAGTTATTCCAAGATAGCCTTAGATAGGAAATCTGTGTGAGGTTCCCCACTGATCTCGGAATGGATCCCGATAATCCGCAGCCGCCGAGATTCAAAATATTTAAAGACTTGAGATTGCCAATTGAATCTGGTATTTTTCCAGATAAAATCGTTTTAGAAAGACTTAACTCCTTAAGAGAACTGCTACTGCTAAAGCTCCAATTTCCTTCTCGTAGATTACCAGTGAGGGCTTCGTTATCATTGAAACAAAGGTATTGCAAATTTGGAAGGTGGAAAATGTTATTTGATAATTTCCCATGCAGATTGGTGAAGCCAAGGTTAAGCTTTGTTAGAGAAGACAAATTCATTATGGAATCGGGTATACTTGAAGAGATGTTTACGCCCCATAGGCTGAGCTCTTGGATTTGAGTTTGGTTTTTGAGCAGCATATTGAAACTGTGGGGTTCAAGGAGCAGTTCAACTATTGGTGCTAAATCAACTGGTGATACAGAGGAAGTGAGATCGAGTGAAGCAAGATTGGGCAAGCGGGAGATTTCAGATGGGATTATGCCTGAGAAGTGGGTAGAAGAGAGGTTGAGATGAGTTAAGCTTGGAAATTGGCTGCCAAACCCAGATGGAATTGTAGAGCCACTGAAGTCATTATAGGCAAGATTGAGGCGCTGCAGGTGAGAGAGTCGAAAGAGGCTGGTGTTGGGATGCATGGTCCCACGGAGGTGGCTACAACTAAGGTCGAGGCCAATCACGTGAGACGTGAACTCATCGCACGTGACTCCATCCCATGAACAGCAATCAGTACTGGACTTGTTCCAATATGCTGTCTTAGGAGGAGTAGAATTACAGTCGTCATCATCAGTAATGTTTGTAAGAGTGAACATACCTTTGAAGTGTAGCAAAGCAGATCTTTCATCAGGATGACACAAGTCATGATGTGTAGAAGCAGAAGAAGAAGAAGCAGCAGCTTGAAGATAGGGCAAGAGAAAGAAAAAGAATAAGTAAGACCATAAAAATCTCCCCATTCTTTTGAAATTCAAAAGAAATATCGGAGGAAGGATTAAGTGGAATTGTGACTATTGAACGATGGTAGATTTTAGTCTAAACCATACCTTCTTATATAGTGTTGGCTGTAGAACTTAACAGTAAACGTCAAGCAGGCTTGTGGACGTGCACAAAAGACTTGCACAAAAAAGTCTTGAGCTAGAAAGCGGACTTGTAGATCACTTGCAGATAAGTATTGCAAACTTGTAGAAAGGGTTTTCCATTCAAAAGCTAAAGGGGCCCCAAAGCGATGATTTTCATCCGTATATATAAAAGTTTGTGATTTCCATGTTCCTAGCAATTATCATTTCCGTTTTCTTTTGCTCTCACCTCACTGTAATTTTGATATATATTATGAAACATGTATGAAAGTTCAAAATAGCTGTGCTATCTATATCTAACATGCGTAAAATGTACATATTTTTTGAACACATCAAAATAAGTATCTATTTATTTTTTGATTTTTTATTCAAATATGTGGATTAAAACAAATCTAACTTTAGGTAATGAAAACCTAAATCATGTAACTCTCATCTCTCTTATTTTTTTATGTTATATTTATTCAATCAGTAAATATTTTTAAGTAATGAATTGCTATGAAATGGAATTAAATCTATTTTATTTTGCAACTTACATTTTGACAGCAGAATATGTTCAAAGTAGTTATACTTTATAAAATAAAAGATAAGGAACACACGGAATCAATATCATTACAAGAAAATCAAAAGATTGAAGGGAAAGAAGGGAATAACAAAAGCAAGTCCAAAGTAAGAACTTACTTTGGATTAGTTAGATCAATGAATCCCTTGACCTCATTCACTAGCGAAAGAAAAATCAATTAGTTTTGTTACAAGAAGTCAGTTTTTTTTTTTTTTTTTTGAGTTTTTTCATGTTGTGTGACCTTTTTTGCTATAAAAATTATATTTATTTATTTATCTTGTAGATTTTAAAAAAATAAACTGTAAATAGGAAATGTTTTAAAATAAAAAAAACCCATGTATGCTGAAAAAAAATAATTTTTTTTTTCACACGGGTGTGTGAATTTTATAATTTTAAGCATTTCTTTTGTGTTATTTACATTCATAAAAAAATAAATAAATAAAAATTTTAAACAATGCTTTCAAATTGGAAAATCGAAATACTTGGTAAACAATCACTTCTTATATAGTGCTGGCTGAAGGACAATAAACGTGAAGCACGAGTCTTTGAAACTAACGCGTTTATATATTGGAATTAGGGAGTAGGGAGAGTATGATAGGACTTTAGAAAAATGAAAGACACTTTGTTTATAAAATTAATTCTTTCCTTTCTTTCACAAATGTCATGATTCTTCCATTTATTTTACGTTATAACAACCAGTAAAAAATGATAATTTTTTGAATCTATTCTCTTTCGTTTCGGTTCTACAAACACCAAATAAAGGCTAAAAGTTTCTTATAAAAAACAAATTCGCAAATTGAACACAAAATTGGTACACGCTTGTCATACTAGGGAATAATTATTGTATTGAATTAGTGTTTTCAATATTGTGCCTAACTTAATTTTTGATGGGTAGATTAATATTCGGCAAAACTAAACTTAAACAAAAAAAAAAGTTGTAGTTTTTAATTACTCAGTTCGATTAATTTGATTATCAGTTTGATTTTAGTTATTTTTTAGACCTAAAATTAGGTCCGATTCTGATTCTTATATACATGAAGGATCGAAATAACTGAAAATCGAATTAGAAATAAATTAAAAATTAGATAAATATAAATATATAAAATATTAATTATATATAATAATTTCATACAGAAACAAATTAGAAATTATATATTTATATATATAATATGATGAATAATATAATAATAATAAATGTATAAAAACAAAAAAAATAGATATTTATACATATAAAAAGATTTTAAATTGATACATTTTTTACCAGAATCAAATGGAACTATTTCGGTTATTTTAGTTCTGAGTAATTCAATTTTTGGTTCGGTTTGATTTTTTTTTTTTATGATAATAAAAAAAAATTCCAATAATTCTAGTTGAATAAACACTACATGACTACGTACATGCCTGATTTAATGGGCATGGGTTATTAGAGAAAATAATAAATTCTTTTTTTTTTTTTTTTTAGTATTCAACATATTTGCTGAGGAACTCTGTTCGAGTTATATCTTTAGAAAGCCATACAGGACATGGATATTTAATCTGTTTGTAATTTTTCCAAATTTGAAGTATTTTTACTTATTTTTTTAAAACGATATTAACATTCAAAAAAAAAAAAAACTTTCATTAGAAATTCATATAGGACATGGATTTTTTTGATCCGATTGTTATTTTTTTAATTATTATAATGTTGGGATTAAATCAATTTTACTACTATAAAGATGATACAATTTAATGGAAATTTAGTCATAAAAATTAATTTTTTATCTAGATAGCCTTAATAAAAAATGTATGGGTAAAATATACATCATTAATAAATGTAAATCAGTTATTACACATCCGCAAGCTTAAACTCGTGGCATCATATGTAAAAAATAAATCATTGTCTCAAGTAACTTTAGAGAAATGTTTATTGTGACGTTTGCGTGTTTTTTTTATTTTATTAATAATTAAGGGAGGCAAATTTTTTTAAGTGGAGATCTAAAAAATTAACGCTTATTGCGATATGAAGGTTATTTTTATATATAATGAGCTCAAATTTAGATTAATTTTTTTTTTAAGATTAAGTGAAAGTTATAACTATAGGTGTATTTAGAGTTGTATAAAAGTGTATAAAATTGTAAAAATTAATGTCTCATATTTCGTGTAGTGAGTAGAGAATTTAAATTTTATATTCTCGTAATTCGTATTTATAAAATTTTGTATTTTTTTTTCTAACTCCAAACAAGGCCTATATAGAGTATTATTAATGATATACTGTTTACCAAATTAACATTAAAAATAAATATATAGTCACTGGTCAATGGATCATATACTAGAGCTAACCTAGCTGGAAAGCAGGCTCGTAGATGTGCTGGAAAGCAGACTCGTAGACTTGCACAGGAGTCTTACAGACTTGTAGAAAGTGTTTCCCATTCAATCGTTTTGGTTTGAGTCAATTAACAAAAAATGTTAGTCCAAAAGCTAAAGGGCCCTCAAAGCGATGATTTTAATCGGTATAAAGATTTGTGATTTCTGTGCTTCTAGCAATTATCATTTCCATTAATTTCTTTAACTCTCATCTCAATATAATTTTAGTGTATATTATGAAATACAGGACTTCAAAATAGACATTGTACCTATATTCCACACGTAACGAATATATATATTTATTAAAAATAATAAAATATGTGTCAAATAAATCATGTGACGTGTCTAATTGTTCTCCTATTTTTTTTTTTCAAATATATGAATTAAAACAAATCTAAACATAGATGGTAGAAATGTTTAAAATTATAAAATTACATCTCTCTTATTTTCTTATGTTATATCTATTGAATTAGGTATTAAACTAATAAATTAGCTTCCTTACATATATGTGTGTTTTATGTGCACTTATAACTCATAAAAATATATATATTTATGAAGTATTTCTACTATATCCGTTTCTTAATTATTTTTCATAAATAATATGAATAAATATAATATAATTAAAATAATATTTAATTTAGCTTAATTAATATAAAATATATTTTATTAAATTCGGTTAATTTTCTAAAAAACTAAAAATTTTATTAAAGGGTAATTCGATGATTTTACTAATAATTGTTATAATTAATAGAATAGAATTAAAAGTTATAAGTAAAACACTCTATAGTAATAATATAGTAAAACACTCTATAGTAAAATCATATAATATAGTAAAACACTCTATAGTGATAATATATATATGTTGGGATTATAACACTAATTTTACAACTATACAAAAGTTATAAGTTAATAGAAATGTAACTATAAAAATTAATTTTTGACATAGATATCTTTAATAAAAGCTGTATGGGTAAAATACACATCCTTAAAGTGGTAGCATCAAATTTAAAGAATAAATCATTGTCTCGAGTGACTTTAAAAAAATATTTTATTTCTCTTAAATATCTATGGTACCATTTGCATATTTTAATTTTATTAATAACTATTTTATATGGAGGTAAATTTTTTTAAGACTGAACGTAAATAAATTAAAACTGACAAGTATATGAAGGTTATTTCTATATAACAGGCTCAGTTTGAGATTTGAAAATTTTTTTTGTAACTATGCGAAAGTTATAACTAAAGTCTTGTTTGATAGCACAAAAATGTGTAAAAATCTACCAAAAGTTACAAAGTGAGTGTTTGATAAAACTTTAACTTTTGCTAATTTTTTACTCTGTTACAGTAATTTTTTCCACTCAAAAGTTATTAAAAGTTTCACCAACACACAAAAATTACCAAAAATTGTTAAAAATTTTACTAAACACTCAAAAGTTACTAAAAATTATTAAATATTGCCAAAAATTTTACCAAACACTCAAAAGTTGCAAAAAGTTACTAAAAATTATAACTCGTTCAATCAAACACATAAAAAATTACAACTTATAACTTTTGACTAAAAATTATTAAAAAATATTAAAAATTATGCTACCTAACGCCTCCTAAGTAAAAATAAATATATATTACATATCTCGGCCTCAGTCGCTGGTCGTTGGCTCATCCACTAGTGCTAACCTACCTGGAAAGCTGGCTCGTAGACTTGCACAAACGACTTGAGCTGGAAAGCAGAATTGTAGACTTGCATTATTGCATATGAGTCTTGCGACCGTAGACTTGCATAAAAGTCTTGCGGACTTGTAGAAAATGTAAATCCAAAAGCTATAGGGGGCCCATGGTGATGATTTTCACCCGTATAAAACTTTGTGATTTCCGTGCTTCTAGCAATTATCGTTTCCGTTTCTTTAGCTCTCATCTCAATATATTTTTGGTATGCACTATAAAATACGAAACTTCAAAATAGGTGTATACATATTAAATATATATACTCCTTGAATACATTAAAATATGCATTGTACATAGCATGTGACATATCTAATTACTACTAAATTCCCGTGCAAAGCACAGAGCGCTTATTCCCTAATTTGATTTTAAGATTTTTAAAAAAAAATTTTTCTTGTTTTTATTAAAATTTATTTTTTTTCAAAAGCTACAATTTTATTTATTTATTTTTATTTTTTAAAATTTAATTTTAAAGTACTTAAATTAAAATTAAATTTAAAAATTAAAAATAATATTCTTTAACTGTTGTATACGTGGCATGGGAAGATACAACTACTGGGTGGAATGACAATTTTTTTTTTGAGGGGGTGCCATGAGAAAACTTGAAAATTTTTAAATAAGTAGTAAAATAAATAAAATTATTAATTTTAAATATATTCACTTAAGGGAGAAATGGGACAGGCGGGGTTGTATGGGTGACAGGAAGAGAGAGAGAGAAGGGGGGATTGGGTTTGCTAGGGGTGGGGAGGCTTTTTTAGGTAAATTAATTTTTTATTTGAAATAAAAAATAATTAATTTTAAATAATTAATAATTAATTTTAAAAAATTTAAATTTAACATATTTAATAGTCAGGATTATTCTTTCCTCTCTCCACTTTAGTTATCAAAACGACTAACTCTCTCTCTCCCCCTGCACCTTTGATATGCAAACTTCAAAGAATATACAATTCATCGCCGGTGACTCCAGTGATTTAAGCTAAGTTCAAAGTTGTATATTCTTTTTTTGAAATCCAAAAAAAAAAAAAAAAAAAATTGTTCACTATCGAAAGATTTGATTGACTGTGCACTTGACTCAAAATAATAACCTACAACACATTGAATTTCAAAATCTAGACAGCAACCCTGAAATGCAATTGCTTTAAAGATGCAAATGGACTCTACTTCAGATAACAATTAAACCAACCAAATCTTCCCCGATGTTTAAGATCAACTTCTCCTTACAAATAAAAATTCATTAGTAGACATCAAGAAGAAATGATGCTTCAGCATAATAAGAGAAAAAAACACAAAGCAAAACTAATATATAAACCTCCTCCCGTATCAAAAAGTTCTAGAAAGTCCAGAAAATACTCAAGGGCAAGGGAGACCTTGCCAAGATCCAATAGTACCAAACAAATCTGTTTTTTTTTCCTCCCCCCCCCCCCCCACCTTCAAGTCAATTGGTCTTAGTCATATACTGTTTACCAAATTAACATTAAAAATAAATATATGGTCTTAGTCACTGGTCAATGGGTCATACAATAGTGCTAAGCTAGCTGGAAAGCAGGCTCGTGGACTTGCACAAAAGACTTCCACAATAGACTTGTGCTGGAAAGCAGACTTGGAGACTCGTAGAAAGTGTTTCCCATTCAATCTTTCTGGTTTGAGTCAATTAACATAAAATGTTAATCCAAAAACTAAAGGGCCCTCAAAGCCATGATTTTAATCGGTATAACGATTTGTGATTTCCGTGCTTCTAGCAATAATCATTTCCATTAATTTCTTTTACTCTCATCTCAATATAATTTTAATATATACTATAAAATACGGGACTCATTATACCGATATTTGATACGTATTAAATATATGTATTTCTTAAACACAGTAAAATACGTGCTGGATAAATCACGTAACGTATATCTAATTATTTTCTCATTTTTTGTTCAAATATGTGGATTAAAACAAATCTAAATTTAAGTAATAGGAATATTTAAAATTACAAAATCCCATCTCCCTACTTTTCTTGTGTGATATATATATATATATATATATTGAATTATGTATTGAGCTAATAAATTAGTTTTCTTACACATATATGTGTTATATGCGCATATATAACTTATAAAAAAATATATATTTTTTTACGTGTTCTGACTAAATTAATTTCTTAGTTTTTTAAAAAATTTACATTTATATTTGTACCTGTATCGTGTATGTATTTTATATTCTAAAGTAATTAAAGGGAAAGAAGTTAGGAATAAAAAAAAAAGTAAGACCACGATAAGAATGGATTAGCTAGGTAAATGAATCCCTTAGCCTTATTCATTAGCAAAAGAAAAACAGATAAGTTGCATAACAAGAAGTCAGTTTTTCTTTCATTTTTAGAATTTTTCGTATTATGTGACCTTTTTTGTTGTAAAAATTTTATGTGTTTATTTATTTATTTTGTAACCTTTAATTTTTCTTTACACATTTATAAGAAAAATAAATTGCAAAAAGGAAATGCTTAAAAATAATTAAAAAAAAATTAGTTTTTTCACACAGTTATGTGAATTTTTATAATTTTAAGCATTTATTTTTAATTATTTACAAAAAAAATGTGACTAACATGCTTAATAGTTATAAAAAATATTAAATTTGAGGCAAAAAATTTAAAAAAAAAAAACCTGGTATAAGACGATCAACTAGAAATAAAAAAAAGGAAAAAAACTGTCTGTTCTTTGGTTTTTCAAACTAAACCGTAATTCAATTAATACGAGTGAAATAAACTAATTCACATCTAGAACAAATCCTTTTGCAATTGAAAGAAATGCAACTATAGTTGGATATAAACCAATCTATTTGAAGTTTGTTCAAATTTAATTTAATTATAAGTTATTCAAACTCGACTCAAAATATAAAAGAAATGAATACAAATTATAATTTTAAACTTACTATACTATTAAATTATATTAAAATTTGATTCGATAGACTAATTATTAAGACCTTTGGATATATTTTGACTCATGTTTATTAGTGCTAGAATAGATTGAAGACGTATTTTGAAGTTATCCAATTAAGGAGTGTATTATTTAAGAATTGAAGGGCAGAAAGCTTGAATTATCACACCACTTTAATTGTTATAAGATGCAAACTCAAACTACGCAAATATACATAATGGGATTTCTGCTATTAATCTATTGCGTGAGATGATAAAGTATCTCATAAAAAAATTCAAAACCTCATATATATATATATATATATATATATATATTAAGGCCTCATTTACTTCAATGCAAAATATTTTTGTTTTCAAAACCATAAAAAAAAAATATTTCTTGAAACAAATGTGAATGTGTTTTTTGCATAATTATTTTTTTTTAAAGCAAACTTAGGTTAAATTTTACTTTGTTTATAAGTTTTAACTGAAATTTTATTTTAGGACTTCTGTTCTTATAATAATTAAGTGTTAGATCTTTTAATTAGTTGTAATCTCTTTTTTTAGTGACTATTTTGCCTATACACTTGCACAATTAATTATTTAATTTTCAAGGTTAAAATGATTACTCTAATTAGACATTGTATCTATTTAACAGGCTGGACTGTTAATTGCATGCGAAAGGAAAAGAACTTCGATGTTGAAGTAAAACTTTAGATAAGCCCATTAGGAATTTTTCAAGCGGACAAATAAAATGAAAGGACAGATAGCAGTGTTGAGCCGGCGCAACTCATGAACTGGGTTAATGATCAGCGGATTGAAACTCAGATACAATAGCTCCAATTAACAAAGGGTGAAGAATAAAGACGGTATAATATTTGACCGATTGAGACAGCTAATTAGACAAGTAGAGGTTTTGCAGGTTTAATTGTAAGAGGGAACTCAGTTCCGATAACCTCAATGACGGAAGGGTGATGAACAACCAAAAAGGTATGTACCATTGAGCAAGCCATCACACATATAGCCTCTTCTCGGTTTTCTAGCCCATTAACATTAATTAGAGGAATTAGTCGACCTCATGGGCATCGTGTATAGTTGATAAGTCTGAATTAAGCAGTAAGTTGTGTCAACTTAGCAACCCAGCGGGGGAATGGGCCGCTAAAATTGTTAATTGAAAGGCTCAAAAACTCCCCTCTTTACTAGCTTAAATATATCGGGAAATTGCCTTCATTATTGAAGTTGTTTCCTGATACTTGTGATATGTGCAAGGTTCTTGCAAAGTTCTCAATCGATCTCGGAATGGATTTCGGTAACAAGAGAGTGCCAAATTATTTGTATTTAGAACTAATTTCAGAGTTTTTCACAATTGGATCATAAATATGGGACTGCCCCCCTTAATTTTTTTTTTGACTATTTCTTTTGTTATTTTAAATCTTAAGCATTCATATTCTTTTGTGGATCCCATTACATAATTTTTTGCGAACCCCATTTTAATTGTTGAATAAGATGGATGGTTAAAATTAAAAATAATAAAAAAATCACAGAAAAATTATAGGGGAGCACAGTCCATAAATATTTTTGCACATTTGAACATGCCAAAAATAAGAAGATTCAATCATATTTGAATAGAGTCAATGTTATAAATTATGTTGACTATGAGTTTTATACCTTAATGAAAATGGAGTTTAAATTCGATGGACATTCAAAAGATACAAGAATGATTCTGATAATGAAACTATAAAGAGTTTATTATTATATATAAAACCAATTTTATTACTATAAAGAGTTTATAACTTAATAGAAATGTGGCTATAAAAATTAATTTTGACATAAATATCCTTAATAAAAGTTGTGTTAGTAAAGTGATAAATTACACCTCCATTTTTCTTAACATTTGGGTAATTATACTTATTATTCTTCAATATTTAAAAATTAACTTACTTTCTTAATTTTGAAATGTTGTTAACATTAATTCTCTTATACTAAATCTAATAGAAAATGTCAAAATAATCAAAAATTTAGGTATTTTTTTATTTTATCCTTCATCCTTTCATATTTTCGTTAGTTTTTTCACAAAAATCTCCAAATGTTTCTATTTTTAATTGGTTTTTTACCTGTGTTTGGAGATTTGTGTGAAGAAAACTGACGAATATGTGAGAGCGGAGGGATAAAATAGGAAAAACACTTAAAATTTTGATTTCTTTAACATTTTTTGTTAAGTTTTAACGGTTTATTTAACGGAAATGAATTAATGTTAATAATATTTCAAAATAAAGAGGTAAGTGTAGTTTCTAAATGCTAAGGAGTAGTAAATTTAATTACCCAAATGTTGAGGGGCGATAGGTTTAATTTACCTTTGGTAAATTGTATAATAAATGTAAATAAGTTATTATGGTATTATTTGAATGGAAAAAAAATAATAAAAATCTAAAAGTTGACGTAAAAGTGTTATGTGGAAATTTTTGATTTGATTGTATCTTTCAAAAACTAAAAAAAAAAAAAATTTGATTGAAAGAAATTAAAAAAATTAATAAAAGTTGGTGAGTTTTAGTGGATTTTAGTAAACCAAACACCTCTATATATCTTCAAGTTTAAAGTTGTGGTATCAAATCTAAAAAATAAATTATTGTCCCAAGTAACTTTAAAAGAATATTTTTATTTCCTCTTAAATATTTATTGTGACTTTACATATTTTTAATCTTATTGACAGTTATTTTTAGATGGATGTAGGTTTCGTTAAATCACGACCTAAATCAATTATAAATTACTATAATACGAGGGTTATTTCTATACAAAACTAGCCCCAAATTAGGATCATAACTTTTTTATTGATAAAAATTAGAGAAAATTAGTAAAAATTAATAGAAATTAGAGAAAATTAGAAATTACTTTATAAAAAAAAAGTTAGAAAAATTGAAGAAGGTTAAAAAACTAATAAATTTGTTAGAGAAAGTTCTTGCTCCGAACAGTCCTAAGTGAAGATTACAAATATATATAGAGTATCAGTAATCATGTATAGTTTTTTTTTTGGTAATTATAATCATGTATAATTTACCAAATTAACATTAAAAATAAATACATATTACATATCTCGATCTGAGCCAATGGTCAATATATTGGATCATATACTAGTGCTAACATAGCTGGAAAGCAGGCTCGTAGACTTGCAGAAAAAAGCCTTAGCTGGAAAGCAGACTTGTAGACTTGCATAGGAGTCTTGCGGACTTGTAGAAAGGGTTTTCCATTCAAAAACTAAAAGGGGCCCAAAGCGATCATTTTCAGCCGTATAAAAGTTCGTGACTCCTTGCTCCTAGCAATTATCATTTCCGTGTATTTTACTCTCACCTCACTGTAATTTTGATATATATTATGAAATATGTATGAGACTTTAAAATAGATATTGTATCTATATCTAACATGTGTCGTATATATATATTATTTGAACACGTCGAAATATGTATCTATTTATTTTTTGATTTTTTATTCAAATATGTGGATTAAAACAAATCTAAATTTAGGTAATGAAAACCTTAAATTCTTGAACTCTCATCTCTCTTATTTTTTCTTTTTTTTTTTATGTTATATATATTCAATTAGTAAATATTTTTAAGTAATTAATTGCTATGAAATGGAATTTCATCCGTTTTATTTTGCAACCTCCATTTTGATTCAAAGTAGTTATACTTTGTAAAATAGAGGACAAGGAACATGCGAAATTAATATCATTACAAGAAAATCAAAATATTGAAGGGAAAGAAATGAATAACAAAAGCAAATCCAAAGTAAGAATGGGTTAGCTAGAACAATAAATCCCTTAATTTTATTCATTAGCAAAAGAAAAATCGATTAGTTTTGTAACAAGTTGTCAATTTTTTTTTTCTGAATTTCTTCATATTATATGACTTTTTTTGGTATAAAAATTTTATTTATTTATTTATTTTGTAGATTTAAAAAAAATAAATTGTAAATAGGATTTAAAAATCAGAAAACCCCATGTATGCTTAAAAAAAAAAAAAAACTAGGTTTTTCACATAGGTATGTGAATTTTTATAATTTTTAATCATGTCTCTTGTTTTATTTACATTCTTTAAAAAAAAATTGTAAACAATGCTTCCAAATTGGGAAATCTAAATACGTGGTAAAAAAAGGTTAACTTTCTTTTCATTCCTACGTGGGTTGTATGAAATAGTAGGATTAATAACTTTTCAACAAATATAGTTTTAACCTAGTACCGTAAAACAAACTAATTTATTCGAAACTTGCTTGAATTCGAGTTGATTCGATCATAAGTTACTCAAACTTGACTCAAAATATAAAACACAAATCATAATTTTAAAATCCTTATACTATTAAACTTGATTAAAATTCGATTCATTAAATTAATTACTACGTTCTTTGGATGAATTATGACTCGTATTTCATGATGCTCGAATGGATTGAAAAAGTATTTTGAACTGATCCAAGAAGTGTATTATTCAAGAATTTTTCCCTTAAAAAAAAAAACAAAAAAAAAAAACCTCCTTAGCGGGAAGAGGTTTGACAGGAACCCCTACGAGTTTATTAAAATTTAAAAAAAAAAATACAAGAAGGAAAGGGATCTAAACTGTACCTCCAAAAAGAGAACAGGAAAGGTATAGCAAAAAGCAATAATGAAGTAGTGACTCACCACTTTACAACAAAAAGAAAGCCTATGAAATATAAGGAAAATCAACTTGTGGTGACTCACCACAGTACAATAAAAGGGAGGGAGACATAGATCTAACCTCCCAAGAAAACCAAAAATAATAAAAAGAAACTTATGTCCTAGTCTGAGAAGTCTCATTAGCATTCAAAGAAAGAATACTAGTAATAGCTCAAGGAAGATCACTCAGCTCATAGAAAGTCTGGTCTTGCTAGTTTGTGCATGCCCAATTAGCCAGTTTACTACTTGGTTAGCTTCCCAGTAAATATGACAAATATGAGTTAAAGTAGAAGTGCATAAATGACGAATCCGAGATAAAAGATAAAAATATTCCCAACGCTGTCGGAAGTACCTAAAGAAACCATAGTAGCCAAATCAGACTCGACAATTAAACTTATGTAACCCATTCCAAAGGCAATCTCCAAACCCAGCAAATTGCAAAAAGCTCGACATAAATAATGGCCGTTTGGCCAAGGAATTAGGCAAAAGCAAAAACAATTTGACCAAGATGGATGCGAAGGATACCACCAGCTGCTGAAGGTCCAGGATTTCCTCGGGAGCATCCATACACATTAAGCTTCAGTTATCCCAACGAAGGCCAAATCTAAGAAATAGCTTTAACTTACTAAAGTCGAGAAAGTAGAGTCCGGATAGCTCAGACAAACTGTAGAGAAAAGTCTCCACGAAATTAAGAAGTTTTGAGCTTATGAGCCAGCCCAAGAAAATGGAGATCCACCAAAATACGATGGATGATAGCTGGAGGAGAAAATGGGATACCCTCAAATCGGTATGCGTTATGAGCTTTCCAAATATGCCAAGGAATATAGCATGCAGTCACCACCTAAATATGACCCACCGAATGAGCACATTGGCTTCAATGAAGAAGCTTTGTAGGAATAAAGATAAAGTCAAAACTGCGGAGTTTGAAAAGCTTATGGAAATGCTACCAAACCTAGTGGGATAGAGCTCAATCCAGAAAGAGATGTCAGTTGGTCTCACTAGCATATCGACAGATGTAGTGGGAAACCATATGACAGCCTTTACGGCAAAGAAAGCCATCCAGAGCTAGGTAGTTGTTTGAGTCTCCAAAAGGCAAAAAAAAAAAAAAACCTGTAATGGGATGTGCTACTGCCAAATACAAGAATAAATAGGGTTCATCTCCTAGTAGAATGAAGAGAAAATTCCTCATCTAAAGATAAACTCCACTTGATTTGATCTAGGCCCTGTCTAGAAATCAGAATAGAGAAAATCTGCTCAACAACAGATATAGGAAGCTCAGGCCAAATACATTCTTAGTCCCAACTAGTATCAGTCCAATAATAGGAGACTAGAGCTCTAGAAGTAGCATTGGGATTGAGAATAATTAGAGGAAAATTCCTAATCCAACAATCATACCAAAAACTGATATCCCCAGCATTAAGAAACCACCTCGCATAAGGCTCATCCATAACATGAGCTCTAGCCAGCCACTGCCATATAGGGGAGGCAAGATAAGAAAAATGAACCATATAAGGATGATGAGCATGGCAATATTTGGCCTTAAGGAAAAAAGCCCATAGAGACTGCTGAGATCTAAAGTGCCACCAAAGCTTAGCCTCACAAGCAGAGGCCAAATCTGAGAAAGAATGTACACCCAAGCCACCCTCTTCCGTAGGAAAACAAACCTCATCCCATTTACACCAGTGAATTTTCGTAGCAATGTTAGAATTTCCCTAAAGGAATTTCGTGAAGAGTCTCTCAAGCTAGTGAATGACGTCAGCAGGCAGCCTTAAAACATGTAAGAGGTGGGTAGACATCGCAGAAAGCACATATCTGAGCAGAATAATCTTGCCACCAAAAGAAAATAAACGATTGGCCTAGCTAGAAATCTTATCTCTGACTTTTTTCACAATTTCATCAAAATAAGATATCTTTAGATGTCCCAAATAAATAGGACAACCCAGATAAATGAATGGGAGAGGCCCCTTCTGAAAGCTTAGTGTATGCTAAATAATCCCATGCCGTGCCAGAGGAACAGAATGCCTTAAATAATACCGGCTTTTGGCTTGATACACTAATTGCCCAAAAACTGATTCATACTTGTGTAAAAGATCTATAATACGCTTAATGCTAGAATGACTTCCATTAGAAAAAATAAAATAATGTCATCTGCAAAACTTAAATGGGATATTGAAATAGGGCAACCAGTAGAGTATGCAATATTAGGATAGCGAGTTTATAGATGAGACAATCCTCTGGATGAAAATTCAGTAGCAATGATGAATAAGTAAGGGGATAAAGAATAACCTTGGCGAAGGCCCCTCTGAGACTGAAAAAAAACCTTAGCAGCTCCATTAACCATGATAAAAAACCAAAGCTCAGAAATAGCCCTTCTAATGAGAGAAATCCACCTATCAAAGAAACTAAACTCCTTGAGCATTTGAAGAATAAACTGCCAGGACATACGATCATAGGCTTTAGCCACGTCAAGCTTCATCACAACATTATGCCACCGTACCTAACGATTCAGATCATAAACCAGCTCTTGGGCTAACAAAATATTATCATGTATAACATGGCCAGGAACAAATCCACTCTGATAAGGAGAAATAAGACGAGATAATAAAGAGGATAAATGATACATCAAAATCTTTGTTAACACTTTATTACTCATATTGCATAAACTGATAGGTCAAAAATCTGCCTAAGTAAAAGGAGATGATTTCTTAGGAATTAAAACAACCAAAGTACGAAGAAACCCTTTAAGCATAGTAGAACCATGAAAATAATCCAGGGCAGCAGCATAGAGATCCTCAACAATAATGTCCTAGCGGGCTTGATAAAATTGACTGTAAAATCCATTAGGGCCAGGGACATTGTTAGTATCAATAGAGAAAATAGCCTAGCGTACCTCATTAATCGTCGGCTCAGCATAGAGACGTAAATCATCCTCAGTAGTCACCAGAGAAGGAATGAAGTGAAAATCAGCTTGTATAAAGTGAGAATCATCCCCCAGAGAGAAGGCCCTAAAAAAAGGATATGGTCGTAACATTAATCTCTGAACTACCAGTGAGCAAGTTACCCTCATCAAATTGAATCTTGTGAATAGCTAAGAGATGGTGCTTCTTTCAAATCACAGCATAAAAAAGACTAAGAATTTGCATTCCTTTCCTTAAGCCACTGAATGCAGGATTTCTGCATCCCCTTCCTTTCACCAATCTTGCCTTTCTACCTTCCCTATTTAATTATTTAGCTTGTTCATTAAATTTTAAGATATTTAAATATAAACATGAATAAACATAAATGGATTGACATGGATTGACACAAATTATAAATTCAAACGCATACGCTTCATCATCCGACGTAATTGCCATCTCTAATTATGATTTGAAATGGGTCCCCGGGGGGTGGGGGGCTGCTCTGCCAAATGGATGTGGTTGATTCAATGATTATAATGTGATATAAGTGATTCCACAGTCCAAATTAGAAATTAAAATATGTTTTATCTCCCTAATTGGCCTTCAAGTCTTCATTGTTTCTCTCTCCTAAAAAAAATATCTGTCAAGTACCAAATTTTGTGACCGAATGCCCCCTAAAATCATGCTATCGCGTTGTATACATTTACTCTGTCTTACATGTAAGAGCCATGCAACAATCTTAAGCAAGATAAATAGGATATAGAGACAGAACAAAAGTGACTCTGCCTTAGAGATAGAACAGAAGTGAAGCTTCAGCCATCGGCTGGGTATAATGTGCCGAGTCACAATATACTAGGCTCACTCCGCCCGACAATCTAATCAAATAAGCAAAAGAAAGTCTATACAATCTACCTCATGACGGAGGATCAAAAGAATAACTGAATAAGTACAAGTGTAGTCTCGCAACCGAGGCACAAAAGAATACAATATTCAAAATAAAAAGTCAAAAGTAAAGGTAGCTAAGCTTCTCGACTTAAAGGTTCTGCATGCATATCCACCTTGGGACCTACAAATAAGTTTGTAAAAGGTGAGCACGATACAACAAGTGCTCACTTCAATAAGAACACAAGTATGGCCTTTCATTCTACTATTATGATTAATAATAATATTATGAAACTTGAACTTAACATGATATAAAGATATTATAAAATAATTCATATATACCTGCTCACAAACTCTACCACTACTACCCTCTTTATGCATGGCCAATATATACATCCCAGTTCCTTCCCCAATCATGAAACCCAATTTAGGATTAAATTACTCTAACTAAGGGTGGATCTACTCTTTGCCTAGGGGCAGACCCATCAAAAAAATTATATTACTAATGTTTTTTCTTGTTGATATTATCTTCCGTATTCAATTATGTTCATCCAAGAAACGAAAAAAAAAAAAATTTAATTCAATGCTAATTTTGTCCACCCAATAAAAAAATTAGTCTAATACTAATTATGTCCACTTAATAAATGAAATAAATTATAACCAAATACACATCAATACAATTGTATTTAGTTTACCAAATATAACTAAAAAATATCAAACTTTATCTTAACTCTTTTCTCTTACTCTTTTCTTCTTTTTTTCAAGAGCAATTAAGTCATTTCTTTATTCTTTTAATAGAATCCCACAAACTATTTATATATTTTATAATTAATGTCTACCTTTACATAAAATTTTAACTCCGCCCTTGAATCAATAATGATAGAGCATCACAATACATACATGCATATATATATATATATATATATATATATATATATGTAGATCACAGGTATATGTACATTAATAATAAAATAAACACATGCTTAGCCCATTGTAGAAATGGGGAGGGGACTATCGCCGGGGATAAAAAAAAAAATCACGGGTTGAAAAGGTTGGAGAAGTCAGAAGCGAGCCGGGAAGCAATGGCGGAGTGGTACATGGCGTCTTGAAACGACGACGTGTCCCTTGTCATTAGCCGGCTTTGCTTGGCCTTCTCCTCGGTGAAGCTTCCCGGGGCGAACCGAGATCTGGCCATCTTCGCCTCGGTGTCCGAAGCCGACTTGTTCTCCGCTTTCGTAGAGAGATCCGCCTTGTCGCCGCCACTGTTTCCGTCGGAGTCAACGTAATCAGGCTCGGAGGACCAACTGAAGATCGGCGTCCACCAGCTGGATGATGAGAAAATCTTTCCATGGTTCGTATCAGGATTGCGGTGACCACCGGCGGCGCAGGTGCGGGCTCGGATAGGTGGGAAACTTACAAAACTGGTGGCCATTTGATGTATATTGCGTATAGATATAGAAAGAGAAATAGAAAGAAATTGTTAAGAGGGTTTGAGCTTTGGGAGGATGGGGGAGCAATCCAGGGGGTTAAGGAGAGTGGAAATGGGAAAAGTATAAGATTGTACACGTGGCAGTTAAATAATTGCGTGGTCTGGGGTCCACTTTTGGCCTTTTGGTCTCTTTCGCCTTTCACGAGGTACTTTTCCGTACGCTCTACTGTCCGTGCAAGGCACCTATTAAGGCGCATTTCAGATCTTAAAACGAAAAAGAAAAAAAAAAAAAGCATGCTTTTGGAGTGAGAATTTTGTGAAAGAGAAAAATAAAATAGAAAATAAATATAAAATTTTATATATTTATTCAAATAGATTAAAAATATAATAAAATAATATTAATTTTTTAATTTAGACTCTATTTATTTAGGTGGTATTTGGATGACCAAAAATAAAAATAAAAATAAAAAAATTAGTGTAAAAGTGACACGTGATAGAATTTGATTGAAAGAAATTGAAAAAAGTTTATTTTTTTTTTATAAGTTTTGATAATTTTTGGTAAGCCAAACAGTCCCTTAATGTAAAATACTTTTCAAAAACTATCTTTACACACGTTTTAAGAAAATATTTTTCAAAAATATGAGTAAATATTTTTTTTCAAAAGATATTTTATGTTGAAGCAAACGGAGCATCAATTAATTTTAATTTTTTAAAAGATGAACTTATTTACACTTCACAAATAAATTTTTACAATTTACTTTACTTTTTCATTAAATAAAATTTTACAACTACTCTTCTTCTTTTAATAAGATATATTATAAATTATAAATACATTTTTACAAAAATTAGAGTAATTATGTAGTTTTATTAAATAAGAAAGCAAAGTGAAGTGTAAAAATTTATTTATGAAATACAAATAGACACACTTTTAAATTTCATGTCATTTTACTTACATTTTCTATCACATTTTAAATAGGAAAATAAATTTTGAATCCTTATTTATTTTATTTTGCTGAAGTGAACATTAGTCTAGAAGTTCAGTTTTCATTAGAAAAATACGTTTTAGGCTTTCAAAATACTAAAATTTGTTGTATGGAGAGAGATAGAGAGACACGAGTGAGAAAGGGAAATTTTTTATAAACATGGACTAAAATAATAAAAAGAGAAAGGGAAAAGCAATAAAAAAAATATTTCTTTATTTGAATGAACTAAAAAAATATAATAAATAAAAAATATATTAATTTTTTAATTTAATAAAATTAACTTACATTCCATTTCTTTTTCCTAATCATTTTCTAGCATAACCTAAATAGTAGAATAAATTTAGGTTTTTATCCGTTTTATTTTCTTTTGAAAATTTTAATTCAAACACAGTTTAAGTAAGTATAAATTTAGGTTCTTAATTTTCATAAAAGAAAAAAGAAAATAAGCTTTTGAAATATTAAAGTTGTTGTCAAGAGAGCCAAAAAAAAGAGAGAACCCAGTAAAAGAGAGAGAAGAAAACTTGATAAACATGAAATAAATTAAACAATAAAAAGAGAGAAAAATTATTAATTAATAAAAAGTATTTGATTTTCTTAAAAAAATTGTAGGCACACACCTTGATGAATATACATACCAATTCCCCCTTTTATATACCAAGCAAACGAAACAAAAAAAAAAAAAATGTTTAGATTCTTTAAAATAATAAAGTTGTTACTTGGAGAAAGATATAGAGGGATGAGAGTGAGAGAAAGAACAAAAATTAGATAAATATGTAATAAAAAAATAAAAGAATAGTTTTTTTATTTTTGTCTTTTCAAATGTATTTTTACTTTTTATTTAATAAAAAGATAATAAAAATAAAAATTACAAAACATTTGGATTAACAAAAAGTCAAAATGTCATATTATTTATGTAATACCCGATATTTAATTTTGATCACTTATGTATTATTTTAGTCCAATAAAATATTTAAACTGAGATTGAGTTGATTATTTTATTTTTCTTAAACCGAGTTTAGCCTAAATTGATATTTAGTTGGATAACTGGGTCTAGAGTCCAACCAGTTTCTTTTCTTTCTTTCTTTTCCTTGCTTTTTTTTTTTTCCTTTCTCTTTTCTTTCTTTTTGGCTCAATAGTTTCCACAAAATAGAGGGAGATGGAGAGGGAGAAGAGAGAGGAAAGGGAGAGTAGAGAGAGAAAATAGGTTTCAAGAAGGAAGATCAACAGATTAGAATAATATTCGACGCTACGAACGTCGTGGTGGTGTTCGTTTCTTATGATTTTGCTCGAGCTAAAAGATACAGGCATTTGAAGTTCAAGCACCAAAACCTAAATTTTCTTTTTTCTTATATTCATGCTCTAGACATTATTAAGATGAATTTGATGTATATATATGCTTGATTTGGTTGAATATCATGAGATTTGTGTGTGTATGCATATAAATATGAAAATCTTGCATATATTTAAGTTATTATTTGATTAAATGTTGTAGAAATATGTGATTTAAGTGTTTAAATGTTTATATATGAATTATTGTTGAGATTGTGGCTTGGATGGGTGACTTGGGGAAGATTTGGAGTTAGCTTTCATTGAAAACAAAGCCATGAATTGGGCACTGGTCTCTGGTGTCTGGACCGGTAGAAAGGGTGTCCGGATCAAGGGTGTCCGAATTGGCTAGATAGGGTGTCCAGACCGCAGCTTAGTATGGCGAAATTTCAAAAAATGTCGCAATTGATTTCGAAATATATTTTTTGTGCCTAAACTTGATTATTATTGATTTTTAAAGATAAAATAAACCCTAAATCATCATCAAGCATAATGAGAATGGGTGTTTATATTAAAATAATATTTATTTATATGATTGAGCATATCATGTGCATGGGGCTGGGGTTGTATCATCCAGTTTGATATTGTGATATTTGATTGGTTAAGAGTACCATATTTATGTTGTGACGTGCCAAGGCACGTGTTATACATACAGACGGGATTCTTGATTTTGAGAAAAATGATAAAATGAGATTTTGAAAATACTATATGATTCCTAGTCAATATTTATGAGTAGAACTTTGTCATTTGGAGTTGATATGTTAATTATGAGATATTCTCTCCAGATTACAGTTGGACCTTAATTGAACTAAGCAGATACTTGACTAGGTGTGTAACTTAATTCCCTAGCAAAAGGGTTAGGGGGTGTAACTTGGTTTCCCTTGAGTCTTGCACCAGTGGGAGTGTAACACGGTTTCCCACTCGGTTTATATATATATTGAGATAGACATTTCCTATAAGTATAAATGATGTGGTTGATGACCTCGCATGCTTTGTTAGGTATCATCCATCCCAGAATAAGGTTAAGGGTAGATGGAGACTAAAATATGCATTGACATTGCATTCTATCACATCCCACTGTATGAGATTACATTTGTATTCTTTTATATTAAAATGCTGATATACGTGACAGTGATATTGATTGATGAGATATATGGTTTATCCGATTAATTATGAGTTTGGTTATAAAATAAAAAATATAAATTAAGAACTAGAGTGACCTGATTTCTGAAATGGGATACACAGGCAGTTTATGCTTGAGTAGTTAAGTCTGATCTTAATTATGCATAATAATAATTGTGTTTATTTTTTTTAACTGAGAATTGAATTATTAATATTATAAATTGTTTGACCAAAATGTGAGTTTACTGTTTACATTTATGATGTCATTATTTTGAGAGATATAAATACGATTATAGTATTTATTTTAACCATTTAGACCTTGGATATAGTCATTGGAAATAGTGTTAAAGTGGATTATGTTATTGATAAATTGATGGTGATATAATCAAATATTATTTTATATGCGAATAAATAATGATTTTGAATATTTTTATGATTATAACTCAAGGTGAATTAAATTTGGATTGAATTTTATTTATTTATTTTAGTTTCCACATTCTTATACTGTCTGTCCTGAACAGTTAAGTTAGAGGTGTGCTAATTTATTTTTTTATCTTCTCATAAAAGTGATAAGCATTCCTAAAATATCCCAAATAAATCAATTTATAATATTAAATGATAAAAATGAAAGGATCTGTTTAAAAAGAAAAAGTTAAAAAAGCATTCTTAAATATTTTAAAGAATTATGCCATGTACAATTTAATTTCTATCAAACATCTTACTATAATTTACACTAAACAAAACAAATGAATTCAAGATTCTATTTATTAACTTCACTTGTTTGAATGTAAAATACTTTGTCACGCCCTGGGTTTCACAACCCGAGTACGCGAACAAATAATACATATTACACCGTTCATTAACTAACTTTCCTGTTCCACATCAGAACCATACACACATACTATGGAGCAAAGAAAATAAAATAATTAAAACTAAACTTTAAATTTAAATAAACGCCTCAATTAATTCACTAGGCAAACAAAGCTCCAAAACTAAACTCAACCAATCTCTAAAAAAAATAAAAAAAAAGTTAACATTCACCTCAAAACAGAGGTTTGTCACAATCCACTCAAAAATAATTTTCTAGATGTCTAAAACAATTACATAAAAAAATAATAAATAAAACTTTAATTCCTATGCTCAGAAGGTCCAGCATGTGTCTCAAATTCGTTACCTGCATTGCAAGCTGTAAGAGGATGAGCACTAATATCACGTGTGCTCGGAATCCTAGTAATAATATAAATTGCAATGATGTCCTAGCATGTCACTAAGTGAAACAATCATGCACAGATAGCAAACTCAAGAAAAATATTAAATTAATTTATCAATTTATCTTTATTATAATTAATTTCATTTTAGCACCACATCACACATCAAAAACAATTCGATTTCATGGTACTGCTGCTTGATTGTCCCGTAAAAATAGGACCCAACCAATATACATCTTCCTTCGATGTCTGCTTAGTTGTCTCGTAAAAACAAGACCCAACTAATATACACCATTCTTCGGTGTCTGCTTCCTAGACCGAAGTGTTAGGAATATAATATGCCACCCTTAGGTATCTGCTCGTTCGTAGGTTACTAGCCTACTGGAATCGATAACCAACCCCGCGCGGGTTTCGAGATTTTCAACCCTTGGGTACGTATACCCTATATTTTCAGTACCCCTCAACCTAAACAAAACACAAAAAATCAAATTTTACCTTGAATTCACATTATATAAACTTCTCTTTAATTAAATTTTAAAACCTCATTAACCATAAATTTTCCGACACATAATTAACACAACTTTAATCCTATTACACAAACGATCCTACGGTTAATATCCAGAATACCTAAGTATGCAATTAATACTTTAACTGTTGGCCATCAAATTAGTCACACATCCAATTCATTCACGTGAAGGAATTCATAGAAAATAATATAAAATCACTAATCATTACTTTTCAAAGCAATTAGGTTTTCAAAGCAAGTCACTCATGTGCTGGACGTTTCACTCAAGTAGGCTAACAAAATTAAAAAATATATTTTCAAAGTAAACATCCAGCAATCTTATGATTAATGCATATATCCATATATAATAAATATATGTTAATAATACAACAAGTCATGATTTTTTTTGTCATTTTGTGCTTATATATATACACATTGGTTATGTATATATGTATATAAGATTCCTAAGGCTTCCTGGCAATGTATTAATCAGACTAACAATTGAACCTCATGCCTAATGAGGTCACTAGAAGACAAAAGTGAATAAAATAAATAATTATCATATTAATATATATATAACTTCTCTTACTTATATATATATACACTTGAAGAATCAAGACTCTCTGTCAGGCAATTCAATTGCTCCCTCGCGCCCAATGAAATCACAAAAGTCAAACGTGTAATTAAATAAATCAACACAAAATTCTACACAGCATACATGCTTACGTATCTTCAGTACACATAATTTCCCAAATCAGCGAACAGTCAAATTTCCAAACAAACAATTTTCGTATATATATTATATATATATTTTATAAATACAGGCAATAGAAGGATTCGGTCCCCTTACCTATTAAATACGGCAAATTAACTTCTTCTCTTTCACTGTTTCAGCGCCGTACATCTTCTTGCTCCTCTCTCTCTCAGTCTCTCTTCTTCTCTCTTAGGGTTTCTAATTTGTTTTTATAAATACTGCAGTATATATATTTAAATAGCAGAATTTAATTTTAACAAAATAAATTATTTACCTACTCCCCATAGGATTAGGAAAATTACACCACTTCCCAAAAATTTTAAAATCTTTTCAAATATAACCCAAAATTAATCTTTTTAAATAGAAATCCAAAAATTTCAAACCATTAAATTTAAATAGCAAACTAAATTTATCAAATAACAATATCCAAATTAAAAAAAAAAATCTGAGTTATTACATACTTTGTAAAAAATAATTTTATTCTTACAATATCAAACATATTATTTACATTTTTAATGTAATTTTACACAAACATTTTGAAAAGTATTTGACATTAAAATAAACAAAACCTAAATATTCAATGACTAAATTTTATGATAACATTGGCAAAACCAGCAGTACCTTGGAAAAGTTGTGCTACTAATTACCACAGTTGGCTTATTGGTTATACCAAATATTTTCTTACAAACTAGAGGAAGGAAGCTTAAATATGTTAACTATGATAGACTGGTAGTGATATGGGCAAATCAATGAAAGACTAGGCGAGCTACACCAAAACACGGTGAATTACTCTCATCTCATTTTGCTTGGGTGAAGAAAGTACTCATATATGTATAATTTGACATATTTATAATATAACGTGTTATAAAGTCCTGAGAATACTAGGCATTTATCCGTATCAATAAAAAATTACAAAAAAAGAATGCTTTCAAATGAAAAAAATTCGCGTATATATAGAAAATATTGATTTTAATAGAAAAATAGTTTTCTAACCCGTTTTGTAAATTTTCAATTTCTTCTACTTTTTGTTATTATAATAATATGTTTAAAAGTTATCAAACAAAAAAAAAAAAGTAGATAAAAAATTGATGAAAAATGTTAATAGGACGAAAAAAAAGTTAAAGAAAAACATATAATTTTTTCATTCCTAAACAAATCTTAAAACCCACAGGATTTGGAGTGACGCGGGACGGGACAAGTTGAGTAGGACAAGTCCAGATTAAATTTAATATTATAAAAATATCCTTACTAATAGCACTTTGTGTAATGAGTAGTTGAAGTATTAATGTTGGAATGTTTTTGTTTTATTATTTTACTAATTTATATATTGATATTTTTATTTTTTATTCTTTTGTTTTTATGTTTTATTTGTTGTTACGTTCTTAAAAATAAAATAACAAAATATATATTGTTTATCTTAACGGTTAGGCCAAGCGGGTAGAGAACGGAAATTAAAACCCATTAATTGCTAAAAAGGAAATTATTTAGTGGATGGTATTAGAGAAAGGATTTCCTGCTCCACCCCATTGCCATTTCTGCGTATGCCCGCAGACACAAAAAAGAAGAGCTGCCTGATCCTTCCACCCCCACCCCCCTCCATTGAAACAACATCAGCAATGTAATTTCAACTCTAAACTTTGTGTAACATTAAATGATGTTAGGTCATTTACTTTAATGTGATTATTAAGTCACACAAAGTAGTAGTCAAAACTTAGATTGACAATAAATTGTAATTATATAGCATCTTTTTTTTTATTTTAGAAAATAAAGTAAAATTATTAATTACAAATTATGTCTAGAGCTGAAATTATCATTATTACATTGGTCAAGCCAGGGACGGGGCTTATGTAGGACCAAGGGATGGTCATGGCCCCCTAAATCTGGAAGATACCCAACTTATATAATATATTTTAGAATAAATTATGCCTAAATCTTCTCAACATTTAGATAATTGCACAAATATCTTCAACATTTAAAATTTACAATTCCTTTTATTTTGAAATATTGCTAACCTGGCCTCCTTTGTAAGTTTTGCTACTTATTTCGTTAAAATTTTATTCTAAAAATAATTATGCCCCTGGCCCATTGTTTACTCATTTTCTCTCAACGCATAGTCCAAAATCGCTCTCTCTCCTAACGTTTTTATTTTATTGAAATTATAATAATTTATTTATTAATTTAAATAATAATTATTTTATTAAATTAAATAATAATTTGTGATTAAAATGATTTATTTTATTAAATAAAAATTATTTATTAAAAATAGTAATTATGTACTAAAATAATTTATTTTAGTAAAATTAAAATTAATAATAATTACATATTAGAATATTTATTTTTTAAAAAATAAAAATTAATAATAAGAACATATTAAATATATATATTTTTTTAAAATTTAAACTATTATTAAAATGGTTTATATTTATTTTTATTAAAATTTAAAATACTACTAAAATAGTAACAATTTTTAAAATAGTATATTTTATTAAAGTATTTTATTAAATTATATTAATTTTATTAAATCTAATAATAATTCATTATTAAATTATTTTATTTAGTTATATATTTTTACTAAAACTAATTATTATTAAAAATAATTATTTTATAACATTAAATTAATTAATTTAAATATATTTTATTAGATTAATTAATCAAATAAATTTTAAATATACTTTATTGTATTTAATTAATTTTATCTTTTTCAATAAACTTATATATATTATTTAAATAAAATTAATTATGTAAATAAAATTACATCACCAAACATGTTTTCTATTTTTATTTCAAATATACCCGAAACTAAAAAAATTAAAAAATAATTAAATATAATATTACCTAATGTATCTTAAATAAGTTTTTTTTTTTTGTTTGAAAAAGTATTTAAGTAAAACTTTCTTTTTTGGATAACTGCACCTCTACTAAGCCCTGAGGTCCTAAAATTAACGATCGAATAAACCCTCCAATGGTCCTAAGGAGACTTGAACTAATGACCACTGAAAAACAAACCCAAAATCTTACCAATTTAACTAATCTTCAAGGTTTCATCTAAGTATAATTATAAAATTTTATTTTGTTTTTTTTTGGTTAAATTATTAGTTGTGTCCAAGTTCCAATTCTGATTATTATGGTTGAAATTTAATTAATCAGACACAATTAAAATTACAGGAGAATCATATCAATAAAAGAGTTCTTCAAATAGATTTGTCAAAATTCAGCAGACCCAATTAAAATACAAGAGAAGCATATTAATAAAAGTTTGAAAATTCGTAAAAAAATATAGATTTGAGGAAGAAACAAGGGATCTCTTCCCTAATACAGATATATTCTTCTTCCCTCTCTGTCTTCATCCTTTGGTTTCCAATTTCACTGTTGAAATTATGTAATTCCATCATCAAATGCAGCTAGCACGAGCATGATTCAAAAATAGCAAACTTGAAAATCTCAAGAGCTCATCAGTTTCATCCCTTAGGGCTTCCATTACAAACACATAGATCGAGTCTCTCTCTCTCTCACACACACACACACACATTGTAGGGCATGGGAAAACTAGATCAAATTCAACAAAAATATAAGTGAAACACACATATATGTATGCAAACATATAGACACACATGCTCAAGTCTTGGCCTCCGTGATTGATATTTTTTTGGCCGATTTTCAAGCACAAATCGTAGCGATGGTCGCTGCCACTGTTCAAGCAAGTATCAAGGATCCATTTCCCTACCAATCCATGGGTTTCGAACACCCGATTGCTACTATGAAGGCCGCCTCCACCTCTGGTGCTTTCACCAGCACTGTCCAGCCCACCCATTACTCTCTCCACAGAAACCAAAGGTGGCTTCATCTTCCAATTGACAATTTACGAGGCTCTAAGAGCATTTGGGGTTGAGTTCAGCTGTCTATTTCTGTGTCTGTCCTCTTACTTTTCAACTGATAAAAAGGAAAATGATGAGAAGGGGACTAGATCGAGCGAAATCCAGCGAATAAAATCGGAAGAAACCAAGAAAGAAGGTGAAGCTATGGAGTCAAAAGAGAGAGAAAGTGAGGTGGAGAAGAAGAAGCAAGAGAGAGAACAGCAGTTTGGTGTGAATAAATGCTAAAGGCTAAAATTGTTATATTAAAAAATTTTTTAGCTGATGTAATCATTTTAACTAAAATTTTAATGGAATACTAATAGGGGGAGTTCGGAGGTTAGCAAAGTTTTAAATAAAATGGTAATTATAAATTTTAAATGTTGAGAGAATTTATGTGTAATTACTCAAATATTTAAGGAATTTATGTGTAATTTATCCTATATTTTAACTCTTAAGGCCCGTTTGACAACGCTGTCATTTTTTTAGTTATTTTTTTGTTGTCATTTTCTATTTTTTATTTTTTATTGCCATTTATTTTTTTTGAAATGAAAACTGAAACTGCGTTTGGAAATGCAATTTGTTTACAATTATTAATTTTTTATTTTAGAAAATATTTAATTTTATTAGTTTTAAAAAATTAATAAAACTTAATAAAATATATTTTATGTTAATTTAATTTAATTAATATAATTAATTAAATTAATACAGTAAATTATTTATTAAAATCATTTAATTTAATAAATGTAAAATATATTAAATTATATTATTTATAAAAATAATTTAATAAAATATATTTCATATTAAATAAATAATTAAATTAGGTAAATTATTAAATTAAATTATTTATTTTTTAATTTATTTAATTATTTATTAAAATAATTTAATAAAATATATTTTATATCAATTAAATTAATTAAATCATAAATTATTTAATTTAATTATGATATTTATTTAAAATAATTTAATAATAATTATTAAATTAAAAATTAATTTAATTTAATTTAATTATTTATTATTAATTATTTTATATAAATTAATTTAATTATTAAGTTAAATAAATTAATTATGATATTTATTTAAGATAATTTAGCAATAATTAATTATTAAATTAAATTAATTAATTTAGTTTTATTATTTATTAAAAATAATTTATATTAATTTATATAATTAATTTAATTTATTGAATTTAATTATATTATTTATTAAAATAACTTATTTTAATAAAATATTTGAATAAAATAATTTATTTTTATGTAATGTAACAAAAATAGATAAAGTTTTAAAATTAACAAAATATTGGCAACAGAAAAAAAACCAGAGTGAAAACATCAGACAAGAAATCAGAGTAAAAACACATTTTTTTTTGTTTACGTTTTTCTGTTTATGTTTTTATTTTGTTTGGAAACAAAAAAACGTAAACAAGTTTATCAAACATATTTCTGTTGCGAATTTACAAAAATTTGAAAACTTAAACAGAAAAAAAGAAAACGAAAATGTTATCAAACGGGGCCTTAAAACATGTTTTTTTTATTTTTTATTTTGTGTTTTGGGTAATAATAGCCCTCCTTATTAAATGATAGCTTCCTACTATTAATTAAACATAAGTATACTTGATGATTTGTGCTTTATTTAATTTTTTTTTTTTTTTTTTGCATTTTTGCTATCTATTTATTTAGGACACGTAAATCCAAATTTTTTACCTCGTAAATATAAACTTAGCCCAACCCTATATATTTTTAAGCATTGATTTAAAAATAAAATAATTAAAAATAATAAAAAATAATAAAATCTTTCGGTTCCTAGGTTTCTGTCTCTTCATAACTATCAACGAAATTCGTTTCCACTTAATTTGTCAAAAAATTAAAAATTGGTGTAAAAATGACACATGACAAAATTTGATTAGAAAGAAAGTAAAATACTAATAAAAATTAAAATTTTTTAGAATTTTTTTAAAATAAAAAAAGAAAAGCTAGAAGTACGTAATTGCCAAAATTGATGATTCTACAGTTGCTAATCTCTCTCTATCTCTTTATTTTTCATTGAACTAAATTTTGATCCCCGTCTTTATTTTTCATTGAACTAAATTTTGATCCCCCTGTCATATAATCTTAGCTCTGTCCCGTCAAACCTTATTTAATATTTAGTGTATGCTTAATTATAAGGGTATATTCGGCTTGCTGAATAATCTAATAGATATTTCAAGTAAAATAATGTTGATTTTACATCTCAAATTAGCTGCACAGCACGTTTTCTTTTTTTTTTTTTTTTCCTCCCAATTGAGAGAGAGAGAGAGAGAGAGAGAGAGAGATGTGAACGGCAAGTGTCGTTGTCCATCTCCGGTGGCTTCGAGCTTCGTTAGTTGTCTGCATGCATAGATGTAACTTCGTAACGGGGCTAGCCGTGTGCGGACGAAAACCGATTTTGAATGATAAAGGAAGAGAAGATGAAGAAGAAGGCAATTCCCCTTGTATCTATCATTGTACATATATATATATATATATATGTGACTGTTCAACGATACGAGATAGTCAGATGGAATAATATGATTTTGTTTTTACAAGAAGAAAGGTTTGAGATTGATGTACGCATGCACATTTTGAATAATAGCATGTAGAAATTTCCAAAACAGGCTGCTAGCTAGTTTAAAAGACAGATTCATCTTGTTCGTGGCACGTGGACAAACGACTCCTGTAAATATTTTTTAAAATTATCATCTCCATGTTTAAATGATTTTACTTTTTTAAATTATTTTTTTGCTATGTTAAAATGTTATTTTTTTATTTTTTTATTATTTTTTACAATTTCAAAAAGCTTTATTTCTTTCAAAAAGAGAAATAAGGAAGTTATTTTTACTATTATATTCCCTACTCCAACAGACACTTTATGGAACTTGATGGAGGGCAAAAAGATCCTCTCTTTTTTTTTTTTTATCTCCGTAAAATAGGAAATTCCCTTCTTATGGATATTCAATTGGCATAAGTTTCTAAAGGGCTATTTGGAGCTCTACAACAACAATAACAATAACCACAACAACAACAATAATAATAATAAAATTCTATAAATCTCTATAAAATTTAATTTTTTTACACACTACACGGATTATAAGGTTGTAACTTTTATTAAGTTATACTAACTTTTTTCACTCTAAATACCCTCTAAATCTTTCTTGTGAAGCAAGTATTATATGGCTGATAAAATAGTTTTACTTGACTTATTTAATCGTAATAAGTCACTGGGTGTGATTTGTAAAATAAGAAGCTATATATATTTATAACTAGCAAGATACTTGTGTCATCATAATTATTTTTAAAATTAAATTGAATTATATTAATTAAAAGAAAAATTATAACAAATACAAAAAATGTTTTGATCATACTTATATGCCAATAAACAAAATAAAAGAAAAAAAATCCATGCATATATCAGTGGTATAATAGGGATAATAAATTATTTTTGTAAAAGATAACATAATATACACCATCAAGATAACTACTGGTATAAATTCTCGACAAAGTATATGATGTTAATACTTAGAAGGAAAAATAATTTCACAAATAAAAACAATTGGTGCTATTTTATTTATTATTTATGATAATAACACATTAAAGAGAGAGATGTCATCGAGCCCCTACTTCGGGTGGTGGAGCTGTTGCTAAGGGGGGGGAGAGTGGTTGGTTCTTACTTTTTCAGTTGTATAAGTCTTCTTTTTTTTTTCCTCCCTAATATTAGATGCTAATGGTGGTGGATAGATTTTAATGGAATATTGTTTTGGTTATACATGTCTTGCCAATGGAGTAACTGTTAATTTGTTCTCATTAATTTACTATATCTAACATCACTTTTTTTTTTGGCATATGATACTTTGATGGATTTGTCTAAGTGCTTTAGTTATCATATTATTTTTTGTTAAGTTTTGTTATCAAATTGTCAAAGAGCGAGATTGTAAAATTTATGATTGACATATTTCAAACAAACAACAATTGGAAGACTTACAAGGCTCAAAGGATTTCACATTGTTTTAATATTGTAATTCAAGTTCTAGATATGTCAGAAAGTTTAGAACTGAATTAGAATTCTGGTTGATAAGAATACTCCAATTTGAATGAAATTTAAAGTTAGAATGGAAATTATGATAACTCTGAAGGTAAATATGACCCATCGTAAAAATGTCCAGTACATATCCACATCCTAACCAAGGGATTATGTAGACTGTGGGCTTACCTAGTGAAGTTCGCAGCTTCGGTCACATCCTGATCAAGGCTTCATGCTCGGGAAATTTTATTTTTGATTTTTTATGGACTAGAACTACTTTTTATTCCTTATATATAGGCTCAAACTTAAAACAAAAAAGAAGAGATTAGGAGAGACATATTCTAAGAGATTATTTTAATGTTTTATTGACTAATTACTAGGAATTGTTTTCATGTTTTGTATAAGGCCTTGAAAGAGTTCAAGACTGATGTTTTTCTCTTTGATAAGTCAAAGGCTGTTTTTCTTTTTGGCTAAGGTTGAGATTGGGATCTTAGAGTCGAGTAAGAGATTGATAAAATATGTGCAATGAGTTGTAAAGTATTCATAGTCAATTTCTTGCAACTAAACTTTGTATAATGAAAGTTTTTGTTGGTTTCCATGATCGGACTTAGAGTTTTTATATTGTTATTTTGGTAAGAATTTTTCTGTCATCAATTTAGTTTTTCTTTGTGATATAGTTTGATTACTTTGCTTGTATATATTACCATTGGAAGAGTGATTTGAGAATTTCAAACCCCCCAAACTTTCACAGAGAAAACAAAAATGCTACCCAACTAAGCTAATCTAATTGATTTTGAGGTC
The DNA here is from genome assembly GCA_019916065.1 of Vitellaria paradoxa. NCBI lineage: Eukaryota > Viridiplantae > Streptophyta > Magnoliopsida > Ericales > Sapotaceae > Vitellaria > Vitellaria paradoxa. The sequence continues at coordinate 157,061 of JAINTL010000106.1, read as the reverse complement.
CCAATTGCTAAATTTGTATGTTGATGACTAAATGATGTAAAACTCGTATTCTAATCCAGAAGTTTGCGTAATTTTAAGTCTGCTAGGGCTGTGTCTAGAAATTTAAGGATTTTAAGCAAAATTATTTTTAGGGTGACCTAACTTAAGTAACTCCTTTTCTCATTCTTTTAGCTTTATGAGCTGCAAAATTATTTATCAAATTTTTATAATCAATACATTATAACATTTCATTCTCAATAAATAAAAAATATACAACCACCATATCTGTATCCAATGCAAATAAAATAATTATAGATAAACTAAAAATAAAACAAAACAAAGAAAGAAGGTTGTGAAAATCAACAGATAAGAATTACACAAGTATTATCTTTATTTTTTTTCTCTCTTATTTTAAGCAACTCTAATTTGATTTATTGTATAATGACTAGATTTGGATGATGGAAGAGCAACATTGATGAAGATAAGGATTGGGGATGATATGTTAATAATTTAAAATATTGGATAATTACTACTTGATTTGATGAAAATAAATATTAGATTTGGATAATTTGTAGAATGATTGAATAATGATATATCAAAGATATTGGATTTGGAAGATTTAAATGACTGAATGAGTTGATTTGACAGACGTTTTTTCAAATTTTGGTAAATTCTTAAATGAATTAAAATAATAATAATATATTTAATAAAATAATTATGAGTGTATAGATAGAGTTACAGTGAATTCAAATACTTTATCTAAATTTGATGTATATATAAAATAATTAATGCATTTAATACGATAATTATGAAGTAGAAAGTTCAAAAGTTAGATAAAATTTTAAATAAATTTAAAAATAATAATTAATGTATTAATAAAAATTTGATTGATTTAAGTATTATTTAATATTTTTATTATTAATAAATATTTTAAAAAAGCGGCCCTCCTCTTTTTGTGGGGCCCTAAATAACCACATTATTAGCCTAGAGGTTGCTCTCCCTTAACTCTGTTTGGCAGGTTAATTTTTTTGTAAATACTTTTGATAAAAAATTATTAAAAGTTTTAAAAATTAATAAAAATTTCTATAAATTGCTAGCTGCAAAAGGAGCTCCGCAGACAAGCCTGCAACTTTTAGTTTGTATGCTGACGAAATGGCGTAGAACTAATATTTTATTCCAGAAACCTGCATAATTTGTGATGTTACTTAATAAAAGGTGTGTCTTCGACAACCTAAGGAGTAATTATCAAATTTTTTAAAATAAAAAGATTAATTTATGAATAAAAAATAAGAAATTAAAATTTATCCCGTAAAAAAATATTATTTCAAAGTATTTATTTTGTATGAATAAATGCTACGAATACATAGATGGTTTCAAATTAATATATTTTTAATAATAAAAAAAATTATAAAAATTGATTTATTCTCTGTTATCAAAATTAACGTAAGGACTCATCTACTAACACCATGGGCTTGTTTAGCATTAATCTTTCATCCGTGTTGCCTTAACAACATCAACTAGTTTTAACATGTGCGATTCATGAAATTATATAATATTTTTTGATTAAAAAATAAATTTTAAATATATTACAAAATATTTTAATAAAATTACATAAATTCATAAAATAGTTATTGATTTATTTTTATATTTATATTTTCTGTTTATGTTAATGTTAGTGAGCTAATAGACTTGATTAAGGTCGAGTTTTTATATGAATACTAAAAATTTATGTATTAAATCACAAATTTACCTAATCGATATGACATCTTTTTTATTTCAAATTGTCTGTTAATTTTAATTTAAAATTACTTAAATTAAAAGTGTTTCTATTAATAGTATGTTGTGCTTCATAGGAAAAAAATATAGTAAATTTGACCTATTTAAATTTAAAATTAGAATTTAGAAAAAATCACTCTCCAGATTGTTTTTATTCAAAGATTTGTAAAAATAAAAAAATAGAATGATGAATATAGAAATTCGCACATAGGATTTGATAATAATTTTTTAATTAATTTCGTAAAAATAACTCAAATAAAAATATTATTATTAATAATATGTGTTTTATAAAATAAAAAATATAGTAAATGTGACAAATTTAAATTTAAAATTAAATTTTTGGAAAAATAACTAATCTCGAGCTTAATTAATATTTTGCTATTTTTTGTATTTTTAAATTTTAAAAATACTAAGAGTTATTATGAGAAAAGAAATAATTTTATATATAAAAGAAATAATATAGTTGTAGTATTTTAGTAATGTGGGAGAAAAAAGAAATAAATATTTTGTGAAAATGAAGGGAAAAGAGAACGAAGGAATTTAAAAAAATAATTAAAAAACTATGAAAAAGGAAAGAGAAATAGAAATTTGATAGGCATGTCACGTAAGATTTAAATGAAATAAAAAAGGAGAGAGAGAGAATACATTCTTTTAGTATTATAGATAAAAAAAGTTGTATTGGACAGATTTAGTAAATTAGTATGTATGACATATTGTAAAAGTTCACGATACATGTTCCTCATTTCAAAGACATTAATAAAGGAATTAATTAATTTTTTTATACAAAATTTTATTTTAACTTCTCCACTTTTAATTGTAACTACTAAATAATTAAAATCATGATCAAGTTTCAATCTAAAATTATGATCAAGTCTCAATCTAACTCATATTAAATTTATCTGAATTGCAAGATAAGTATTGACTAGAAAATTATAGAATTATAGGTTTCTGATTTGGAAGATATATTCAACTTAATTAATTTGCTCCACGTTCAATGATTTTTCAATTGTAGGCAATTATTGTTATGTTTTAATTTGCTTTGAAAATTAATGATTTATGAACAAAATAAAGATATCAAATTTGTATACTTAAGTATAATTTTAATATATAGTAAAATAAAATGTAAAGTGCTTATAAGCAGTTTTCATTTTTCGTTAATTTTAGATCCAATTCAAGATTATAAATTTTGTTAGAACTCTTATTTATTCAAAAGATCTAAAAGCTGAGGATTTGATAGAAGTTCCAAAATTTCATGGAATTATGATTAAGTTGTTACAAGGTAAATAGATAACTAGCATTTTGAACGAATGAAATCATTGTGTGAGAAGGAGAAGCAAAACAGGATGAATGGCAGAACTCAGACAGCCCACAACAAAGCTTGAGTAAAGCTTAAAGGATCTGCACATAATTTCATGTGAATGATGAGATGATTTTTTGATTTTATGCTATGATTTGATTCTCCTAAAATTTTTTAAAATGTATGGCAATTCCTAGGTTAGGGAAACATCATTAATATATATAATTTTTTGAGTCTAAATTTTTTATGTTATAATCAATTTAATAAAATACTACCATATATAAATATTTGACTCAAAAAATTTAAAGTTATAAATTAACCTCCTTAACAGTTAAATATTTTTTCTTAAATGTTATGTATTATCCAAAATTTAATATTCCAATGAATTTTGATGTTTATATATAATTTGATCTATTACTTGTCATTAATGACGTAAAAAATTAAAAATAAAAAAAGTCTAAAATTTAAATGGTTTATAAATTAAAATATGTAAAAAAAATTTCCAGCTTTAGATATTTTTAAAATTTAAAACCATTATGAATATCACAATGTTAAATAGTGTTTAAAAATAAATTAATCAAACTTAAGTCTCATTTCAAACTCGTTTATTAAGCAAATCAATTTTGAGCTCAAGAAAACCCATCTCGTTAACCTCCAAAACTTACATATATATTCTATAATATTATTATATATAAAATTTATTAATATAAATTGATTTTCTAAATCTTATTTATTTAGATTGTTTGTTAGTATTTAGTGATTATTTTGATTTTTAAGAGTGATTTTATTTTTATTGAAAACCTATAATGTTTTAAAATTTCTCAAGTTGTGCTAAACCCTTCATCAATTGTCAAGTATTTTGAAAGTTAAAATTTGACTTATTATAAATATTAGTTATTTTTAGTGATTATTATTTGACAAAATAATGATTTGATATTATTAAATAAATTGTTTCACCTTTCAGATATTTGATAAAAATAAAATTTTAGTGAACTGAGACTTAATATTTTTCAACGAGCTGATCATAATTTTTCAAACAATAGAGAGGAAGACAATTTGCTGGATATATTGCAATTGATTGAAAGTTTTAAGCTCAGCTTAAAGAGCTTTTAGTCTTGAGGACAGAGTCGAAACATTTTGGAGTTCCTTTTGACTTGTGTTGATCCCATTCCTTAGCAACAACATATATATGTATATTCTTATGTATTTACTTAAAGAAATGTCTGTTTCTATACTTCTCATTTACTAACATAGGAAACAAAGATAGACAGATCAATCTGTATATTTCTTGCACAAAATGCTTAAGACGAAAGATAAACACCAGGTAAATTGCTAGAACATTACTAACAGTAGCACAAACTAATTGCAGAGAATAAAAATCATAGCTTAAATAGGAGAACCATTGAAAAACGGAGGGAAAAAATTTCCAGTCCTAGCCTTCACTTTGCCGCCTCCTCTCTCTCTTTTCCTGTAGAAAGGTCCATTTCAAAAGAATTTACTATGTGAATGTATAAATTTGATAGAAGAGAATAGATGATGCTGCCCCTATTTTTAGATCAAAATAATAAAATAATTTAATTTTTTTCACCTTTTTTGATGGGCAAGATTTTTTCACTTCAATTTCCTTTTCTATATTTTGTTTTCTCACATATTTAATTTGTTTCCATAAATCCATGATCCAAACGTGTTCTAAAATATATAAAATGCAGAAGTAAATATATATTTACAAAGTGCTTGTATGTGACTTGAAAAAAGTTCTGAAATCGATCATACCTCCTTTATTTGGTACAGCGTATTCATGCATGGACACACTCCTATAAGAAAACCACAATATGTTAGAAAAATGGTGAATTATTGCTCTCATGCTATATAATATGAACTTTTTTGGCAATGCTTTAAGAGGTTTCTACCAAGATTTCAGTGATCATTGGCCAAACTTTTTTTTTAGCTAGCTATAATGTTGATAAACATATATTTTTTTAAATATTAATACAAAAGAAAAAATACAACATAACTTACTTATGAGGCATCGTTTAAGTTCACTAATTTCTTCTCCTAGCCCGCCTTTGGCTAATCTTGTTCAAACCTCTTGCTTTCTTGAAAAATTTTTCTTCTGTAACTCTTATGAACCATTCAGGTTTTCCAGTTAAGAAAATAAGGCAACCAACGACCAATCCCAACACAATTCCGCATCCATACCCCATCATCGTGGCTTTCAAAATATTGAATTCATTCAAAAAATTTGACTCGTCCTCTTGGTGGAAGGTTGTCGGTGGTTGATGTTGGGGTGGTGCCTTATCATTTCCGCATTTCTTTGACAATGGATGTCCACATAATGCCAAATTCTCTCCATACGAATCATTTTCAAACGTATTGAATTGGCTACCTTGAGGTATAGGTCCAACTAGATGGTTCCTTGAAAGGTTCATGACTGCAAGAAATGTTAGCTTTACAAGTTGCCCTGGAATTTCTCCTGTGAATTGATTTGAAGAAAGGTCTAAGGATTCCAGCACGATTAGATCTCCCAATGAAGATGGAATACGACCGTTAAGGTTGTTATGAGATAAGTTTAGGGATCGAAGAGAATATAACATTCCAACAACAGTTGGAATCTCTCCTATGAATTGGTTGTTTGAGAAATCAATTGTTGCCAAGGTAGTTAGGATTCTCACTAATTCCAATCGCACCCCTTTTATGACTAGCTCCACAGAATCTCGAAAATCTTTTATGGTTAGCCTCACATAATCTTGATAACGATCATCCCCCATATATCCTGAGTCAACTTTATTTTTATCCACATTCATCATGGCTTTGAAACTTTGAAAATATCTCAATGGCAAAGTGCCAGTGAACTGATTGTGAGAGAGGTCTATGATTCGAAGTTTAGGAAACGGTGTTTTAGCCCTCGAAGTAGGTATGGGACCATGAAATTTATTGAGGTGTAAGATAAGAACTTGCAACTCAGGAAGAGACTCTAGCCATTGTGGGAATGTATCATTGAATTCATTGTTACCAAGGTCCAAAACTTCCAAACTTCTACAATTTCTCAAAGCCCACGGCACTGGACCTTGCAGTTGATTTCCATTCAAGTTAAGATTCCTTAATGAACTGCTGTTTCCAAATGTTGCCGGTATAATTCCACGAAAGGCATTCATTCGGAGATCCAACACATCAAGATTATTGCTGAAGTTTCCTAAACATTGTGGAATTACACCGCTCAATTTGTTATGTGATAGATTAAGAATAAAAAGAGAACTCAAATTGCACAACAATGAAGGGATTTCCCCAGTTAAGTTATTGTGCGACATAGAAAAGAACCGCAGGGAAAATGGTAGAAATAGGAGACTACTTGCTTCAAGATAGTTATGAGAAAGATCTAAAGAAAGTAAAGATGAAACACTGTGAACCCACTTTGGAATTTGGCCATGCATTTTGTTGTTAGAAAGATCTAGATACTGAAGAATTTTGAAGGTTGCTAAGAAATATGGGAAATGTTGTAAATTGCAAAAGGCTAAATTCAATGACCAAATGAGAGGTGACATGCTAGTGTTGAGCTGGTACAAGTCATGAGTTGGGTTAGTTAGTGGATTGGAACTCAGATCTACTCGTTTTAATGATGGAAAGCTGAACAACAAAGACGGTATTGAGCCATTGAGCAAGTTATTAGACAAGAAGAGCTCTTCCAAGTTTTGAAGCCCACTTGTACAAGAGGGAATGGGCCCGGTCATTCGATTGGAATGCAGATTCAATAGTTTTAATGATGGAAGACAGATCAACGAAGACGGTATTGAGCCATTGAACAAGTTATTAAATAAGAAGAGGAATTCCAAGTTTTGGAGCCTACTTATATTGGAGGGAATGGGCCCTGTGAGTGCCATACTTGGCATGGACAAACCAGCAAGTTGTGTCAAGTTAGTAACCCAACCTGGGAATTGGCCACTGAAATTGTAACTTGCAAGGCCCAAATACTCCAACTTAACTAGCTTAGCAAAAATATCGGGAAATTGCCCTTTGTCTTCATTGGTGAAGTTATTCCAAGATAGCCTTAGATAGGAAATCTGTGTGAGGTTCCCCACTGATCTCGGAATGGATCCCGATAATCCGCAGCCGCCGAGATTCAAAATATTTAAAGACTTGAGATTGCCAATTGAATCTGGTATTTTTCCAGATAAAATCGTTTTAGAAAGACTTAACTCCTTAAGAGAACTGCTACTGCTAAAGCTCCAATTTCCTTCTCGTAGATTACCAGTGAGGGCTTCGTTATCATTGAAACAAAGGTATTGCAAATTTGGAAGGTGGAAAATGTTATTTGATAATTTCCCATGCAGATTGGTGAAGCCAAGGTTAAGCTTTGTTAGAGAAGACAAATTCATTATGGAATCGGGTATACTTGAAGAGATGTTTACGCCCCATAGGTTGAGCTCTTGGATTTGAGTTTGGTTTTTGAGCAGCATATTGAAACTGTGGGGTTCAAGGAGCAGTTCAACTATTGGTGCTAAATCAACTGGTGATACAGAGGAAGTGAGATCGAGTGAAGCAAGATTGGGCAAGCGGGAGATTTCAGATGGGATTATGCCTGAGAAGTGGGTAGAAGAGAGGTTGAGATGAGTTAAGCTTGGAAATTGGCTGCCAAACCCAGATGGAATTGTAGAGCCACTGAAGTCATTATAGGCAAGATTGAGGCGCTGCAGGTGAGAGAGTCGAAAGAGGCTGGTGTTGGGATGCATGGTCCCACGGAGGTGGCTACAACTAAGGTCGAGGCCAATCACGTGAGACGTGAACTCATCGCACGTGACTCCATCCCATGAACAGCAATCAGTACTGGACTTGTTCCAATATGCTGTCTTAGGAGGAGTAGAATTACAGTCGTCATCATCAGTAATGTTTGTAAGAGTGAACATACCTTTGAAGTGTAGCAAAGCAGATCTTTCATCAGGATGACACAAGTCATGATGTGCAGAAGCAGAAGAAGAAGAAGCAGCAGCTTGAAGATAGGGCAAGAGAAAGAAAAAGAATAAGCAAGACCATAAAAATCTCCCCATTCTTTTGAAATTCAAAAGAAATATCGGAGGAAGGATTAAGTGGAATTGTGACTATTGATCGATGGTAGATTTTAGTCTAAACCATACCTTCTTATATAGTGTTGGCTGTAGAACTTAACAGTAAACGTCAAGCAGGCTTGTGGACGTGCACAAAAGACTTGCACAAAAAAGTCTTGAGCTAGAAAGCGGACTTGTAGATCACTTGCAGATAAGTATTGCAAACTTGTAGAAAGGGTTTTCCATTCAAAAGCTAAAGGGGCCCCAAAGCGATGATTTTCATCCGTATATATAAAAGTTTGTGATTTCCATGTTCCTAGCAATTATCATTTCCGTTTTCTTTTGCTCTCACCTCACTGTAATTTTGATATATATTATGAAACATGTATGAAAGTTCAAAATAGCTGTGCTATCTATATCTAACATGCGTAAAATGTACATATTTTTTGAACACATCAAAATAAGTATCTATTTATTTTTTGATTTTTTATTCAAATATGTGGATTAAAACAAATCTAACTTTAGGTAATGAAAACCTAAATCATGTAACTCTCATCTCTCTTATTTTTTTATGTTATATTTATTCAATCAGTAAATATTTTTAAGTAATGAATTGCTATGAAATGGAATTAAATCTATTTTATTTTGCAACTTACATTTTGACAGCAGAATATGTTCAAAGTAGTTATACTTTATAAAATAAAAGATAAGGAACACACGGAATCAATATCATTACAAGAAAATCAAAAGATTGAAGGGAAAGAAGGGAATAACAAAAGCAAGTCCAAAGTAAGAACTTACTTTGGATTAGTTAGATCAATGAATCCCTTGACCTCATTCACTAGCGAAAGAAAAATCAATTAGTTTTGTTACAAGAAGTCAGTTTTTTTTTTTTTTTGGAGTTTTTTCATGTTGTGTGACCTTTTTTGCTATAAAAATTATATTTATTTATTTATCTTGTAGATTTTAAAAAAATAAACTGTAAATAGGAAATGTTTTAAAATAAAAAAAACCCATGTATGCTGAAAAAAAATAATTTTTTTTTTTCACACGGGTATGTGAATTTTATAATTTTAAGCATTTCTTTTGTGTTATTTACATTCATAAAAAAATAAATAAATAAAAATTTTAAACAATGCTTTCAAATTGGAAAATCGAAACACTTGGTAAGCAATCACTTTTATATAGTGCTGGCTGAAAGACAATAAATGTGAAGCACGAGTCTTCGAAACTAACGCGTTTATATATTGGAATTAGGGAGCAGAGAGTATATGATAGGACTTTAGAAAATGAAAGACACTTTGTTTATAAAATTAATTCTTTCCTTTCTTTCACAAATTTCATGATTCTTCCATTTATTTTACGTTACAACAACCAGTCAAAATGATAATTTTTTGAATCTATTCTCTTTCGCTTTGGTTCTACAAACACCAAATAAAGGCTAAAAGTTTCTTATAAGAAACAAATTCGCAAATTGAACACAAAATTGGTACACCATGTCATACTGGGGAATAACTATTGTATTGAATTAGTGTTTTTGATACTGTACCTAACTTAATTTTTGATGGGTAGATTAATGTTTGGCATAATACTAAACTTAAACTAAAAAAAAAAGTTATAGTTTTTAATTACTCAGTTCGATTAATTTAATTATCAGTTTGATTTTAGTTATTTTTTAGACCTAAAATTAGGTCCGATTCTGATTCTTATATATATGAAGGATCGAAATAACTGAAAATCGAAATTAGAAATAAATTAAAAATTAGATAAATATAAATATATAAAATATTAATTATATATAATAATTTCATACAGAAACAAATTAGAAATTATATATTTATATATATAATATGATTTGAATAATATAATAATAATAAATGTATAAAAACAAAAAAAAATAGATATTTATACATATAAAAAGATTTTAAATTGATACATTTTTTACCAGAATCAAATGGAACTATTTCAGTTATTTTAGTTCTGAGTAATTCAATTTTTGGTTCAGGTTTGATTTTTTTTTTAACGATAATAAAAAAAATTCCAATAATTCTAGTTGAACAAACACTACATGACTACGTACATGCCTGATTTAATGGGCATGGGTTATTAGAGAAAATAATAAATTCTTTTTTTTTTTTTTTTTTAGTATTCAACATATTTGCTGAGGAACTCTGTTCGAGTTATATCTTTAGAAAGCCATACAGGACATGGATATTTAATCTGTTTGTAATTTTTCCAAATTTGAAGTATTTTTACTTATTTTTTTAAAACGATATTAACATTCAAAAAAAAAAAAAAACTTTCATTAGAAATTCATATAGGACATGGATTTTTTTGATCCGATTGTTATTTTTTTAATTATTATAATGTTGGGATTAAATCAATTTTACTACTATAAAGATGATACAATTTAATGGAAATTTAGTCATAAAAATTAATTTTTTATCTAGATAGCCTTAATAAAAAATGTATGGGTAAAATATACATCATTAATAAATGTAAATCAGTTATTACACATCCGCAAGCTTAAACTCGTGGCATCATATGTAAAAAATAAATCATTGTCTCAAGTAACTTTAGAGAAATGTTTATTGTGACGTTTGCGTGTTTTTTTTATTTTATTAATAATTAAGGGAGGCAAATTTTTTTAAGTGGAGATCTAAAAAATTAACGCTTATTGCGATATGAAGGTTATTTTTATATATAATGAGCTCAAATTTAGATTAATTTTTTTTTTAAGATTAAGTGAAAGTTATAACTATAGGTGTATTTAGAGTTGTATAAAAGTGTATAAAATTGTAAAAATTAATGTCTCATATTTCGTGTAGTGAGTAGAGAATTTAAATTTTATATTCTCGTAATTCGTATTTATAAAATTTTGTATTTTTTTTTCTAACTCCAAACAAGGCCTATATAGAGTATTATTAATGATATACTGTTTACCAAATTAACATTAAAAATAAATATATAGTCACTGGTCAATGGATCATATACTAGAGCTAACCTAGCTGGAAAGCAGGCTCGTAGATGTGCTGGAAAGCAGACTCGTAGACTTGCACAGGAGTCTTACAGACTTGTAGAAAGTGTTTCCCATTCAATCGTTTTGGTTTGAGTCAATTAACAAAAAATGTTAGTCCAAAAGCTAAAGGGCCCTCAAAGCGATGATTTTAATCGGTATAAAGATTTGTGATTTCTGTGCTTCTAGCAATTATCATTTCCATTAATTTCTTTAACTCTCATCTCAATATAATTTTAGCGTATATTATGAAATACAGGACTTCAAAATAGACATTGTACCTATATTCCACACGTAACGAATATATATATTTATTAAAAATAATAAAATATGTGTCAAATAAATCATGTGACGTGTCTAATTGTTCTCCTATTTTTTTTTTTAAATATATGAATTAAAACAAATCTAAACATAGATGGTAGAAATGTTTAAAATTATAAAATTACATCTCTCTTATTTTCTTATGTTATATCTATTGAATTAGGTATTGAACTAATAAATTAGCTTCCTTACATATATGTGTGTTTTATGTGCACTTATAACTCATAAAAATATATATATTTATGAAGTATTTCTACTATATCCGTTTCTTAATTATTTTTCATAAATAATATGAATAAATATAATATAATTAAAATAATATTTAATTTAGCTTAATTAATATAAAATATATTTTATTAAATTCGGTTAATTTTCTAAAAAACTAAAAATTTTATTAAAGGGTAATTCGATGATTTTACTAATAATTGTTATAATTAATAGAATAGAATTAAAAGTTATAAGTAAAACACTCTATAGTAATAATATAGTAAAACACTCTATAGTAAAATCATATAATATAGTAAAACACTCTATAGTGATAATATATATATGTTGGGATTATAACACTAATTTTACAACTATACAAAAGTTATAAGTTAATAGAAATGTAACTATAAAAATTAATTTTTGACATAGATATCTTTAATAAAAGCTGTATGGGTAAAATACACATCCTTAAAGTGGTAGCATCAAATTTAAAGAATAAATCATTGTCTCGAGTGACTTTAAAAAAATATTTTATTTCTCTTAAATATCTATGGTACCATTTGCATATTTTAATTTTATTAATAACTATTTTATATGGAGGTAAATTTTTTTAAGACTGAACGTAAATAAATTAAAACTGACAAGTATATGAAGGTTATTTCTATATAACAGGCTCAGTTTGAGATTTGAAAATTTTTTTTGTAACTATGCGAAAGTTATAACTAAAGTCTTGTTTGATAGCACAAAAATGTGTAAAAATCTACCAAAAGTTACAAAGTGAGTGTTTGATAAAACTTTAACTTTTGCTAATTTTTTACTCTGTTACAGTAATTTTTTCCACTCAAAAGTTATTAAAAGTTTCACCAACACACAAAAATTACCAAAAATTGTTAAAAATTTTACTAAACACTCAAAAGTTACTAAAAATTATTAAATATTGCCAAAAATTTTACCAAACACTCAAAAATTGTAAAAAGTTACTAAAAATTATAACTCGTTCAATCAAACACATCAAAAATTACAACTTATAACTTTTGACTAAAAATTATTAAAAAATATTAAAAATTATGCTACCTAACGCCTCCTAAGTAAAAATAAATATATATTACATATCTCGGCCTCAGTCGCTGGTCGTTGGCTCATCCACTAGTGCTAACCTACCTGGAAAGCAGGCTCGTAGACTTGCACAAACGACTTGAGCTGGAAAGCAGAATTGTAGACTTGCATTATTGCATATGAGTCTTGCGACCGTAGACTTGCATAAAAGTCTTGCGGACTTGTAGAAAATGTAAATCCAAAAGCTATAGGGGGCCCATGGTGATGATTTTCACCCGTATAAAACTTTGTGATTTCCGTGCTTCTAGCAATGATCGTTTCCGTTTCTTTAGCTCTCATCTCAATATATTTTTGGTATGCACTATAAAATACGAAACTTCAAAATAGGTGTATACATATTAAATATATATACTCCTTGAATACATTAAAATATGCATTGTACATAGCATGTGACATATCTAATTAATACTAAATTCCCGTGCAAAGCACAGAGCGCTTATTCCCTAATTTGATTTTAAGATTTTTAAAAAAAAAATTTTCTTGTTTTTATTAAAATTTATTTTTTTTCAAAAGCTATAATTTTATTTATTTATTTTTATTTTTTAAAATTTAATTTTAAAGTACTTAAATTAAAATTAAATTTAAAAATTAAAAATAATATTCTTTAACTGTTGTATACGTGGCATGGGAAGATACAACTACTGGGTGGAATGACAATTTTTTTTTTGAGGGGTGCCATGAGAAAACTTGAAAATTTTTAAATAAGTAGTAAAATAAATAAAATTATTAATTTTAAATATATTCACTTAAGGGAGAAATGGGACAGGCGGGGTTGTATGGGTGACAGGAAGAGAGAGAGAGAAGGGGGGATTGGGTTTGCTAGGGGTGGGGAGGCTTTTTTTAGGTAAATTAATTTTTTATTTGAAATAAAAAATAATTAATTTTAAATAATTAATAATTAATTTTAAAAAATTTAAATTTAACATATTTAATAGTCAGGATTATTCTTTCCTCTCTCCACTTTAGTTATCAAAACGACTAACTCTCTCTCTCCCCTGCACCTTTGATATGCAAACTTCAAAGAATATACAATTCATCGCCGGTGACTCCGGTGATTTAAGCTAAGTTCAAAGTTGTATATTCTTTTTTTGAAATCCAAAAAAAAAAAAAAAAAATTGTTCACTATCGAAAGATTTGATTGACTGTGCACTTGACTCAAAATAATAACCTACAACACATTGAATTTCAAAATCTAGACAGCAACCCTGAAATACAATTGCTTTAAAGATGCAAATGGACTCTACTTCAGATAACAATTAAACCAACCAAATCTTCCCCGATGTTTAAGATCAACTTCTCCTTACAAATAAAAATTCATTAGTAGACATCAAGAAGAAATGATGCTTCAGTATAATAAGAGAAAAAAACACAAAGCAAAACCAATATATAAACCTCCTCCCGTATCAAAAAGTTCTAGAAAGTCCAGAAAATACTCAAGGGCAAGGGAGACCTTGCCAAGATCCAATAGTACCAAACAAATCTGTTTTTTTTTTTTCCTCCCCCCCCCACCTTCAAGTCAATTGGTCTTAGTCATATACTGTTTACCAAATTAACATTAAAAATAAATATATGGTCTTAGTCACTGGTCAATGGGTCATACAATAGTGCTAAGCTAGCTGGAAAGCAGGCTCGTGGACTTGCACAAAAGACTTCCACAATAGACTTGTGCTGGAAAGCAGACTTGGAGACTCGTAGAAAGTGTTTCCCATTCAATCTTTCTGGTTTGAGTCAATTAACATAAAATGTTAATCCAAAAACTAAAGGGCCCTCAAAGCCATGATTTTAATCGGTATAACGATTTGTGATTTCCGTGCTTCTAGCAATAATCATTTCCATTAATTTCTTTTACTCTCATCTCAATATAATTTTAATATATACTATAAAATACGGGACTCATTATACCGATATTTGATACGTATTAAATATATGTATTTCTTAAACACAGCAAAATACGTGCTGGATAAATCACGTAACGTATATCTAATTATTTTCTCATTTTTTGTTCAAATATGTGGATTAAAACAAATCTAAATTTAAGTAATAGAAATATTTAAAATTACAAAATTCCATCTCCCTACTTTTCTTGTGTGATATATATATATATATTGAATTATGTATTGAGCTAATAAATTAGTTTTCTTACACATATATGTGTTATATGCGCATATATAACTTATAAAAAATTTTTTTTTTTTTACATGTTCTGACTAAATTAATTTCTTAGTTTTTTAAAAAATTTACATTTATATTTGTACCTGTATCGTGTATGTATTTTATATTCTAAAGTAATTAAAGGGAAAGAAGTTAGGAATAAAAAAAAAAAGTAAGACCACGATAAGAATGGATTAGCTAGGTAAATGAATCCCTTAGCCTTATTCATTAGCAAAAGAAAAACAGATAAGTTGCATAACAAGAAGTCAGTTTTTCTTTCATTTTTAGAATTTTTCGTATTATGTGACCTTTTTTGTTGTAAAAATTTTATGTGTTTATTTATTTATTTTGTAACCTTTAATTTTTCTTTACACATTTATAAGAAAAATAAATTGCAAAAAGGAAATGCTTAAAAATAATAAAAAAAAATTAGTTTTTTCACACAGTTATGTGAATTTTTATAATTTTAAGCATTTATTTTTAATTATTTACAAAAAAAATGTGACTAACATGCTTAATAGTTATAAAAAATATTAAATTTGAGGCAAAAAATTTTAAAAAAAAAAAACCTGGTATAAGACGATCAACTAGAAATAAAAAAAAGGAAAAAACTGTCTGTTCTTTGGTTTTTCAAACTAAACCGTAATTCAATTAATACGAGTGAAATAAACTAATTCACATCTAGAACAAATCCTTTTGCAATTGAAAGAAATGCAACTATAGTTGGATATAAACCAATCTATTTGAAGTTTGTTCAAATTTAATTTAATTATAAGTTATTCAAACTCGACTCAAAATATAAAAGAAATGAATACAAATTATAATTTTAAACTTACTATACTATTAAATTATATTAAAATTTGATTCGATAGACTAATTATTAAGACCTTTGGATATATTTTGACTCATGTTTATTAGTGCTAGAATAGATTGAAGACGTATTTTGAAGTTATCCAATTAAGGAGTGTATTATTTAAGAATTGAAGGGCAGAAAGCTTGAATTATCACACCACTTTAATTGTTATAAGATGTAAACTCAAACTACGCAAATATACATAATGGGATTTCTGCTATTAATCTATTGCGTGAGATGATAAAGTATCTCATAACAAAATTCAAAACCTCAAATATATATATATATATATATATATATATATTAAGGCCTCATTTACTTCAATGCAAAATATTTTTGTTTTCAAAACCATAAAAAAAAAATAAGTCTTGAAACAAATGTGAATGTGTTTTTTGCATAATTATTTTTTTAAAAGCAAACTTAGGGTAAATTTTACTTTGTTTATAAGTTTTAACTGAAATTTTATTTTAGGACTTCTGTTTTTATAACAATTAAGTGTTAGATCTTTTAATTAGTTGTAATCTCTTTTTTCAGTGATTATTTTGCTCGTACACTTGCATAATTAATTATTTAATTTTTAAGATTAAAATGATTACTGTAATTAGACATTGTATCTATTTAAAAGGTTAGACTGTTAATTGCATGCAAAAAGAAAAGAACTTCAATGTTGAAGTAAAACTTTAGATAAGCCCATTAGGAATTTTTCAAGCGGACAAATAAAATGAAAGGACAGATAGCAGTGTTGAGCCGGCGCAACTCATGAACTGGGTTAATGATCAGCGGATTGAAACTCAGATACAATAGCTCCAATTAACAAAGGGTGAAGAATAAAGACGGTATAATATTTGACCGATTGAGACAGCTAATTAGACAAGTAGAGGTTTTGCAGGTTTAATTGTAAGAGGGAACTCAGTTCCGATAACCTCAATGACGGAAGGGTGATGAACAACCAAAAAGGTATGTACCATTGAGCAAGC
The DNA here is from genome assembly GCA_019916065.1 of Vitellaria paradoxa. Classification (NCBI taxonomy): domain Eukaryota; kingdom Viridiplantae; phylum Streptophyta; class Magnoliopsida; order Ericales; family Sapotaceae; genus Vitellaria; species Vitellaria paradoxa. Next base: position 140,329 of record JAINTL010000106.1, on the reverse strand, counting down.
CATCACACATAGAGCCTCTTCTCGGTTTTCTAGCCCATTAACATTAATTAGAGGAATTAGTCGACCTCATGGGCATCGTGTATAGTTGATAAGTCTGAATTAAGCAGTAAGTTGTGTCAACTTAGCAACCCAGCGGGGGAATGGGCCGCTAAAATTGTTAATTGAAAGGCTCAAAAACTCCCCTCTTTACTAGCTTAAATATATCGGGAAATTGCCTTCATTATTGAAGTTGTTTCCTGATACCTGTGATATGTGCAAGGTTCTTGCAAGGTTCTCAATCGATCTCGGAATGGATTTCGGTAACAAGAGAGTGCCAAATTATTTGTATTTAGAACTAATCTCACAGTTTTTCACAATTGGACCATAAATATGGGACTGCCCCCCTTAATTTTTTTTTGACTATTTCTTTTGTTATTTTAAATCTTAAGCATTCATATTCTTTTGTGGATCCCATTACATAATTTTTTGCGAACCCCATTTTAATTGTTGAATAAGATCGACGGTTAAAATTGAAAATAATAAAAAAATAACAGAAAAATTACAGGGGAGCACAGTCCATAAATATTTGTGCACATTTGAACATGCCAAAAATAAGAAGATTCAATCAGATTTGAATAGAGTCAATGTTATAAATTATGTTGACTATGAGTTTTATACCTTAATGAAAATGGAGTTTAAATTCGATGGACATTCAAAAGATCCAATAATGATTCTGATAATGAAACTATAAAGAGTTTATTATTATATATAAAACCAATTTTATTACTATAAAGAGTTTATAACTTAATAGAAATGTGGCTATAAAAATTAATTTTGACATAAATATCCTTAATAAAAGTTGTGTTAGTAAAGTGATAAATTACACCTCAATTTTTCTTAACATTTGGGTAATTATACTTATTATTCTTCAATATTTAAAAATTAACTTACTTTCTTAATTTTGAAATGTTGTTAACATTAATTCTCTTATACTAAATCTAATAGAAAATGTCAAAATAACCAAAATTTTAGGTATTTTTTTATTTTATCCTTCATCCTTTCATATTTTCGTTAGTTTTTTCACAAAAATCTCCAAATGTTTCTATTTTTACTTGGTTTTTTACCTGTGTTTGGAGATTTGTGTGAAGAAAACTGACGAATATGTGAGAGCGGAGGGATAAAATAGGAAAAACACTTAAAATTTTGATTTCTTTAACATTTTTTGTTAAGTTTTAACGATTGATTTAACGGAAAGGAATTAATGTTAATAATATTTCAAAATAAAGAGGTAAGTGTAGCTTCTAAATGCTAAGGAGTAGTAAATTTAATTACCCAAATGTTGAGGGGCGATAGGTTTAATTTACCTTTGGTAAATTGTATAATAAATGTAAATAAATTATTATGGTATTGTTTGAATGGCAAAAAAATATAATAAAAATCTAAAAGTTGACGTAAAAGTGTTATGTGAAAAATTTTGATTTGATTGTATCTTTCAAAAACTAAAAAAAAAAAAATTTGATTGAAAGAAATTAAAAAAATTAATAAAAATTGATGAGTTTTACTAGATTTTAGTAAACCAAACACCTCATATATATCTTCAAGTTTAAAGTTGTGGTATCAAATCTAAAAAATAAATTATTGTCCCAAGTAACTTCAAAAGAATATTTTTATTTCCTCTTAAATATTTATTGTGACATTACATATTTTTAATCTTATTGACAATTATTTTTAGATAGATGTAGGTTTCGTTAAATCACGACCTAAATCAATTATAAATTACTATAATATGAGGATTATTTCTATACAAAACTAGCCCCAAATTAGGATCAAAACTTTTTTATGACTAAGAGAGTGTTTGGTAAACTAAGAGAGTGTTTGGTAAACCAAAAAGATAAAACTTTTTACGACTTTTGTCTTGACACTGTCACATCTCACTTTGAAGTAAGTTGTACTCAATAAAAATTTGTAAAAATTAGATAAAATTGATAAAAATTAGAAAAAATTAGTAAAAATTAATAGAAATTAGAGAAAATTAGAAATTACTTTATAAAAAGAAAGTTAGAAAAATTGAAGAAGCTTAAAAAACTAATAAATTTGTTAGAGAAAGTTCTTGCTCCGAACAGCCCTAAGTGAAGATTACAAATATATATAGAGTATCAGTAATCATGTATAGCTTTTTTTTTTGGTAATTATAATCATGTATAATTTACCAAATTAACATTAAAAATAAAAACATATTACATATCTCGATCTTAGCCAATGGTCAATATATTGGATCATATACTAGTGCTAACATAGCTGGAAAGCAGGCTCGTAGACTTGCAGAAAAAAGCCTTAGCTGGAAAGCAGACTTGTAGACTTGCATAGGAGTCTTGCGGACTTGTAGAAAGGGCCCAAAGCGATCATTTTCAGCCGTATAAAAGTTCGTGACTCCATGCTCCTAGCAATTATCATTTCCGTGTATTTTACTCTCACCTCACTGTAATTTTGATATATATTATGAAATATGTATGAGACTTTAAAATAGATATTGTATCTATATCTAACATGTGTCGTATATATATATTATTTGAACACATCGAAATATGTATCTATTTATTTTTTGATTTTTTATTCAAATATGTGGATTAAAACAAATCTAAATTTAGGTAATGAAAACTCTAAATCATGAACTCTCATCTCTCTTATTTTTTCTTTTTTTTTTTATATATATTCAATTAGTAAATATTTTTAAGTAATTAATTGCTATGAAATGGAATTTCATCCGTTTTATTTTGCAACCTCCATTTTGATTCAAAGTAGTTATACTTTGTAAAATAGAGGACAAGGAACATACGAAATTAATATCATTACAAGAAAATCAAAATATTGAAGGGAAAGAAATGAATAACAAAAGCAAATTCAAAGTAAGAATGGGTTAGCTAGATCAATAAATCCCTTAATTTTATTCATTAGCAAAAGAAAAATCGATTAGTTTTGTAACAAGTTGTCAGTTTTTTTTTTTCTGAATTTCTTCATATTATATGACTTTTTTTGGTATAAAAATTTTATTTATTTATTTATTTTGTAGATTTAAAAAAATAAATTGTAAATAGGATTTAAAAATCAGAAAACCCCATGTATGCTTAAAAAAAAAAAAAAAAACTAGTTTTTTCACATAGGTATGTGAATTTTTATAATTTTTAATCATGTCTCTTGTTTTATTTACATTCTTTAAAAAAAAAAAATTGTAAACAATGCTTCCAAATTGGGAAATCTAAATACTTGGTAAAAAAAGGTTAACTTTCTTTTCATTCCTACGTGGGTTGTATGAAATAGTACGATTAATAACTTTTCAACAAGTATAGTTTTAACTTAGTACCGTAAAACAAACTAATTTATTCGAAACTTGCTTGAATTCGAGTTGATTCGATCATAAGTTACTCAAACTTGACTCAAAATATAAAACACAAATCATAATTTTAAAATCCTTATACTATTAAACTAGATTAAAATTCGATTCGATAAATTAATTACTAAGTTCTTTGGATGAATTATGACTCGTATTTCATGATGCTCGAATGAATTGAAAAAGTATTTTGAACTGATCCAAGAAGTGTATTATTCAAGAATTTTTCCTTTAAAAAAAAAAAAAAACAAAAACCTCCTTAGCGGGAAGAGGTTTGACAGGAACCCCTATGAGTTTATTAAAATTTAAAAAAAAAATACAAGAAGGAAAGGGATCTAAACTGTACCTCCAAAAAGAGAATAGGAAAGGTATAGCAAAAAACAATAATGAAGTAGTGACTCACCGCTTTACAACAAAAAGAAAGCCTACAAAATATAAGGAAAACCAACTTGTCGTGACTCACTACAGTACAATAAAAGGGAGGGAGACATAGATTTAACCTCCCAAGAAAACCAAAAATAATAAAAAGAAACTTATGTCCTAGTCTAAGAAGTCTCATTAGCATTCAAAGAAAGAATACTAGTAATAGCTCAAGGAAGATCACTCAGCTCATAGAAAGTCTGGTCTTACTAGTTTGTGCATGCCCAATTAGCCAGTTTACTACTTGGTTAGCTTCCCAGTAAATATGACAAATATGAGTTAAAGTAGAAGTGCATAAATGACGAATCCGAGATAAAAGATAAGAATATTCCCAACGCCGTTGAAAGTACCTAAAGAAACCATAGTAGCCAAATCAGACTCGACAATTAAACTTATGTAACCCATTCCAAAGGCAATCTCCAAACCCAGCAAATTGCAAAAAGCTCGGCATAAATAATGGCCGTTTGGCCAAGGAATTAGGCAAAAGCAAAAACAATTTGACCAAGATGGATGCGAAGGATACCACCAGCTGCTGAAGGTCCAGGATTTCCTCGGGAGCATCCATACACATTAAGCTTCAGTTATCCCAACGAAGGCCAAATCTAAGAAATAGCTTTAACTTACTGAGGTCGAGAAAGTAGAGTCCGGATAGCTCAGACAAACTGTAGAGAAAAGTCTCCACGAAATTGAGAAGTTTTGAGCTTATGAGCCAGCCCAAGAAAATGGAGATCCACCAAAATACGATGGATGATAGCTGGGGGAGAAAAAGGGATACCCTCAAATCGGTATGCGTTATAAGCTTTCCAAATATGCCAAGGAATGTAGCATGTAGTCACCACCTAAATATGACCCACCGAATGAGCACATTGGCCTCAATGAAGAAGCTTTGTAGGAATAAATATAAAGTCAAAACTGCGGAGTTTGAAAAGTTTAAGGAAATGCTACCAAACCTAGTGGGATAGAGCTCAGTCTAGAAAGAGATGTCGGCTGGTCTCACTAGCATATCGATAGATGTAGTAGGAAACCATATGACAGCCTTTACGGCAAAGAAAGCCATCCAGAGCTAGGTAGTTGTTTGAGTCTCCAAAAGGCAAAAAAAAACCTGTAATAGGATGTGCTACTGCCAAATACAAGAATAAATGAGGTTCATCTCCAAGTAGAATGAAGAGAAAATTCCTCATCTAAAGATAAACTCCACTTGATCTGATCTAGGCCCTGTCTAGAAATCAGAATAGAGAAAATCTGCTCAACAACAGATATAGGAAGCTCAGGCTAAATACATTCTTAGTCCCAACTAGTATCAGTCCAATAACAGGAGACTAGAGCTCTGGAAGTAGCATTGGGATTGAGAATAATTAGAGGAAAATTCCTAATCCAACAATCATACCAAAAACTGATATCCCCAGCATTAAGAAGCCACCTCACATAAGGCTCATCCATAACATGAGCTCTAGCCAGCCACTGCCATATAGGGGAGGCAAGATAAGAAAAATGAACCATATAAGGATGATGAGCATGGCAATATTTGGCCTTAAGGAAAAAAGCCCATAGAGACTGCTGAGATCTAAAGTGCCACCAAAGCTTAGCCTCACAAGCAGAGGCCAAATTTGAGAAAGAATGTACACCCAAGCCACCCTCTTCCGTAGGAAAACAAATCTCATCCCATTTACACCAGTGAATTTTCCTAGCAGTGTCAGAATTTCCCAAAAGGAATTTCGTGAAGAGTCTCTCAAGCTAGTGAATGACGTCAGCAGGCAGCCTTAAAACATGCAAAAGGTGGGTAGACATCGCAGAAAGCACATATCTGAGCAGAATAATCTTGCCACCAAAAGAAAATAAGCGATTGGCCTAGCTAGAAATCTTATCTCTGACGTTTTTCACAATTTCATCAAAATAAGATATCTTCAGATGTCCCAAATAAATAGGACAACCCAGATAAATGAATGGGAGAGGCCCCTTCTGAAAGCTTAGTGTATGCTAAATAATCCCATGCCGTGCCAGAGGAACAGAATGCCCTAAATAATACCGGCTTTTGGCTTGATACACTAATTGCCCAGAAACTGATTCATACTTGTGTAAAAGATCTATAATACGCTTAATGCTAGAATGACTTCCATTAGAAAAAATAAAATAATGTCATCTGCAAACTTAAATGGGATATTGAAATAGGGCAACCAGAAGAGTATGCAATATTAGGATAGCGAGTTTATAGATGAGACAATCCTCTGGATGAAAATTCAGTAGCAATGATGAATAAGTAAGGGGATAAAGAATAACCTTGGCGAAGGCCCCTCTGAGACTGAAAAAAAAAACCTTAGCAGCTCCATTAACCATGATAAAAAACCAAAGCTCAGAAATAGCCCTTCTAATGAAAGAAATCCACCTATCAAAGAAACTAAACTCCTTGAGCATTTGAAGAATTAACTGCTAGGACATACGATCATAGGCTTTAGCCACGTCAAGCTTCAACACAACATTATGCCACCGTACCTAACGATTCAGATCATAAACCAGCTCCCGGGCTAACAAAATATTATCATGTATAACATGGCCAGGAACAAATCCACTCTGATAAGGAGAAATAAGACGAGATAATAAAGAGGATAAACGATACATCAAAATCTTTGTTAACACTTTATTACTCACATTGCATAAACTGATAGGTCAAAAATCTGCCTAAGTAAAAGGAGATGATTTCTTAGGAATTAAAACAATCAAAGTACGAAGAAACCCTTTAAGCATAATAGAACCATGAAAATAATCCAGGGCAGCAGCATAGAGATCCTCAACAATAATGTCCTAGCGGGCTTGATAAAACCGACTGTAAAATCCATTAGGGCCAGGGACATTGTTAGTATCAATAGATAAAATAGCCTGGCGTACCTCATTAATCGTCGGCTCAGCACAGAGACGTAAATCATCCTCAGTAGTCACCAGAGAAAGAATGAAGTGAAAATCAACTTGTATAAAGTGAGAATCATCCCCCAGAGAGAAGGCCCTAAAAAAAAGATATGGTCGTAACATTAATCTCTGAACTACCAGTGAGCAAGTTACCCTCATCAAATTGAATCTTGTGAATAGCTAAGAGATGGTGCTTCTTTCGAATCACAGCATAAAAAAGACTAAGAATTTGCATTCCTTTCCTTAACCCACTGAATGTAGGATTTCTGCATCCCCTTCCTTTCGCCAATCTTGCCTTTCTACCTTCCCTATTTAATTATTTAGCATGTTCATTAAATTTTAAGATATTTAAATATAAACATGAATAAACATAAATGGATTGACATGGATTGACACGAATTATAAATTCAAACGCATACGCTTCATCATCCGACGTAATTGCCATCTCTAATTATTATTTGAAATGGGTCCCCGGGGGGTGGGGGGCTGCTCTGCCAAATGGATGTGGTTGATTCAATGATTATAATGTGATATAAGTGATTCCGTAGTCCAAATTAGAAATTAAAATACGTTTTATCTCCCTAATTGGCCTTCAAGTCTTCATTGTTTCTCTCTCCTAAAAAAAATCTCTGTCAAGTACCAAATTTTGTGACCGAATGCCCCCTAAAATCATGCTATCGCGTTGTATACATTTACCCCGTCTTACATGTAAGAGCCATGCAACAATCTTAAGCAAGATAAATAGGATATAGAGACAGAACAAAAGTGACTCTGCCTTAGAGACAGAACAGAAGTGAAGCTTCAGCCATCGGCTGGGTATAATGTGCCGAGTCACAATATACTAGGCTCACTCCGCCCGACAATCTAATCAAATAAGCAAAAGAAAGTCTATACAATCTAACTCATGACGGAGGATCAAAAGAATAATTGAATAAGTACAAGTGTAGTCTCGCAACCGAGGCACAAAAGAATACAATATTCAAAATAAAAAGTCAAAAGTAAAGGTAGCTAAGCTTCTCGACTTATAGGTTCTGCATGCATATCCACCTTGGGACCTACAAATAAGTTTGTAAGGGGTGAGCACGATACAACAAGTGCTCACTTCAATAAGAACACAAGTATGGCCTTTCATTCTACTATTATGATTAATAATAATATTATGAAACTTAACATGATATAAAGATATTATAAAATAATTCATATATACCTGCTCACAAACTCTACCACTACTACCCTCTTTATGCCTGGCCAATATATACATATATGCACCCAGTTCCTTCCCCAATCATGAAACCCAATCTAGGATTAAATTACTCTAACTAAGGGCGGATCTACTCTTTGCCTAGGGGCAGACCCATAAAAAAAATTATATTACTAATGTTTTTTCTTGTTGATATTATCTTCCGTATCCAATTATGTTCATCCAAGAAACGAAAAAAAAAAATAATTCAATGCTAATTTTGTCCACCCAATAAAAAAAATTAGTCTAATACTAATTATGTCCACTTAATAAAAGAAATAAATTATAACCAAATACACATCAATATAATTGTATTTAGTTTACCAAATATAACTAAAAAATATCAAACTTTATCTTAACTCTTTTCTCTTACTCTTTTCTTCCTTTTTTCAAGAGCAATTAAGTCATTTTTTTATTCCTTTAATAGAATCCCACAAACTATTTATATATTTTATAACTAATGTCTACCTTTACATAAAATTTTAACTCCGCCCTTGAATCAATAATGATAGAGCATCACAATACATACATGCATATATATATATATATATGTAGATCACAGGTATATGTACATTAATAATAAAATAAACACATGCTTAGCCCATTGTAGAAATGGGGAGGGGACTATCGCCGGGGATAAAAGAAAAATCACGGGTTGAAAAGGTTGGAGAAGTCAGAAGCGAGCCGGGAAGCGATGGCGGAGTGGTACATGGCGTCTTGAAACGACGACGTGTCCCTTGTCATTAGCCGGCTTTGCTTGGCCTTCTCCTCGGTGAAGCTTCCCGGGGCGAACCGAGATCTAGCCATCTTCGCCTCGATGTCCGAAGCCGACTTATTCTCCGTTTTCGTAGAGAGATCCGCCTTGTCGCCGCCACTGTTGCCGTCGGAGTCAACGTAATCAGGCTCGGAGGACCAACTGAAGATCGGCGTCCACCAGCTGGATGATGAGAAAATCTTTCCATGGTTCGTATCAGGATTCCGGTGACCACCGGCGGCGCAGGTGCGGGCTCGGATAGGTGGGAAACTTACAAAACTGGTGGCCATTTGGTGTATATTGCGTATAGATATAGAAAGAGAAATAGAAAGAAATTGTTAAAAGGGTTTGAGCTTTGGGAGGATGGGGGAGCAATCAAGGGGTTTAAAGAGAATGGAAATGGGAAAAGTATAAGATTGTACACGTGGCAGTTAAATAATTGCGTGGTCTGGGGTCCACTTTTGGCCTTTTAGTCTCTTTCGCCTTTCACGAGGTGCTTTTCTGTACGCTCTGCTGTCTGTGCAAGGCACCTATTAAGGGAGTTTTTTACGTAAATAATAATATTAATTTAATTATATATAAAAATAAGCTCGCGGATGATTATTTATAAAAATTTATTGGGTGTCATCAGTATTATTGACAACACCCTTCATTTACTAAATTACCTTTGGTGTCGTCAGTGCCATCGACGACACTCATGTCGTCAGTGCCATCGACGACACTGGGTGTCGTCAGTGCCATTGACAACACCTGCTTATAAATCATCAGCCCGCAGCACCTCTGGTTATTTCGTGCGTTCTCCCTCCCTCCCTCCCTCCGATTTCTCTCTCAACGGTCGACTGCTGCGAGGTCACCTCCGTTGGCAAGTGTTGTTTGATTCCTCCCCTCCATCACCTCCATCTCCAACGGTCCACAAAATGTAAGTTTTATTGTACCCAACCATTTATATATATATACGTATATGTACATGCGAGCTGTGCATCATTTCTTCAGATCACCTTCATATATCTGTTGAGTGAGTGAAGTTTGTTTGTTTCATGCTTGATTGGAGTTAATTGGGTACCTGATTTGAAGAAGTTGAAATCTGCATTTGTGTTGTCAATTTTAATTTTGAATTTGGGTATTATTGGGCTGGATTGATCTCATTTCTTCACTTCACATTTGTATACTGTTTGGGTGAAAAACAGGTGAGTTATTTGTTTGTTTGAGAATATATAAAATTTGTTGCATGTAAATTGAATTTGTTCAAATTGACTAAATTCTATTCAACTTTAGAGGATCCTGGGTTGGGAATTTTTTGAACATGTTAATTTTTTTGTTGTATGGTTTTGAAGCATAAGTTGGCTGTTTTTGTTTGATAACTTTATTTCTATAGTCTGTTTAGTTAAATTTAATTTGGTTAAATTTAGTTTTATTTAATTTAGTTTTTTTCAATTTATGTATATAATTTATTGGGTGTTTGTAATTAAAACTACATATTAATTTAATTTTATTCCTATTAATTTATATTAATTTAATTACTGAGATTAAGACAATACATAGGTTAAATTATACCAACTATACTAATCACATATTTGAATATAATTATATCAATTGATAAAAAAATCATAGTAATGGCACGATTAAAAAAAGTTAATTAGTTAAATTTAAAAACTCAAGTAAATAATTTTATAATATAAGTTATGAGTGGTTAAGATAAGATAAGTTAGATAAATTAGTTTAGGTTAGATTATTATATAATCTATCTTTTATTTAGAAAAAAAAATAACCCTTAAATTTATACGTAAATATAATCTGTCGTTATTTGTTTATTTCACTATTATTTATCGACTGTATTAATTATTTTTTTGAAAAAAAAATTTAGGCATTGATAAATATGTATTAGTTTAAAAGTAAAGTTAGAGTAATGCTGACGTCACATTTGTTTATTTCACTATTATCACATCGCACCACTCTTACATGTGCTGCCTGTTGGTTCACAGCCAGTGTCAGCAGATATGTCCATTCTGGTATGATATTATATCTATGGGTTTGTAAACTCCCAATTTACTTTTTATTTATATTTTTCTGTTTGATATTGACTAATATAGTTTCTTCAAACGTTCTAGGTTAATACTATTGTTAGCATGTATCACATTGCGGTTGCCGCGGTCACTGGTGCGGATCATGCTGGTTACTTTCGGGCACTACAGGAGATTATTCATCAGGTAGGACCGGTGATCACTGCTATCGATCATGAGGAGAGGCTACGAGCCCCTGTTGACAGTAGGCAGACAGGCTCATCCTCTCAGGCTAGACCATCACGTCCCAGCAGACTTTAGCCTGTCGGTAGACAAGCGCGGGGCCATCATGATACATATGGCCCCGATCCCCACAGACGATCTGCCCCCACCAGTTGAGTCAGACATCCCTAGCAGTTCTACAGCCTGGGAGCATTTGCCTACGGAAAAGACGCAGATACCATTTTCAGATCCCGTCGTCGACTATCGGACCCCACCCCCAACTACACAGGCATATGCTTCACCCTCAGCGGATGTGGATGACTTCTGGTCTGGCGTTTTTCACATAGAGCCATTCCCTGCCTCTCCAGCATACATCTCACCTGTCCGCCTGCCCGTATCTCATACACAGACATCAGTGGCGGCCCCCCAGGCTCCAACTAAGTATTACACTCGATGACGCAGAGCACGAGGGATAGACATATCATCATCGTCGCACATTCCTATGGCTTTACAGACAGAGGAGGAGCATGAGCCATTAGCAGGAGAGACACATGTGGAGGACACATCGACAGCAACACCTGGCCAGGAGCCATGTGTGGAGGAGCCACCGGTGGTATCAGCGGCCATGGTTGACGATGCGCCTCTACACCTAGACCGACCACGCCGTGCACGAAAGAGGCCTCCGTGTGGGACGGAGTGATCCATTACATTTTTGTCTTCTTAACATGTAAACACAAAACATGTTTTGTAAAGGTTTAGAATTAATGGTTTAGATTGGAGGTGTAATGCTATCGAAAACTATTTTGCTTATATTTTGATTTAGTTTAATCATCGATTATTTTATTCTCTAATTTAGCAATTAAGGAAGCAAGCGTTTATTTTTTTGTTAATTGTTTGTAATGATTTATACTTAAAATCTGAAAATATTTTTGACTTTAACAGGGTTGTTGTTGTTGTTGTTGTGTTGTTGTTTTACTATTTGGGGGCTGGATTATACAAACTGTTGTGGGGGGGTTTGGCAGGGTGTCGTCAGTGCTATCGACGACATGGTGTCATCAGTGCCATTGACGACACCTTAGGCGGTTTAGGTAGTTAGTCTGATATCATCAGTGCTATTGTCAACATAAAGGGTGTCGTCAATAGCACTGACGACACCCAGCAGATTTTTGTCAATAATCCCCAGCGAGCCTATTTCTGTATATAATTAAATTAATATTATTATTTACGTAAAAAACCCCTATTAAGGCGCGTTTCAGATCTTAAAACGAAAAAAAAGCATGCTTTTGGAGTGAGAATTTTGTGAAAGAGAAAAATAAAATAGAAAATAAATATAAAATTTTATATATTTATTCAAATAGATTAAAAATATAATAAAATAATATTAATTTTTTAATTTAAACTCTATTTATTTAGGTGGTATTTGGATGACCAAAAATAAAAATAAAAATAAAAAAATTAGTGTAAAAGTGACACATGGTAGAATTTGATTAAAAGAAATTGAAAAAAGTTTATTTTTTTTTTATAAGTTTTGGTAAGCCAAACAGTCCCTTAATGTAAAATACTTTTCAAAAACTATGTTTACACACGTTTTAAGAAAATATTTTTAAAAAATATGAGTAAATATTTTTTTTCAAAAGATATTTTATGTTGAAGCAAACGGAGCATCAATTAATTTTAATTTTTTAAAAAATGAACTTATTTAAACTTCACAAATAAATTTTTACAATCTACTTTACTTTTTCATTAAATAAAATTTCATAACTACTCTCCTTCTTTTAATAAGATATATTATAAATTATAAATACATTTTTACAAAAATGAGAGTAATTATGTAGTTTTATTAAATAAGAAAGTAAAGTGAAGTGTAAAAATTTATTTATGAAATACAAATAGACACACTTTTAAATTTCATGTCATTTTACTTACATTTTCTATTACATTTTAAATAGGAAAATAAATTTTAAATCCTTATTTATTTTATTTTGCTGAAGTGAACATTAGTCTAGAAGTTCAGTTTTCATTAGAAAAATACGTTTTAGGTTTTCAAAATACTAAAATTTGTTGTATGGAGAGAGATAGAGAGACACGAGTGAGAAAGGGAAAATTTTGATAAACATGGACTAAAATAATAAAAAGAGAAAGAGAAAAGCAATTAAAAAAATATTTCTTTATTTGAATGAACTAAAAAAATATAATAAATAAAAATATATTAATTTTTTAATTTAATAAAATTATCTTACATTCCATTTCTTTTCCTAATCATTTTCTAGCATAACCTAAATAGTAGAATAAATTTAGGTTTTTATCCGTTTTATTTTCTTTTGAAAATTTTAATTCAAACACAGTTTAAGTATAAATTTAGGTTTTTAATTTTCATAAAAGAAAAAAGAAAATAAGCTTTTGAAATATTAAAGTTGTTGTCAAGAGAGCCAAAAAAAAAGAGAGAACCCAGTAAAAGAGAGAGAAGAAAACTTGATAAACATGAAATAAATTAAACAATAAAAAGAGAGAAAAATTATTAATTAATAAAAAGTATTTGATTTTCTTAAAAAAAATTGTAGGCACACACCTTGATGAATATACATACCAATTCCCCCTTTTATATACCAAGCAAACGAAACAAAAAAAAAATGTTTAGATTCTTTAAAATAATAAAGTTGTTACTTGGAGAAAGATATAGAGGGACGAGAGTGAGAGAAAGAACAAAAATTAGATAAATATGCAATAAAAAAATAAAAGAATAGTTTTTTTTATTTTTGTCTTTTCAAATGTATTTTTACTTTTTATTTAATAAAAAGATAATAAAAATAAAAATTACAAAACATTTGGATTAACAAAAAGTCAAAATGTCATATTATTTATGTAATATCCGATATTTAATTTTGATCACTTATGTATTATTTTGGTCCAATAAAATATTTAAACTGAGATTGAGTTGATTATTTTATTTTTCTTAAACCGAGTTTAGCCTAAATTGATATTTAGTTGGATAACTGGGCCTAGAGTCCAACCAGTTTCTTTTCTTTCTTTCTTTCTTTTCCTTGCTTTTTCTTTTTTCCTTTCTCTTTTCTTTCTTTTTGGCTCAATAGTTTCCACAAAATAGAGGGAGATGGAGAGGGAGAAGAGAGAGGAAAGGGAGAGTAGAGAGAGAAAATAGGTTTCAAGAAGGAAGATCAACAGATTAGGATAATATTCGACGCTACGAACGTCGTGGTGGTGTTCGTTTCTTATGATTTTGCTTGAGGTAAAAGATACAGGCATTTGAAGTTCAAGCACCAAAACCTAAATTTTCTTTTTTCTTATATTCATGCTCTAGACATTATTAAGATGAATTTGATGTATATATATGCTTGATTTGGTTGAATATCATGAGATTTGTGTATATATATATATACATATATATATATATATATGAATACGTGTATATATATATATATGCATATAAATATGAAGATCTTGTATATATTTAAGTTATTATTTGATTAAATGTTGTAAAAATATGTGATTTAAGTGTTTAAATGTTTATATATGAATTATTGTTGAGATTGTGGCTTGGATGGGTGACTTGGGGAAGATTTGGAGTTAGCTTTCATTGAAAACAAAACCATGAATTGGGCACTGGTCTCTGGTGTCTAGACCAGTAGAAAGGGTATCTGGATCAAGGGTATCTGAACTGGCTAGATAGGGTGTCCAGACCGCAGCTTAGTATGGCGGAATATCAAAAAATGTCGCAATTGATTTCGAAATATATTTTTTGTGCCTAAACTTGATTATTATTGATTTTTAAAGATAAAATAAACCCTAAATCATCATCAAGCATAATGAGAATGCGTGTTTATATTAAAATAATATTTATTTATATGATTGAGCATATCGTGTGCATGGGGCTGGGGTTGTATCATCCAGTTTGATATTGTGATATTTGATTGGCTAAGAGTACCATATTTATGTTGTGACGTGCCAAGGCACGTGTTATACATACAGACGGGATTCTTGATTTTGAGAAAAATGATAAAATGAGATTTTGAAAATACTATATGATTCCTAGTCAATATTTATGAGTAGAACTTTGTTATTTGGAGTTGGGATGTTAATTATGAGATATTCTCTCCAGATTACAGTTGGACCTTACTTGAACTAAGCAGATACTTGACTAGGTGTGTAACTTAATTCCCTAGCAAAAGGGTTAGGGGGTGTAACTTGGTTTCCCTTAAGTCTTACATCAGTGGGAGTGTAACACGGTTTCCCACTCGGTTTATATATATATATATTGAGATAGACATTTCCTGTAAGTATAAACGATGTAGTTGATGACCTCGCATGCTTTGTTAGGTATCATCCATCCCAGAATAAGGTTAAGGGTAGATAGAGACTAAAATATGCATTGACATTGCATTCTATCACATACCACTGTATGAGATTACATTTGTATTCTTTTATATTAAAATGCTGATATACATGACAGTGATATTGATTGATGAGATATATGGTTTATCCGATTAATTATGAGTTTGGTTATAAAATAAAAAATATAAATTAAGAACTAGAGTGACATGATTTCTGAAATAGGATACGCAGGCAGTTTATGCTTGAGTAGTTAAGTTTGGTCTTAATTATGCATAATAATAATTGTGTTTATTTTTTTTAACTGAGAATTGAATTATTAATATTATAAATTGTGTGACCCAAATGTGGGTTTACTGTTTACATTTATGATGTCATTATTTTGAGAGATATAAATACGATTATAGTATTTATTTTAACCGTTTAGACCTTGGATATAGTCATTGGAAATAGTGTTAAAGCGGATTACGTTATTGATAAATTGATGGTGACATAATCAAATATTATTTTATATGCGAATAAGTAATGATTTTGAATATTTTTATGATTATAACTCAAGGTGAATTAAATTTGGATTGAATTTTATTTATTTATTTTAGTTTCCACATTCTTATAATGTCTATCCTGAACAGTTAAATTAGAGGTGTGCTAATTTATTTTTTTATCTTTTTATAAAAGTGATAAGCATTCCTAAAATATCCCAAATAAATTAATCTATAATATAAATGATAAAAATGAAAGGATCTGTTTAAAAAGAAAAAGTTAAAAAAGCATTCTTAAATATTTTAAAGAATTATGCCATGTACAATTTAATTTCTATCAAACATCTTACTATAATTTACACTAAACAAAACAAATGAATTCAAGATTCTATTTATTAACTTTACTTGTTTGAATGTAAAATACTTTGTCACGCCCCGGGTTTCACAACCCGAGTACGCGAACAAATAATACATATTACACCGTTCATTAGCTAACTTTCCTGTTCCACATCAGAACCATATACACATACTATGGAGCAAAGAAAATAAAATAATTAAAACTAAACTTTAAATTTAAATAAACGTCTCAGTTAATTCACTAGGCAAACAAAGCTCCAAAACTAAACCCAACCAATCTCTAAAAAAAAAAAAAAAAAAAAAAAAAAAATTAACATTCACCTCAAAACAGAGGTTTGTCACAATCCACTCAAAAATAATTTCCTAGATGTCTAAAACAATTACATAAAAAAAATAATAAATAAAACTTTAATTCCTATGCTCAGAAGGTTCAGTATGTGTCTCAAATTCGTTACCTGCATTGCAAGCTGTAAGGGGATGAGCACTAATACCACGTGTGCTCGGAATCCTAGTAATAATATAAATTGCAATGATGTCCTAGCATGTTACTAAGTGAAACAATCATGCACAGATAGCAAACTCAAGAAAATATTAAATTAATTTATCAATTTATCTTTATTATAATTAATTTCATTTTAGCACCACATCACACATCAAAAACAATTCGATTTCATGGTACTGCTACTTGATTGTCCCGTAGAAATAGGACCCAACCAATATACATCTTCCTTCGATGTCTGCTTAGTTGTCTCGTAAAAATAAGACCCAACTAATATACACCATTCTTCGGTGTCTGCTTCCTAGACCGAAATGTTAGGAATATAATATGTCACCCTTAGGCATCTGCTCGTTCGTAGGTTACTAGCCTACTAGAATCGATAACCAACCCCGCGCGAGTTTCGAGATTTTCAACCCTTGGGTATGTATACCCTATATTTTCAGTACCCCTCAACCTAAACAAAACACAAAAAATCGAATTTTACCTTGAATTCACATTATATAAACTTCTCTTTAATTAAATTTAAAAACCTCATTAACCATAAATTTCCCGACACATAATTAACACAACTTTAATCCTATTACACAAACGATCCTACGGTTAATATCCAGAATACCTAAGTATGCAATTAATACTTTAACTGTTGGCCATCAAATTAGTCACACATCCAATTCATTCACGTGAAGGAATTCATAGAAAATAATATAAAATCATTAATCATTACTTTTCAAAGCAATTAGGTTTTCAAAGCAAGTCACTCATGTGCTGGACGTTTCACTCAAGTAGGCTAACAAAATTAAAAAATATATTTTCAAAGTAAACATCCAGCAATCTTATGATTAATGCATATATCCATATATAATAAATATATGTTAATAATACAACAAGTCATGATTTTTTTTTTGTCTTTTTGTGCTTATATATATACACATTGGTTATGTATATATGTATATAAGATTCCTAAGGCTTCCTGGCAATGTATTAATCAGACTAACAATTGAACCTCACGCCTAACGAGGTCACTAGAAGACAAAAGTGAATAAAATAAATAATTATCATATTAATATATATATAACTTCTCTTACTTATATATATATATACACTTGAAGAATCAAAACTCCCTGTCAGGCAATTCAATTGCCCCCTCGCGCCCAACGAAATCACAAAAGTCAAACGTGTAATTAAATAAATCAACACACAATTCTACACAGCATACATGCTTACGTATCTTCAGTACACATAATTTCCCAAATCAGCGAACAGTCAAATTTCCAAACAAATAATTTTCGTATATATATTATATATATATTTTATAAATACAGACAATAGAAGGATTCGGTCCCCTTACC
Source organism: Vitellaria paradoxa (assembly GCA_019916065.1). Taxonomy (NCBI): domain Eukaryota; kingdom Viridiplantae; phylum Streptophyta; class Magnoliopsida; order Ericales; family Sapotaceae; genus Vitellaria; species Vitellaria paradoxa. The sequence continues at coordinate 122,394 of JAINTL010000106.1, read as the reverse complement.
TATTAAATCCGGCAAATTAACTTCTTCTCCTTCACTGTTTCAGCGCCGTACCTCTTCTTGCTCCTCTCTCTCTTGGTCTCTCTTCTTCTCTCTTAGGGTTTCTAATTTTTTTTTTATAAATACTGCAGTATATATATTTAAATAGCAGAATTTAATTTTAACAAAATAAATTATTACCTACTCCCCATAGGATTAGAAAAATTACACCCCTTCCCTAAAATTTTAAAATCTTTTCAAATATAACCCAAAATTAATCTTTTTAAATAGAAATCCAAAAATTTCAAACCATTAAATTTAAATAGCAAACTAAATTTATCAAATAACAATATCCAAATTAAAAAAAATCTGGGTTATTACATACTTTGTAAAAAATAATTTTATTCTTACAATATCAAACATATTATTTACATTTTTAATGTAATTTTACACAAACATTTTGAAAAGTATTTGACATTAAAATAAACAAAACCTAAATATTCAATGACTAAATTTTAGTATAACATTGGCAAAACCAGCAGTACCTTGGAAAAGTTGTGCTACTAATTACCACAGTTGGTTTGTTGGTTATACCAAATATTTTCTTACAAACTAGAGGAAGGAAGCTTAAGTATGTTAACTATGATAGACTGGTAGTGATATGGGCAAATCAATGAAAGACTAGGCGAGCTACACCAAAACACGGTGAATTACTCTCATCTCATTTTGCTTGGGTGAAGAAAGTACTCATATATGTATAATTTGACATATTTATAATATAACGTGTTATAAAGTCTTGAGAATACTAGATATTTATCCGTATCAATAAAAAATTACAAAAAAAGAATGCTTTCAAATGAAAAAAATTCACGTATATATAGAAAATATTGATTTTAATAGAAAAATAGTTTTCTAACCCGTTTTGTAAATTTTCAGTTTCTTCTACTTTTTGTTATTATAATAATATGTTTAAAAGTTATCAAACAAACAAAAAAAAAAGCAGATAAAAAATTGATGAAAAATGTTAATAGGACGAAAAAAAAGTTAAAGAAAAACATATAATTTTTTCATTCCTAAACAAATCTTAAAACCCACAGGATTTGGAGTGACGCGGGACGGGACAAGTTGAGTAGGACAAGTCCAGATTAAATTTAATATTATAAAATATCCTTACTAATAGCACTTTGTGTATTGAGTAGTTGAAGTATTAATGTTGGAATGTTTTTGTTTTATTATTTTACTAATTTATATATTGATATTTTTATTTTTTATTCTTTTGTTTTTATGTTTTATTTGTTGTTACGTTCTTAAAAATAAAATAACAAAATATATATTGTTTATCTTAACGGTTAGGCCAAGCGGGTAGAGAACGGAAATTAAAACCCATTAATTGCTAAAAAGGAAATTATTTAGTGGATGGTATTGGAGAAAGGATCCCCTGCTCCACCCCAGTGCCATTTCTGCGTATGCCCGCAGACACAAAAAAGAAGAGCTGCCTGATCCTTCCACCCCCACCCCCCTCCATTGAAACAACATCAGTAATGTAATTTCAACTCTAAACTTTGTGTAACATTAAATGATGTTGGTCATTTACTTTAATGTGATTATTAAGTCACACAAAGTAGTAGTCAAAACTTAGATTGACGATAAATTGTAATTATATAGCATTTTTTTTATTTTAAAAAATAAAATAAAATTATTAATTACAAATCATGTCTAGAGCTGAAATTATCATTATTACATCGGTCAAGCCAAGGACGGGGCTTATGTAGGACTAAGGGATGGTCATGGCTCCCTAGATTTGAAAGATACTCAACTTATATAATATATTTTAGAATAAATTACGCCTAAATCTTCTCAACATTTAGATAATTGTACAAATATCCTTAACATTAAAAATTTACAATTCCCTTTATTTTGAAATATTACTAGCCGGGCCCTCTTTGTTAGTTTTGCTACTTATTTCGTTAAAATTTTATTCTAAAAATAATTATGCCCCTGGCCCATCTTTTACACATTTTCTCTAGACGCACAGTCCAAAATCACTCTCTCTTCTAACGTTTTTATTTTATTGAAATTATAATAATTTATTTTATTAAAGTTAAAATAATAATTTATGATTAAAATGATTTATTTTATTAAATAAAAATTATTTATTAAAAATAGTAATTATGTACTAAAATAATTTATTTTAGTAAAATTAAAATTAATAATAATTACATATTAAAATATTTATTTTTTAAAAAATAAAAATTAATAATTAGAACATATTAAAATATATATTTTTCTTAAAATTTAAACTATTATTAAAATAATAAATATTATAAAATGGTTTATATTTATTTTTATTAAAATTTAAAATACTACTAAAATAGTAATAATTTTTAAAATAGTTTACTTTATTAAAGTATTTTATTAAATTATATTAATTTTATTAAATCTAATAACAATTTATTATTAAATTATTTTATTTAGTAATATATTTTTACTAGAACTAATTATTATTAAAAATAAATATTTTATAACATTAAATTAATTAATTTAAATATATTTTATTAAAATAATTAATCAAATAAATTTTAAATACATGTTATTGTATTTAATTAATTTTATAATTTTCAATAAACTTATATATATTATTTAAATAAAATTATTATGTAAATAAAATTATATCACGAAACATGTTTTTTATTTTTATTTCAAAGATACTTGAAACTAAAAAAATTAAAAAAATAATTAAATAAAATATTACCTAATGTGCCTTAAATAAGTTTTTTTTTTTTGGTTTGAAAAAATCATTTAAGTATAATTTTTTTTTTGGGTAACTAAGGGTGTTTGGGCTAACTTGCAAGCACCTTTACTAATTCCTGAGATCCTAAAGTTAATGACTGATTAAACCCTCCAGTGGCCCTAAGGAGACTTGAACTAGTGACCACTAAGAAACAAATCCAAAGTCTTACCAGTTTAATTAACTTTCAAATTTTCATTTAAGTATAATTATAAAATTTTATTTTGTTTTTTTTATGTTAAATTATTAGTTGTGTCCAATTCCCAATTCCGATTATTATGGTTGAAATTTAATTAATCAGACACAATTAAAATTACAGGAGAATCATATCAATAAAAGAGCTATTCAAATAGATTTGCCAAAATTCAGCAGACCCAATTAAAATACAAGAGAAACATATTAATAAAAGTTTAAAAATTTGAAAAAATATAGATTTGAGGAAGAAACAAGGGATCTCTTCCCTAATACAGATATTTCTTCTTCCCTCTTCGTCTTCATCCTTTGGTTTCCAATTTCACTGTTGAAATTTTGTAATTCCATCATCAAATGCATCTAGCACAAGCATGATTCAAAAATAGCAAACTTGAAAATCTCGAAAACTCATCAGTTTCATCCCTTAGGGCTTCCATTACAAAAACATAGAGTCACACACACACACACACACATATTGTATAGGGCATGGGAAAACTAGATCAAATTCAACAAAAATATAAGTGAAACACACATATATGTATGCATACATATAGACACACATGCTCCAGTCTTGGCCTCCATGATTGATATTTTTTTGGCCGATTTTCAAGCACAAATCGTAGTGATGGTCGCTGCCACTGTTCAAGCAAGTATCAAGGATCCATTTCCCTACCAATCCATGGGTTTCAAACACCCGATTGCTACTATGAAGGCCGCCTCCATCTCTGGTGCTTTCACGGGGACCGTCCAGCCCACCCATCACTCTCTCCACAGAAACCAAAGGTGGCTTCATCTTTCAATTGACAATTTACGAGGCTCTAAGAGCATATGGGGTTGAGTTCAGCTGTCTATTTCTGTGCCTGTCCTTTTACTTTTCGACCGATAAAAAGGAAAATGATGAGAAGGGGACTACATTGAGCGAAACTCAGCGAATAGAATTGGAAGAAACCAAGAAAGAAGGTGAAGCTATGGAGTCAAAAGAGAGAGAAAGTGAGGTGGAGAAGAAGCAAGAGAGAGAACAACAGTTTGGTGTGAATAAATGCTAAAGGCTAAAATTGTTATATTGAAAAATTTTTAGCTGATGTAATCATTTTAACTAAAACTTTAATGAAATACTAACAGATGAAGGTCGCAGGTTAGCAACATTTCAAAATGAAAGAGGTAATTGTAAATTTTAAATATTGAGGAGATTTATGTGTAATTACTCAAATATTTATGAAGTTTATGTGTAATTTACCCTATATTTTAACTCTTAAAAACTTATTTTTTTTTGTTTTTTTGGGATAATAATGGCCCTCCTTATTAAATGATAGCTTCCTACTATTAATTAAACATAAGTGTGCTTGATGATTTGTGCTTTATTTAATTTTTTTTGGGGCATTTTTTGCTATCTATTTATTTAGGACACGTAAATCTAAATTTTTCACCTCGTAAATATAAACTTAGTCCAATCCTATATATTTTTAAGCATTGATTTAAAAATAAAATAATAAAAAAATAAAATCTTTTAGTTTCTAGGTTTCTGTCTCTCATAACTATCAACAAAATTCGTTTCCATTTAATTTGCCCAAAAAATTAAAAATTGGTGTAAGAATGACACATGGTAAAATTTGATTAAAAAGAAATTAAAACACTAATAAAAATTAAAAATTTTTAGTATTTTTTTAGAATAAAAAAAAGAAAAGCTAGAAGTACGTAATTGCCAAAATTGATGATTCTACAGTTCCTAATCTCTCTCTATCTCTTTATTTTATATTGAACAAAATTTTGGTCCCCTGTCATATAATCTTAGCTCCGTCCCGTCAACCCTTATTTAATATTTAGTGTATGCTTAATTATAAGGGTATATTCGGTTTGCTGAATAATCCAATAGATATTTTAAGGAAAATAATGTTGATTTTACATCTCAAATTAGCTGCACAGCACGCCTTTTTTTTTCTCAATTGAGAGAGAGAGAGATGTGAATGGCAAGTGTCGTTGTTTATCTCTGGTGGCTTCGAGCTTCGTCAGTTGTCTACATGCATAGATGTAACTTCGTAATGGGGCTAGCCGTGTGCGGACGAAAACTCTTTTTGAATGATAAAGGAAGAGAAGATGAAGAAGAAGGCAATTCCCCTTGTATCTATCCTTGTACATATATATATATGACTGTTCAATGATACGAGATAGTCAGATGGAATAATATGATTTTGTTTTTACAAGAAGAAAGGTTTGAGATTAACGTACGCATGCACATTTTAAATAATAGCACGTAGAAATTTCCAAAATAGGCTGCTAGCTAGTTTAAAAGACATATTCATCTTGTTCGTGGCACGTGGACAAACGACTCCTCTAAATATTTTTTTTTTAAATTATCAGCTCCATGTTTAAATGATTTTACTTTTTGAAAATCATTTTTTACTGTATTAAAATATTTTTTTGATTTTTTATTATTTTTTACAATTTCAAGAAGCTTTATTTCATTCAAAAAGCGAAATAAGGAAGTTCTTTTTACTATTATATTCCCTACTCCAACAGACACTTTCTGGAACTTGATGGAGGGCAAAAAGACCTTTTTTTTTTTTAATCTCCATAAAATAGGAAATTCCCTTCTTATGGATATTCAATTGGCATAAGTTTCTAAAGGGCTATTTGGAGCTCTACAACAACAATAACAATAACAATAACAACAAACACAACAATAACAATAACAACAACAACAAACACAACAACAACAATAATAATAATAATAAAATTCTATAAATTTCTATAAAATTTAATTTTTTTACACACTACACGGATTATAAGGTTGTAACCTTTTTTTAAGTTTTACTAACTTTTTTCACTCTAAATACTCTCTAAATCTTTCTTGCAAAGCAAGTATTATATGGTTGATAAAATAGTTTTACTTGACTTATTCAATCGTAATAAGTCACTGGGTGTGATTTGTAAAATAAGGAGCTATATATTTTTATAACTACAAGATACTCGTGTCATCAGAATTATTTGTAAAATTAAATTGAATTATAATAATTAAAAATGTTCTGATCATACTTATATACCAATAAACAAAATAAAAGAAAAAAAATTCATACATATATTACTGGTATAATAGGGATAATAAATTATTTTTGTAAAAGATAACATAATATACACCATCGAGATAACTACTAGTATAAATTCTTGACAAAGTATATGGTGTTAATACTTAGAAGGAAAAATAATTTCACAAATAAAAACAATTGGTGCTATTTTATTTATTATTTATGACAATATCACATTAAAGAGAGAGATGTCATCAAGCCCCTACTTCGGGTGGTGGAGCTGTTGCTAGGAGGGGAAAGTGGTTGCTTCTTACTTTTTTTAGTTGTGTAAGTTTTTCATTTTTTTCCTCCCTAATATTAGATGCTAATGGTCGTGGATAGATTTTAATGGAATATTGTTTTGGTTTTACATTTCTTGCCAATGGAGTAACTGTTAATTTCTTCTCTTAATTTCTTCTCATTAAATTACTATATCTGACATCTCTTTTTTTTTTTTTTTGGCATATGATACTTTGATGAATTTGTCTAAGGGCTTTAGTTATCATATTATTTTTTGTTAAGTTTTGTTATGAAATTGTCAAAGAGCGAGATTGTAAAATTTATGATTGACATATTTCAAACAAACAACAATTGGAAGACTTACAAGGTTTAAAGGATTTCACATTGTTTTAATATTGTAATTCAAGTTCTAGATATGTTAGAAAGTGTAGAACTGAATTAGAATTCTGGTTGATAAGAATACTCCAATTTGAATGAAATTTAGAGTTGGGATTGAAATTAGGGTAACTTTGAAGGTAAATACGACCCATCGTAAAAATATCCAGTACATATCCACATCCTAACCAAGCGATTATGTAGACTGTAGGCTTACCTAATGAAGCTCGCAGCTTCGGTCACATCCTAATCAAGGCTTCAAGCTCAGGAAATTTTACTTTTGATTTTTTATGGACTAGAACTACTTGTCATTCTTTATATATAGGCTCAAACTTACAACAAAAAAGAAGAGATTAGGAGAGACATATTCTAAGAGATTATTTTAATGTTTTATTGACTAGTTACTAGAAATTGTTTTTCATGTTTTGTATAAGGCCTTGAAAGAGTTCAAGACTGATTTTTTTCTCTTTGATAAGTCAGAGGCTGTTTTTCTTTTTGGCTAAGGTTGAGATTGGGATCTTAGGGTCGAGTAAGAGATTGATAAAATATGTGCAATGAGTTGTAAAGTATTCATAGTCAATTTCTTGCAACTAAACTTTGTATAATGAAAGTTTTTGTTTGTCTCCATGATCGGACTTAGAGTTTTTATATTGTTATTTTGGTAAGAATTTTTCACTCATCAATTTAGTTTTTCTTTGTGAGATAGTTTGATTACTTTGCTTGTATATATTACTATTTGAAGAGTGATTTGAGAATTTCAAACCCCCTAAACTTCCACAGAGAAAACAAAAGTGCTGCCCAACTAAGCTAATCTAATTGATTTTGAGATCCCAATTGCTAAATTTGTATGTTGATGACTAAATGATGTAAAACTCATATTCTAGTCCAAAAGTTTGAGTAATTTTTAGTCTGCTAGGGCTGTGTCTAGAAATTTAGGGGTCTTAAGCGAAACTTTTAAAGAGACCTAACTTAAATAACTCATTTTCTCATTCTTTTAGCTTTATGACCTGCAAAATTATTTATCAAATTTTTATAATTAATACATTATAACATTTCATTCTCAATAAATAAAAAATATACAATCGCCATATCTGTATCCAATGCAAATAAAATAATTATAAATAAACTAAAAATAAAACAAAACAAAGAAAGAAGGTTGTGAAAACCAACGGATAAGAATTACACAAGTATTATCTTTATTTTTTTTCTCTCTTATTTTAAACAACTTGAATTTGATTTATTGAATAATGACTAGATTTGGATGATGGAAGAGCAACATTGATGAAGATAAGGATTGCGGATGATATGTTAATAACTTAAAATATTGGATAATTATTGTTTGTTTTGATGAAAATAAAGGTTAGATTTGGATAATTTGTATAATGATTGAATAATGATATATAAAAAATATTGGATTTGGAAGATTTGAATGACTGAATGAGTTGATTCGATAGATGTTTTTTCAAATTTTGTTAAATTCTTAGTGTTTAACAGAAATGAATTAAAATAATAATAATATATTTAATAAAATAATTATGAGTATATAGATAGAATTGCAGTGAATTCAAATACTTTCTCTAAATTTGACGTATATATATAAAATAATTAATGCATTTAATCAGATAATTATGAAGTAGAAAGTTCAAAAGTTAGATAAAATTTTAAATAAATTTAAAAATAATAATTAAAGTACTAATAAAAATTTTAAAAAAGCGGCCTCCTCTTTTTGTAGGGCCCTAAGCAACCACCTTATTAGCTTAGAGGTTGCTCTCGCTGAACTCTGTTTGGCAGATTAATTTTTTGTAAATACTTTTGATAAAAAATTATTGAAAGTTATCAAAAATTTTTAAAAATTAATAAAAATTTCTATAAATTGCTAGCTGCAAAAAGGAGCTCCGCAGGCAAGCCTGCAACTTTTAGTTTATATGTTGACGAAATGGCGTAAAACTAATATTTTATTCCGGAAATCTGCATAATTTGTGATGTTACTTAATAAAAGGTGTGTCTTCGACAACCTACGGAGTAATTATCAATTTTTTTAAAATAAAAAGATTAATTTATGAATAAAAAATTAAAAATTAAAAATTATCCCGTAAAAAAATATTATTTCAAAGTATTTATTCTGTATGAATAAATGCTACGAATACATATATGGTTTCAAATTAATATATTTTTAATAATAAAAAAATAATATAAAAATTGATTTATTCTCTGTTATCAAAATTAACGTAAGGCCTCATCTACTAACACCATGGGCTTGTTGGGCGTTAATCTTTCGTCCGTGTTGCCTTAACAACATCAACTAGTTTTAACATGTGCGATTCATGAAATTATATAATATTTTTTGATTAAAAAATAAATTTTAAATATATTACAAAATATTTTAATAAAATTACATAAATTCATAAAATAATTATTGAGTTATTTTTTATATTTATATTTTTTTGTTTATGTTAATGTTAGTGAGCTACTAGAATTGATTAAAGTTGAGTTTTTATATGAATACTAAAAATTTATGTATTAAATCACAAATTTGCCTAATCGATATGACATATTTTTTATTTCAAATTGTTTGTTAATTTTAATATAAAATTACTTAAATTAAAAGTGTTTCTATTAATAGTATGTTGTGCTTTATAGGAAAAAATATGGTAAATCGGACCTATTTAAGTTTAAAATTAGAATTTAGAAAAAAATCACTCTCAAAATTGTTTTTATTCAAAGATTTGTAAAAATAAAAAAATAGAATGATGAATATAGAAATTCCTAGGATTTGATAATAATTTTTTGATTAATTTCATAAAAATAACTCAAATAAAAATATTATTACTAATAATATGTGCTTTATAAAATAAAAAAATATAGTAAATGTGACAAATTTAAATTTAAAATTAAATTTAGGAAAAATAACTAATCCCGAGCTTAATTAATATTTTGCTATTTTTTTTGTATTTTTAAATTTTAAAAATACTAAGAGTTATTATGAGAAAAATAATTTAATTACTATCCAAGCATTTTCATTTGTGTTTTTAATTTAATTCTATTTTTTGTTTTTCTTTTTAATTTAATTCTTAATGTATTTGGAATATATAAATTTTACAATTATATTGAATTTATAAATAAGTGGGTCTCTTGAGTTCATTTATATTGAATTTATAAATGTGTCTATGTTTGGAACCTAAGCAAGTGGGTCCCCTTTTTTGAAACCCATAAATTAGTTCACAAATTTTAAAATTATTTGACACAGTTCTCTAGTAGTTTTATATATAAAAGAAATAATAAAGTTGTAGTATTTTAGTAATGTGGGAAGAAAATAAATAAATATTTTGTGAAAATGAAGGGAAACGAGAATGAAGAAATTTAAAAAATAATTAAAAAACTATGAAAAAGGAAAGAGGAATAAAAATTTGATAGGCATGCCATGTAGGATTTAAATGAAATAGAGAAGGAGATAGAGAGAATACATTCTTTTAGTATTATAAATAAAAAAGTTGTATTGGACAAATTTAGTAAATTGGTATGTATGACATATTGTAAAAGTTCACGATGCATGTTCCTCATTTCAAAGACATTAATAAAGGAATTAATTAATTTTTTTATACAAAATTTTATTTTAATTTCTCCACTTTTAATTGTAACTACTAAATAATTAAAATTATGATCAAGTTTCAATCTAAAATTATGATCAAGTCTCAATCTAACTCATATTAAATTTATCTAAATTGCAAGATAGGTCTCGACTAAAAAGTTATAGAATTATAAGTTTTTAATTTGGAAGATATATTCAACTTAATTAATTTGTTCCATGTTCAATGATTTTTCAATAGTAGACAATCATTGTTAAGTTTTAATTTGTTTTGAAAATTAATGATTTATGAACAAAATAATGATATCAAATTCGTATACTTAAGCATAATTTTAAAATATAGTAAAATAAAATGCAAAGTGCTTTTAAGCAGTTTTCATTTCTCGTTAATTTTGGATTCAATTCAAGATTATAAATTTTGTTAGAACTCATAGAAGTTATTTATTCAAAAGATCTAAAAGCTGAGGATTTGATAGAAGTTCCAAAATTTTATGGAATTATGATTAAGTTGTTATAAGGTAAATAGATAATTAGCATTTCGAACGAATGAGATCATTGTGTGAGAAGGAGAAGCAAAATAGGATGAATGGCAGAACTCGGACAGCCCACAACAAAGCTTGAGTAAAGCTTAAAGGATCTGCACATAATTTCATGTGAACGATGAGATGATTTTTTGACTTTATGCTATAATTTGATTCTTCTAAAATTTTAAAAATGTATGGCAATTCCTAGTTTAGGGAAATATCATTAGGGCTCGTTTGGAGCCACAAAAAAAACTAAAAAATTTCAAAAAATTTTAAAAGTTTTCAAATTCCTCCAATCACATTTTGCCACATATCATTTCTACATTACATCAATCCCATCCATTGGTTTTTTTGGGACTCCAAACGCACCCTTAATATATATAATTTTTTGAGTCCAAATTTTTTTTATGTTATAATCAATTTAATAAAATACTACTATATACAAATATTTGACTCAAAAAATTTTAAGTTATAAATTAACCTCCTTAACAGTTAAATATTTTTTCTTATATGTTATGTATTATCCAAAATTTAATATTCCAATGAATTTTGATGTTTATGTATAATTTGATCTATTACTTGTCGTTAATGACGTAAAAAATTAAAAATAGAAAAAAGTCTAAAATTTAAATGGTTTAGAAATTAAAATATGTAAAAAAATTTCCAGCTTTAGATATTTTTAAAATTTAAAACCATTATGAATATCACAATGTTAAATAGTGTTTAAAAATAAATTAATCAAATTTAAGTCTCATTTCAAACTCCTTTATTAAGCAAATCAATTTTGAGCTCAAGAAAACTCATCTCGTTAACCTACGGAACTTACATATATATTCTATAATATTATTATATATAAAATATATTAATATAAATTGATTTTCTAAATCTTATTTATTTAGATAGTTTGTTAGTATTTAGTGATTATTTTTATTTTTAAGAGTGATTTTATTTTTATTGAAAACCTATAATGTTTTAAAATTTCTCAAGTTGTGCTAAACCCTTCATCAATTGTCAAGTATTTTGAAAGTTAAAATTTGACTTATTATAAATATCAGTTATTTTTAGTGATTATTATTTGACAAAATAATGATTTGATATTATTAAATAAATTGTTTGACCTTTCAGATATTTGATAAAAATAAAATTTTAGTGAACTGAGACTTAATATTTTTCAACGAGCTGATCATAATTTTTCAAACAAGCGTGAGGACGACAATTTGCTAGATATATTGCAATTGATTGAAAGTTTTAAGCTCAGCTTATAGAGCTTTTAGTCTTGAGGACAGAGTCGAAACATTTTAGAGTTCCTTTTGACTTGTGTTGATCCCATACCTTTGCAACAATATATATATATATATATATATATATATATATATTCTTATGTATTTACTTAAAAAAACGTCTGTTTCTATACTTCTCATTTACTAACATATGAAGCAAAGATAGACAGATCAATCTGTGTATTTCTTGCACAAAATGCTTAAGACGAAAGATAAACACCAGGTAAATTGCTAGAACATTACTAACACTAGCACAAACTAATTGCAGAGAATAAAAATCATAGCTTAAATAGGAGAACCATTGAAAATAGAGGGAAAAAATTCCAGTCCTAACCTTCACTTTGCCGCCTCCTCTTGCTCTTTTCCTGTAGAAAGGTCCATTTTCAAAAGAATTTACTAAACAAATTTATAAATTTGATAGAAGGGAATAGATGATACTGCCCCTATTTTTAGGTCAAAATAATAAAATAATTTAATTTTTTTCACCTTTTTTTGATGGGCAAAATTTTTTCACTTCAATTTCCTTTTCTATATTTTGCTTTCTCACATATTTAATTTCTTTCCATAAATCCATGATCCAAACGTGGTTCTAAAATATATAAAATGCAGAAGTAAATATATATTTGCAAAGTGCTTGTATGTGACTTGAAAAAAGTTCTGAAATCGATCATACCTCCTTTATTTGGTACAGCCTATTCATGCATGGACACACTCCTATAAGAAAAACACAATATGTTAGAAAAATGGTGAATTATTGCTCTCATGCTATATAATATGAACTTTTTTGGCAATGCTTTAAGAGGTTTCTACCAAGATTTCAGTGATCATTGGCCGAACTTTTTTTTAGCTAGCTATAATGTTGATAAACATATTGTTTTTAAAATATTAACACAAAAGAAAAATACAACATAACTTACTTATGAGGCATCGTTTAAGTTCACTAATTTCTTCTCCTAGCCCGCCTTTGGCTAATCTTGTTCAAACTTCTTGCTTTCTTGAAAAATTCTTCTTCTGTAACTCTTATAAACCATTCAGGTTTTCCAGTTAAGAAAATAAGACAACCAACGACCAATCCCAACACAATTCCGCATCCATACCCCATCATCGTGGCTTTCAAAATATTGAATTCATTCAAAAAATTTGACTCGTCCTCTTGGTGGAAGGTTGTTGGTTGTTGGGGTGGTGCCTTATCATTTCTGCATTTCTTTGACAATGAATATCCACATAATGCCAAATTCTCTCCATACGAACCATTTTCGAACGTATTGAATTGGCTACCTTGAGGTATAGGTCCAACTAGATGGTTCCTTGAAAGGTTCATGACTGCAAGAAATGTTAACTTTACAAGTTGCCCTGGAATTTCTCTTGTGAATTGATTTGAAGAAAGGTCTAAGCATTCCAGCACGATTAGATCTCCCAATGAAGATGGAATACGGCCGTTAAGGTTGTTATGAGATAAGTTTAGCGATCGAAGAGAATATAACATTCCAACAACAGTTGGAATCTCTCCTATGAATTGGTTGTTTGAGAAATCAATTGTTGCCAAGGTAGTTAGGATTCTCACTAATTCCAATCGCACCCCTTTTATGACTGCTCCACAGAATCTCGATAACGATCTTCCCCCATATATCCTGAGTCAACTTTATTTTTATCCACAATCATCATGGCTTTGAAACTTTGAAAATATCTCAATGGCAAAGTGCCAGTGAACTAATTGTGAGAGAGGTCTATAATTTGAAGTTTAGGAAACGGTGTTTTAGCCCTCGAAGTAGGTATGGGACTATGAAATTTATTGAGGTGTAAGATAAGAACTTGCAACTCAGGAAGAGACTCTAGCCATTGTGGGAATGTATCATTGAATTCATTGTTACCAAGGTCCAAAACTTCTAGACTTCTACAATTTCTCAAAGCCCGCGGCACTGGTCCTTGCAGTTGATTTCCATTCAAGTTAAGATTCCTTAATGAATTGCCGTTTCCAAATGTTGCTGGTATAATTCCATGAAAGACATTCATTCGGAGATCCAACACATCAAGATTATTCCTGAAGTTTCCTAAACATTGTGGAATTACACCACTCAATTTGTTATGTGATAGATTAAGAATAAAAAGAGAACTCAAATTGCACAACAATAAAGGGATTTTCCCGGTTAAGTTATTATGCGAGACAGAAAAGAACCGCAGGAAAAATGGTGGAAATAGGAGACTTTCTTCAAGAGAGTTATGAGAAAGATCTAAAGAAAGTAAAGATGAAACACTGTGAACCCACTTTGGAATTTGGCCATGCATTTTGTTGTTAGAAAGATCTAGATACTGAAGAGTTTTGAAGGTTCTTAAGAAATATGGGAAATTTTGTAAATTGCAAAAGGCTAAATTCAATGACCAAAGGAGAGGCGATGTGCTAGTGTTGGGCTGATGCAAGTCATGAGTTGGGTCAGTTAATGGATTGGAACTCAGATCCTGGAAGGCTGAACAACGAAGATGGTATTGAGCCATTGAGCAAGTTATCAGACAAGAAGAGCTCTTCCAAGTTTTGAAGCCCACTTATGCCAGAGGGAATGGGCCCGATCATTCGATTGGAATGCAGATCCAATAGTCTTAATGATGGAAGACAGAACAACGAAGATGGTATTGAGCCATTGAACAAGTTATTAAACAAGAAAAGGAATTCTAAGTTTTGGAGCCCACTTATATTGGAGGGAATGGGCCCTGTGAGTGCCATACTTGGCATGGACAAACCAGCAAGTTGTGTCAAGTTAGCAACCCAACCTGGGAATTGGCCACTGAAATTGTAACTTGCAAGGCCCAAATACTCCAACTTAACTAGCTTAGCAAAAATATCGGCAAATTGCCCTTTGTCTTCATTGCTGAAGTTATTCCAAGATAGCCTTAGATAGGAAATCTGTGTGAGGTTCCCCACCGATCTCGGAATGGATCCCGATAATCCGCAGTAGTTGAGATCCAAAACATTTAAAGACTTGAGATTGCCAATTGAATCTGGTATTTTTCCAGATAAATTCGTTTTAGATAGACACAACTCCTTAAGAGAACTGCTACTGCTAAAGCTCCAATTTCCTTCTTGTAGATTACCAGTGAGGGCTTCATTATCATTGAAATAGAGGTATTGCAAATTTGGAAGGTGGAAAACATTATTTGATAATTTCCCGTGCAGATTGGTGAAGCCCAGGTTAAGCATTGTTAGAGAGGACAAATTCATTATGGAATCAGGTATACTTGAAGAGATGTTTACGCCCCATAGGTTGAGCTCTTGGATTTGAGTTTGGTTTTTGAGTAGCATATTGAAACTGTGGGGTTCAAGGAGCAGTTCAACTATTGGCACTGAATCATATGGTGATACAGAGGAAGCGAGATCGAGTGAAACAAGATTGGACAAGTGGGAGATTTCAGATGGGATTATGCCTGAGAAGTGGGTAGAAGAGAGGTTGAGATGAGTTAAGCTGGGAAATTGGGTGCCAAACTCAGATGGAATTGTAGAGCCACTGAAGTCATTGTAGGCAAGATTGAGGCGCTGTAGGTGAGAGAGTCGAAAAAGGCTAGTGTTGGGATGCATGGTCCCATGGAGGTGGCTACAACTAAGGTCGAGGCCAATCACGTGAGACGTGAACTCATCGCACGTGACTCCATCCCATGAACAGCAATCAGTACTGGACTTGTTCCAATATGCTGTCTTAGGAGTAGAATTACACTCCTCATCATCAGTAATGTTTGTAAGAGTGAACATACCTTTGAAGTGGAGCAAAGCAGATCTTTCATCAAGATGACACAAGTCATGATGTGTAGAAGCCGAAGAAGAAGAAGAAAAAGAAGAAGAAGCAGCGGCAGCAGCTTGAAGACAGGGCAAGAGACAGGAAAGGAATAAGCAGGACCATAACAATCTCCCCATTCTTTTGAAATTCAAAAGAAATAACAAAGGAAGGATTAAGTGGATTTGTGAGTATTGATCGATGGTAGATGTTAGTCTAAACCATCCCTTCTTATATAGTGTTGGCTGTAAAATTACATACAGTAAACGTCAAGCAGGCTCGTGGACTTCCACAAAAGACTTGCCCATAAAGTCTTGAGCTGGAAAGCAGACTTGTAGTGGACTCGCATAAAAGTCTTGCAGACTTGTGGAAACGGTTTTCCACTCAATATTTTTGGTTTGAGTAAATTAACATGGAAAATGTTAATCCAAAAGCTAAAGGAGGCCCATAGTGATGATTTTCATCCGTATAAAAATTTGTGACTTCTGTGCTTCTAGTAATTATCGTTTACGTTTCTTCAACTCTCATCTCAATATATTTTCGGTATATACTATAAAATACGGGACTTCAAAATAGGTGTATATGTATTAAATATACATACTCTTTGAATACAATGAAATGCATGTCGTACATAGCTGTGACATCTAATTATTTTTCTATTTTTTGTTCAAATATGTGGATTAATTAAAACAAATTTAAATTTAGGTAATAAAAACCCCTAAAATCATAAGCTCAAATCTCTCTTATTTTGTCATGTTATATATATTGATTTAGTAAAAGTTTTTTCACTTATTAATTGCTACATAATGGAATTTAATTGGTTTTATATTGCAACTTCCATTTTGCTTCTTCAGGAATATTGGAATTTGAGAGCAAAGTAAGTTCAAAAGTAGTTATGATTTATGAAATAATAAAAAGGTAACGTATGGTAAACATGAAATCGTTAAGATTACAAGAAAATAAAAAATATGGTAAGAACAAATTAGCTAAATCAATCAATCTCTTAGCCTTATTCATTAGCGAGAGAAAAACATATTACTTTTGTAACAAGAAGTCAATTTTTTTTTGGATTTTTTTTTCATATTATATGACCATTTGTGTTATAAAAAATTTATTTATTTATTTTGCAACTTTTAAAAAAATAAATTGTAAATAAGAAATGATTAAAAAAAAACATGTATGCTGAAAAAAATTAGTTTTCTCACACAGATATGTGAATTTTTATAATTTTAAGCATTTCTTTTGTGTTATTTACATTCATATATATATATATATATATATATATTTAAAAAAAAAACACACACACACACTCTATACAATGTTTCCAAATTAAGAAATCGAAATACTAAGGTAAATAAATTGACTTCTTTTTTTTTTTTTCATCTGGATCCTATAAAATAATGGGATCAATAGCTTTTCAATAGGTATACTTTTAACTGGTGCCATAAAACGAACTAATTTATTCAAAATTCACTTGAATTTATTAGAGAAAATCATAAACTCTTTTTTTCTAGTGTTCAACATACTGGCTGAGGAACTTTGTTCGAGTTACATATTTAGAAACCCGTAGAGGAAATGAAATTTTAATCTGTTTGTAATTTTTTTCCAAAATTTAAGTATTTTTATGTATTTTTCAAAAATGATATTAACATTCAAAAAAGAAACTTTCACTAGAAATTCATATAGGACATGGATTTTTTTGATCCTTCTGTAATTTTTTTAATCTATAATAATAATGTTGCGATCAGATCAATTTTACTACTATAAAAATGTTACAATTTAATGAAAATATAACCATAAAAATTAATTTTTGATATAGATATCCTTAATTAAAATTATATAACTAAAATATACGTCATTAATACATGTAAATGAGTTATTACACATCCGCGAGAGCTTAAAGTTGTGGCATCAAATATAAAAAATAAATCATTGTCTCAAGTAACTTTTGAAAAATATTTATGGTGACGTTTGCATATTTTTTATTTTATTAATAATTAATTTTATATGGAGGCGTATTTTTTTAAGACGTGATCTAAAAAATTAACACTTATTACGATATGAAGGTTTAGATCGACTTTTTTTTTTTTTTTTTCTAAGATTAAGTGAAAGGTATAACTATACAGAGTATTATTAATGATATACTGTTTACCAAATTAACATTAAAAATAAATATATGGTCTTAGTCACTGGTCGATGGATCATAAACTATTGCTAACCTAGCTGGAATCTACTGTTTACCCAATTGACATTAAAAATAAATATATGGTCTTAGTCACTGGTCAATGGATCATAAACTATTGCTAACCTAGCTGGAATCTACTGCTTACCAAATTAACATTAAAAATAAATACATGGTCTTAGTCACTGGTCAATGTATCATAAACTATTGCTAACCTGGCTGGAAAGCAGGCTCGTGGACTTGCACAAAAGACTTGTGCTGGAAAGCAGACTTGTAGACTTGCACAGGAGTCTTGCGGACTCGTAGAAAGTGTTTCCCATTCAATCTTTTTGGTTTGAGTCAATTAATATAAAATGTTAATCCAAAATTAAAGGGCCCGGTATAAAGATTTGTGATTTCCGTGCTTCTAGCAATTATCATTTCCATTAATTTCCTTAACTCCCATCTCAATATAATTTTAGTATATGTTATGAAATACGAAACTTCATAATAAACATCGTACCTATATTCGATACATATTGAATATATATATTTTCTTATGTTATGTATATATGGATTAAAACAAATCTAAATTTAAGTAGTAAAAATCTTTAAAATTATAAAATCCAACCCCTCTTATTTTCTTATGTTATGTATATATATATTGAATTATGTATTGAACTCATAAATTAGCTTTCTTACAAATATATATCGTGTTATATGCACTAATATAACTCGTAAGAATATATAAAAATATATATTTTTTTGACGTATTCCTGTTATATCTGTTTCTTAATTTTTTTAAAATTTTATATTTATACTTGTATTCATATCGTATTCAAATCTTGTATTCTTAATTAATTGAACGGAAAGAAGCTGGGAATAACCAAAGGAAGACCATGATAAGAACGGATTAGCTAGGTTAATGAATCCCTTAACCTTATTCGTTGGCGAAAGAAAAATCGATAAGTTACATATTTTCATTTTTGGATTTTTCAATATTATCTGTAAAAGTTAAAAAAATATGTAAAAATTAAAAAAAGTTGATAAAAATTTGAAAAAATTAAAGAAAATTGGTAAAAGTTAGTGAAAATTAGAGAAAGTTAGAAATTAATTTATAAAAAAAAGTTAGTAAAATTAAAGAAAATTAATAAATTAATAAATTTGTTAGAGAAAGTTTCCGCTCCAAACAGCCCTAAGTGAAGATTATAACTATATATATATATAGAGAGAGTATCAGTAATCATACATAGTTTACCAAATTAACATTAAAAATAAATGTATAATACATATCTCGGTGTTAGTTAATGGTCATTGGATCATATGCTAGTGGCATAGTGCTAACATTTTTTTTTGGTAAGTAGTGGCATAGTGCTAAAGGGGCCCCAAAGTGATTTCCGTGCTAATTGCAGCAATCACCGTTTCTGTTTCTTTTAACTCTCATCTCAATAAAAAATTTTATCAATCAATCCCTTAACCTTATTATTAGCGAAAGAAAAACCGATTACTTTGGTAAGAAGAAGTCAGTTTTTTTTTTTTTTTTGGGATTTTTTTCATATTATATGACCTTTTTTGTTGTAAAAATTTTATTTATTTATAAAATAAATGCTTAAAAATAAAAAGTAAATAAACTGTAAAAGGAAAATGCTTAAAAATAGAAAAAAAATAATAAAAAAACCACGTATGTCTAGATGGAGTTACTAAGGCATGAGAAATTATAAAATCTCTAACTTTATAACTAGATGTATGATTTAATGGGCGTAGCTTATTAGAGAAAATCATAAACTCTTTTTTTTTTTTTGGTATTCAACATAACTTGGCTTGGCTGAGGAACTTCGTTCGAGTCATATCTTTAGAAACCCATACGGGATATGTATTTTTATTCTGTTTAATTTTTCCAAAGTTTAAGCATTTTTATGTATTTTTAAAAATGATATTAATATTTAAAAAAAAAGAAAAAAAAAACTTTCATTAGGAATTCATGCAGGACATGGACATGGACTTTTTTGGAATCCTTTGTAATTTTTTCTAATTTTAAGTTTTTTTATGTATTTTTTAAAAATGATATTAACACTTAAAAAAGAAAAAAAAAACCTTGAAAAGAAATCATATAATATAGTAAAACACTCTATAGTAATAATATATATATGTTGGGATTATACCAATTTTACAACTACAAAAAAAGTTATAGGCTAATAGAAATGTAGCTATAGAAATTAATTTTTGACGTAGATATCTTTAATGAAAGTTGTATGGGTAAAATATACATCCTTAAAGTGATAGCATCAAATCTAAAGAATAAATCATTGTCTCAAGTGACTTTAGAAAAATATTTTATTTCTCTTAAATATCTATTGTATCATTGATATATTTTAATTTTATTAATAATTATTTTTATTTGGAGGCAAATTTTTTTAAGACTGAACCTAAAAAAAATTGAAACTGACAACATATGAAGGTTATTTCTATATATATAACAGGCTCAGTTTGAGATTTGAAAATTTTTTTTTATAACTATGTGAAAGTTATAAATAAGTGAAAATAAATATATATTACATATCTTCACCAAATACATTAAAATATATATGTATCAAATATTTCACATAACGTATCTAAATAGTTTCTCATTTTTTTGTTTAAATATGTGAATTAAAATAAATCCAAACTTTGATAGTAAAAATTCTTAAAATTATAAAATCCCATCACTCTTATTTTAAATTATGTATTATATTAGTAAACTATTTTTCTTAGATATACGCGCGCGCGTGTTTCCCTGCATTATATGCACACATATAACTCATAAAATATATAAAAAAAATATTATTTTCTGATATATCCCTGTCCATGTATGTTTTCTAATTTTTTAAAAGCTTTATATTTGTGTTTGTACCTGTGTTGTGTTTGTATCTCATATCCATATTTATATTTCTTAAGTATTTTAGTTACCAATTTTTTTTTTATTTAAGTTACAATTTTTTTAATTTACTAATAAACAATAGGAAAAGAAAAAAAAGAAATAAGGTTCTAGGTGCATGAATTTGTTAGTAAGCTTATAAATTTATAAATAGTTTAAGTTATATTTGGAGTAAGAATTTGGTGAAGTAGAAGAAAATGGAAGGGAAAAATGTGATTTAGAAATAATTACGCATCTGATTAAGAATTAAAAAAATAAACCCATGTATACTAAAAAAATTAATTTCTTTTACATAAGTAGGTGAATTTTTGTAATTTAAAAAAAAATGTCATCAACGTGCTTAGAAGTTAAAAAAAAAATTAAATTTGAGCAAAAAAAACCAATATAAGACGAACAACTAGGCATAAAAAGCTTTTTACCCCTTGTTTTTCAAACTAAACCTTAATTCAATTAATAAGAATGAAATAAAGCAATTCACATCTAGAGCAAATCCCTTTCTAGGTGTAAGGAATGCAACTATAGTTGGAATTGTTTCCAGAGTACCAAAGGAAGAAAGCTCTGCCTGCCTCTGAAAACAGTCAACTTCAGAACCAAGTATATAATTTTCTTACTGCATCTTCTGTCCTGTTTGAAATATTCTTTCCACACCCCAACTTTAGAAAGTCGATGAATTTGAAATTCTTAAGCTTGTATTTGGGATATTGGCTCATGAAAACACTACTGCGTCCATCCAAAAGCAACGACGAGCTAAAGGAAAATTTTTTGTTATTTCGGTAACTGCAAGGAAAAAGAGTTTCAATTGCATCTGTCAAAGTATATCATTTGTGTTACTTACATTCAAAATAAATAAATAAATAAAATAAATTGTAAGCACTGCTTCCAAATTGGGAAATCGAGATAATGAACAAGAAAATTAACTTTTTTGTTTTTCTTTTCATCCATACGTGAGTTCTGTGAAATAATAGGATCAATAACTTTTTAGCAAGCATATTTTTAATCGAAGTCCTAAAATTAGTTTCAAAAAAATAAAAAAAATTAGAGTCCTAACATTAACTAATCTATTGGAATATAAATGGATTGAACATAAATTGGTTAATGTTAGGACTCTAATTTTTTTAGGACTCTCATGTTAGAATTCTAATAAATTGGTTAATGTTAGGACTCTAATTTTTTTAGGACTCTCATGTTAGAATTCTTATAAACGGAGTAGGAATAAGTGACCCCATTGATTTTAATTGAAATTACCAAAATGCTTTTAATATTTTAGCTTTACTAAAGAAAGTAAATTGATTCAAAATTGGGGTATTTTGGTGTTATTAAAAAAAATTAAGGTTACATAAAAGGAGTTTATAAGAATCAAAATCAAATATTTTTTATGAAATAAAATTTATTTTTTGTTATACTATTAAATATTTTTATGCCTAATATATATTAGTAAATATAACATAATAAATTCTATAAATAATAAAATTTAATAATAATTATATATATATATTTGTAGCGAGAGATATCCCTATAAAATTCTTAGGTCCTATTTAAAGAGTCAATTGAATTATTAAATTGTGAAAAGTATATTTAACGATTTAATATCTAAGGATAATTTTCTCTCTCCATAAAAGTAATATTGCTTCTCTCCTACTCGTAATTTCAACGTAACTCATTATTCTCTTCATAGTTTGTAATGACCCGATTTTTTGATTTAATATAATTTATATATATATATATATATTTGTGATTTTAATTTGTTTTTTAAATTTAATAATTTATAATTTTTTATTTAATTTTTAAGTGAATTTAAAAAGGTTATTTTTGGATATATTTGAAAAGATTTTAAATTTTAGGAAAATGAGTGTAATTTTCCTAAACCTATGAGGAGTAGGAAATTAATTAGTTAGTTAGGGTTAAAACTCTTCTACTTTAAATATATAAAGCTGTATTTATTTTGATAAAAAAAAAACCCTAGAGAAGAAGAGAGAAGAAGAAATGGCGGCTGGATTTTTCTTGATTTTGCTGTGTTTTTTTTTTCAAGACAGATACATTGTCGAATTTTATTTTCAATTAAGGTAAGGGGCGAAACTCAGTATTTTATATGTCTATTGTATACACATATATATGTATATATATAATTTTTTTTTCTTCTCTTGAATTGAACCTGCCAAACGTCTTTTCTAGAAAATCAAAGTTGGCATACGGATTGTTTATTTGGAAAGTATTGGTGAATTGCTTTCTTTTGTTTTTATGTGAGAATATATATATATATTTATTTATTTAGCGTAAAAGAAAGCCAAGTTTGACGGTGTATACATATATGGTTCCCCTGTCATTATAGCCTCAAATTCCCATGTCTCCCACAAGACTTTTGTCATGTTCACACAAGCACCCGAAGTGACAAGCACATTACTTTCAATTCGGGCCCCACCAAAAATCCTTGAATTTGACTAATTCTTCATAATTGAAAAAAATAATAATAAATTCATTGTAATCACCATACCCTCCTTGAGTTTCCTACTTGTACGTAAATGACTTAGCCGAATTGGTATTCAATAATTGGTTCAACTTTTATTTTATTATATTTATTTATTTATTCTTATTATTATTTTTTAAAAAATTGAACGTATACTGCCTCGACATTTTTTTGGAATGCCGCGCATTGTCCGATGTGTGTTTATGACATGATTGACTGTGAGTTTGTGTAGGATTATTATTTATTTGAAAAAAATATTATTAATGTAAAAATTAAAGTGAAATTTAATATTATATTTTGCTGGGGTTGAGAGGTACTGAAAATATCGAGTATACGTATCCAGGAGTTGAGAGTCTCGAAACCCGCGCGGGGTGGTAATCGAGTCCAACAGGCTAGTAACCTATGAACGATGCAGATGCCTAAGGATGGCATATTATATTCCTAAGACTTCGGCTTAGGAAGTAGACACCAAAGAATGGTGTATATTGGTTGGGTCTTATTTCTACGGGACAACCAAGTAGACATCAATGAATGATGTATATTGATTGTGTCTTGTTTCTATGGGACAACCAAGTAGACATCAATGAATGATGTATATTGATTGTGTCTTGTTTCTACGAGACAACCAAGCAGCAATACTTTGAAATTAAATTGATTTTTTTTATGTGTTGTGTGGTGCTAAAACACGATTAATGGTAACGAAAAGAGATAAATAAATAAATTTAAGTTCTTGTTCGAAATTACTACTTGCGCATAATTGTTTCACTTAGTAGCATACTAGGGCATACTGCATTTATATTATTATTATTAGGGTTTTGAGCACACGTGGTATTAGTGTTCATCCCTTTACAATTTGTGGTGCAGGTAATGAGATTGAGTCATGTGTTAGACCTATTGAGAATATAAATTAGAAGTTTTATTTATTATTATATAGTCATGTAAGACTGTAGAAATCTTTTTTTTTTTTTTTTTTTTTTTTGTGGATGGTAACAAACATCTATTTGTGAGGTGAAGATAAATTGTTGATTTACTTATTTTGTGGAGATTGTTTGGGTTTAGTTTTGGAGCCTATTGCCTGGTTGGGTTTAATTAAGGCATTTATCTAAATTTAAAGTTTAGTTTATTTATTTTTATTTTTTATTGCTCCATAGAGTGTGTGTATGGCTTTGACGAATGACAGGAGAAGTTGTTAAAATGTATATTATTTATCTTTTATTCACGTGCTCGGGTTATGAAATTCGGAGCGTGACATAGTTACTTGGTACTTCCTTAATCAAAATCTTGTATCCGTCCTTGCTATTAAACTAGATTAAAATTGAACTTAATAAATTAGTTGTTAAGATCTTTGGATAGATTGTGACGCGGGTTTAATGATGCTCAAATGGACTGAAGAAAGTATTTTGAAGTGATCGAAGGACTGCATTATGTATGAATTATAAAGGAGAAAACTAAAGTCATCACAACATTCTAATTGTTATAAGATGCGAACTCAAACTACATAAATATAGATAATGGAATTTTGCTATCAATTTATTGTGTGAGATGATAAAGTATCTCATAGAAAATTCAGAGCTTCCAAAAAAAGAAAAAAAAATAAAAATTTGGACTTTATTTGCTTCAATTAGTTATCCAATTTTCAGAGTTAAAACGATTACTATAATTAAACATTTCATCTATTTAACAGGTCAAACTCTTAATTGTTAAAAAAAATAAATAATTAAGTTCAATCTTGGAGTAAAACATTAGATAAAGCTTAACAGAAATGTTTCAAACAGACAAATTCAATGAAAGGAGAGGTGACATACCAGTGTTGAGTTCGTGCAAGTCATGAATTGGGTTAATGGTAAGTGGATTGGAAGTCAGATACAATAGCTTTAATTAACAAAAGATGAAGAATAAAGATGGTGTATTTGTCCGATTGAGTAAGTTAATTAGACAAGTAGCGGTTTTGCAGGTTTTGAAGTCAACAATTATAAAGAAGGAACTCAGTTCCAATAACCTCAATGATGGACTAGTGCACAAACAAAATGGTATGTCCCACTGAGCAAGCCATCACCTACGTACCCTCTTCTAGGTTTTCTAGCCAATTAACATTAATTAGAGGAATTAATGGGCCTTGTGAGCATCATTTAAAGTTGATAAGTCTGAAGTCGTAAGTTGTGTCAACTTCGCAACCCAGTGGGGGAATTTCCACTAAAATTGTTAATTGAAAGGCTCAAAAACTTTCATTTTTACTAGCTTAAATATATTGGGAAATTGCCTTCATTGTTGAAACTATTTCCTGATACTTGTGATATGTGCAAGGTTCTCGTAAGGTTCTTAATTGATCTCTGAATGGATCCCTGTAATAGGAGAGAGCCAAGTTATTTGTATTTGGAAATAATTTCAAAATTTTTCATAATTGGACTATAAATATGTGTGTGCGTTCGAACATTCCAAAGATAAAAAGATTTAATCAGATTTGAATGGTGTCAATGTTGTAAATTATGTTGAATTTGAGATTTAATTTTGTTTCTTAATGAAAATGGACCTTAAATTCAGTGGACATTCAGAAGATCCAATAAATTCGATGGACATTCAAATGATCCAATAATGGTTCCAAAGATGAAACTTGTTGTAATACTGAATATTTTATTTTGATTAGTTATTGTGATTTTGGATCATGTTTATTTTGGGGCTTGAGTTGCGGTCCTATATTGAAAATCCACTTCATTTTCCTAGGCCTAGTTGGGTTGAGAGTGGTTGCTGGGCAGGCGGATTCCCTGAGGCCCATTCCTATTTCTTGCCTTTTTCTTTTTCTTTTTCTTTTTTTTCTTTTTCCTTGTTTCCTCTTTTTCCCCTTATTTCCCTTATTTTTTCCTTTCTTCTTTCCTGGATTGAGAATAGAACTGAGATCCAAATAGTTTAAAGAATTGAGATTGAAAAAGCACAATTTGTATAAATAGCTAATATGAATAACTTTCAAAAGAATAATTCATCCTCAGATCTACCAATCTCACTTTAACAATAGATGTTAGAGTTTGTAGATCTAATAAGCAAATATTAAGTAAACAATCCACAATACGCACCAGATTGTTTACAAGGGAAACTCTTTTGAATCAAATTAAAGAAGAAAAACCCCAAATCCTTGATGCGGATCAAACAAATAGTTTCACTATAATCAAAGGTTACAAAAAACTCAACCAAGAAATTACAAGTTCACCCAATCAATTATTCTATTAATTTACTTGTACCTTGTAACGACCCGTATCCGTATAGAACAATATTGTCCGCTCTGGGCTTGATAAGCTGCTTCTCAAGAGGTCACCCATTCTGGTACTGCCCTCACTGAAGCACGCTTAACCCTAGAGTTCTCACTGAATCCAGTGCCCTCACAGCTTTAAAACGTGTTATTCTATATTGATATCGAATATTTCATATATGCTACTTCCTTTCACTACCCAGGTGATGTGAGATGAAAGATATTGCTTCTCTACTTTACCTCCTACTTTACTCTCCCGTAGGTAGAGTCTCTCACAGGTAGGTCACTCACAATCCCTCACATACCCAATCTCTCTTTCCTTGATTTCTATACACCCGCAATATGCACCTTCGCCAAAGAAATCTGAACAAAAGGCTAGGAATCAAGATGGAATTTTGCCTCTCAAGTATGTTTCCTCTTCGGAATTGGATATAGATGAAGTTTGGGGAAAAAGTTGAGATTTCTAAAATATTTATAAGATATTTAAAAGAGAGAGATATATATATATAAATATGGGTTAGGTCATTGCTGTGGAAAACTGGGGCCAAAAAATAAAAGTACTAGTCGTGGGCTAATCACAGGCACGAGCTACTTATGATATATTCTGAATTTTTGGCTTTTCTAACAGACAGCTCTTGCGGGCAAGTCACGGGCTGGTCACGAGCACGATCTGCCTATGACTGGAGCATATAATGACTTGAAGTTCCACTCAGCAAACTATTCCATCTTCAATTAATTTAATCTCTTTATTTCTTTTGTCCATTAACATTTGAAGTGTTCACATCTTTTGGCTAATGTTTGCTCACTTATCTTAACATTCACGACTCATTGAATGATGTTGTGATATTCTAAAATCTTATAAAATAAAACTTACAAATGAAGTGTTTGCTCAAGAATTGACAACACAAATAAGTCCTACGTAATACAATAACAGAGATAATCGATTGAAGTTGGTCATAATAATTTTTCAAATAAATTAATTCAATCCTCATAAAAATAACTTCTTAAGAACTATCTTTTCTTAGAGCAACAAATGATCCACACCAAGTTAAGTACTAGGGTGTTTAAGCTTTTCTATTAAGGTTTTTGGTAAACTCAAGGCAAACTTTATCGTAACTCAAAAATAAGACCCTCTAGCCCGGCTAGATTGGTTGGAATTGTTCTATCGACTAGATTGGTTGGAATTTCTATCATACACTTTGTGCAGTATAGTATTTGAAGTACTTGAAGGCTTGTTCGTAACTTTGTTATTTATTGGTGAAGGTGGTGATGATCTTCTTATGCAAAGATGCTTTGTTGTGTGTCAACAAAGTGGTTTTTCCGCTTGTTTGATATGTCAAAAGGCTCAATAACATAATTGAGGTGTCAATTGATTCGTTAGCGGATGCTTTATAACTGAGGCATGTGTTACTTTATAGAGGAAAGCTTTTGGTTCCCGTAGTTTTTTTCCCCAAAGGGCTTTCAATGTAAATCCTATGGGTCAATCTTTTCTATTATTCTACAGTTACGAAATAAATTATTATTGTCGATTATTCACACTAGCAAACAAGTTCAAAATTTCAAGTGATATTAGAGCAGGTTCATCTAGGAATTCGTATTCACAAAGACAAGATCCTTAATTACTAGTTTGAGGGATTCTCAACCAAAATGGATAAGTATATTTTTTGAACTTCTTATAATTTCACAAAGATTTTGATGTCCCTAGTCTAACACCTAAGGTTGAGATTGTCTCAAAAAGTGAGAGTTCAACTTGTGAGACTCACACATCATCTTGTTCGTCTAAAAATTAGAGTGTTTGGAGACTAGAATTAATTATAGAAAATTTGGATGCCCTATTCAAAAATCTACATCAGATTTGGGTGTTCAAGGTGACCGACCCTAGAAAGTGTTTCGGGTTGTACCTCTCAAGTGCAAGAGGGAAGTCGTAGTTTTAAAGCTCGGTGAGTACCGGGTCGAATCCACAGGGAGGGCTTTATTAAAAGCTCTAGACTTGTTCTCTTAATTAGTAGGTGAACCTAAATTAATTTAAACTAATTTTTTAGCAACTCAAACTTTTGTTTTAGATTCTAAATGAAAGAAATTCAATTTAATTTTAAAATGCAAACAAAGTATCTACTCTAAATTCTAAAGCGAATAAATCAACTCATAAATTAAATTAAATAACAAGCACAATACTAAAAAGGTTCTTGATCCAACTTTCAAGTCCGGGTAGTTCACTACTTTGCCTTAGGGTGTGTTTGTTTGAAGAACAGGGTTTAATTTGAAAAGTTTTGAAAATGTTATAATCAAAGGTCAGTACCAGTGATCTCAAGCGGATATGGTTAAAGACCTTTGTTTCCTAGAGTTTTTCAATTAAACACCAAAATATTAATAAAAATCTGATTTTTAATTCTATTCAAAAGTATTTGATGATTGGTTACGAAAATCCATACCAGTGATCTCACACGGATTTGGTTAAGGTTTTTCGTATTCGAATGTTTTCGAAATAGGAAAAAAAATAGATTTGTGAAAGGTAAATCACTTCGTGAAAGGTTTCGCAACCTACGCGAAGGGTTTCGCAACCTACGCGAAGGGTCTCAAAACCTACGCGAAGGGTTTCGCAACCTACGTGAAGGGGCTACGAACACCCCAAGGCTTTTCGTGAACTACCCTTTCTTGATTCGTTGAATCAAGATTAGGGTTTTACGCTAAAACTACTTTAAGCATCTTAAAAACAATCAAATAGCATTCAATCATACGAAAAGAGAATTGAAACAAGCAAAACATGATATTACGAAACAAATCGAAATAAAACGAAATAGATTAAAGTGCAACTTACAACGTAAAGCGAATGTAAAAGACGAGGTGAAGAATCACTACAAAGACAACGATGAAAGCTCCAACGAAAACCATGAATCCACGCATTCAAGTTTAAAAAAACTAATCTAAAAACTCTCAAAATTCTATTCTAACACTCAATTGAAGGTGCAAAAATAAAAAAGGGCTTTTCCTCCCCCTTGGCCGTCCAATAGCTCCCTTTATATATGCCAAGAAACCCTAAAAGAGGTGCTTTAATTCTTGAATTTCGGATACACGGTGGTCCCGACCGTCTAATCTGGGGGTCGGGACCACAGAAAGCTTTCTTCTCAAATCCTATACACTGTGGTCCCGACCATTAGATGGACGGTCCCAACCCCCAAGTGTCCTGATTTCTTGCTTTTCTTCCTCCTTTAGGTTGAGTCTTTGGGCTAGTCTTGGCCATCCAAGGTGAGGTTTGAACCATGACATTTCCTTCGTTTTCTCGGCCATTTCCATAGCTATAAACTTCGACATCCTTGCCCTTTTCTCTGCAAATAAACAATAAAAGTATAAGTAATATAATAACACTAAAACTTCAACTTTAATTATTTAAATGCATGAATAAGTGTTGAGTTAGGGAGTTTGTAATTACACTTTTCAAGTGTAATCACAAGGAAGTCTTATAAATAAGAGTGGACTTGGATTTGAAGGAGCATAAAAAAGGTGATTAATAAGTCTTAAGTGCCTAAAGCAGAACCAATCGATAAGAAGCCTAAAGTTAATGTTTAAAAACTGACCCCAAAGTAGCCTAAGTAAAATCCTCTAAAGCAGTCACTGAGGATATCTCCCATTGATAAGTAGTAACCTTAGCAAACATATCAGCCACCTTAGCAGCAAAGGAGTCCCCCTCCAAGAAAACACCAGTAGTTTCAAACAATCTAGAAGTGGCAGCCTCCAACTTTGCCTCCAAGTGAGCAATTGTCACATCCCACTCATTAACCAAATCCTTAGCACTGTAAGAGGCTCATCTGGCCCTCTCTATAGATTGCTTTAGAACAGTTAGGCCACTGATTTAGAAGAAGAAATGGTCCTCTCACATAAGGCATAAGCCCTCTCGTTCTAAGCCAGTTAAGCCCTTGATGATACTGTAAGGTTTTTCAGTGGCAAATTCATACAAAATCTTAAATTAAATATGAAAAATTTGAATATTTCCTAAATTGAAAAAAGGTGAAGATTTGCATGAAGATTTTTTCAATTGGTAACCACAATCTTGTAATCCAAGTCCAATTAGGAGTGAAGAAGAAGACTGCACAGATTAGGAAACATATGCACAAAAATCCAATGTACCTCGCAGGTAGCACGTAGGGAGCGCACGGCTACGCCATATTGGCACTAGAAGCTCGCAGGGTGCACGAGGGTTTGCCCATGTTGATGAACGGATTACAGTAGACCGCGCAACTTGGCCGATGGAAGCTCGATGGTTCGAGCTTATTATTTTATGAAAGATTCTGTTTTTGTTTAGGAAATCTATCTACATGTTTGAGTCCTAATTAGAATAGAATTTTGTAAGTCTATATACATGCACCTAAGCTTAACGTACAAAAATAATGGGAATGGGGCATATTATAGAGTCTTTTGAGAGAGAGAGTTTTTCTTTGGTGAGGTTAATCGTCTCTTTCTCTTATTTTTCTTTGTAATCTTTCTTTTACCTTTTGTGTGAGGCAAAAAGCCCACTTGTAAGGTTTGTCGAGTGAGTCGAGCAAGATTTGCAAAAGAATTGAGACAGACCCAATTGTGTCGGTCTAGTCACTAATTTATTCTTGGAATTGCCAATTCATTTACCAAAATTGCATTTTTGTAAAACCAACTATGTGGTTTGCAAATTGGAAATTAGTGGGCCACTGAATTTGTGTGGACATAAGGGATTTTTTTCAATTTAATTAAAAAAATGTTCACTCTCTTGTCTCAATTGTAGTTAAAAATGCCTCCAAGAGTTTGACTCCTTGCAAGAAGTCAAGCAGATTCAAGAAATTTTGATGAGAATAGATTTTGGGGTTATGAAGCTAATAGAAAATATGATACAACTTGGATTTACAAACCGGTTGTAATTGAGAGGAGATGGTAAATTGACCAATTTCAAAGTGAAGAATTCTTTTTATTCCAAAACTTTGAAGGAAGACGATGGCTTCACTTAACAAAATTCACTCCTAGGTGTGTGATGGAAGTAGTTAGAGAATTTTTTGCTAATGTTAAAGAAGAATCAGTTAATAAGAGCTGAGGTACAGAAACAATAACTAGCTGGGTCCGAAGGGTGGAAATAATATTGACACCTAATGATTTTGCCCAAGTATTCCAACTTCCCCGAGTTAGTCAACTCGAATTTCACTACCCGTCTGATGGGGTACCATCCATGGAGATAATAGCACCAGAAATACTCAAAGAATGTCTTACATGGGTCGGAGAGATGAGGAAACCAATCTCTGAACTGAAGGATAAATACTGGCCCCTTCATATGTTCTCGTGCACTAACTTATTACCCCAAAATTGAAATTTAGACTGCACCCCACTGAGAGCCAAATTACTTTATGCTATAGGAAAAGGGACGACAATAGACTTACCAGCATACATGTGGCAGCAAATACTTTCCACTTTTGAACATCCTAATGCACCAACAGGTATTCCATTTGGGGGTGCTTTAACCCAGATTTTTAGGAATAAAGGCACTTATATTTCAAATGATTTTCCTATAGCTGGTTCACTCCTACCTTTCACATACACTTCTTTTTCAAAATCCCGAGGCCTTCTAATTAAGAAAAAGAAGTTGAAAAATCAAAGTGAATCGGGTAGTAGCTCACAAGCTGAAGAGGAACATGGCTCAGAGTGCACCATTGAAGACCTAGCCGACAAAATAGTTGAGACAAACTCTGCTATTGGTGATTTGTCAGAAAGGATGTCCCAATTAGAATATAGTGAAGAGCAGAATAGCAGGATTCTGTAACAGATATTGAGAAATCAAAAAGAATAGAGCAGGTGGATGCATCACTTCTTTTCCCAGTTTCTAGGATTTCAGCCAACATCCTCTCCGCCACAGTGACTCTTAGGCTATCTGGTGTTTTTGCTTTTCTTTACACTTTGAGAATTTAGTGGATTATACTGCGAGCTTAATTTTGTCTCACTAAAACTTTGTGTATTCATCTTTATCTCATGTAGGTACTTAATACTAGACTAATAATTTTGCTATTCCTTTTTTATTATTATTTTTTTATGATTTTTTCATTTTTTATGCTTAATGTTTACAATTTGTTATGCTCAAACGTTAATTATTAATTATTTATTTCCATGCATTGAAAAGAATAGGTCCATATGGAAAACACTTTTGAAAAATAGAAAATGAACAAAAGGGTCCAGTGGTCATGATTGCCCTCATTTATGATTATGGGATTAACCACTCTGAAACTGACCTAGATGAGTGGTCTGATGAAGTCTTTTTAAATAGTAATTATCTATACCTACCACCATTTGTCCCACCATTCTTAGTCTTAAGTCCCCATCAGTGGCATGAAGCTAATTGGTGGCATGAGGCTGACCTTGAACTAAGTATCAGAATGGAGTGGACAGAGGTAGATATCACCATAGATTGGCCTGATGCCCCACCATTAAACTTTGAGCCTACTATGGATTCAAGCAATGTTACTATTTTAGAGTCTGATTCTGTTGCTGATCTGCCACCACTTGAGGACATCATTGATGCTGAAGATTATTATGACTGTGATGATCAAGGTTGGGTGTGTGATTGTTCTACCACAAAGTGGGGGGGCTGCAGTTAGTGTCAACTGCTGCCATTGCAATCAGTCGAAAATGACGTTGTTTGGGTTAGTGGAACGGTGTCGTGTCAATTTTGTTTGAAGCTGCAATCGCCCTTTGGATTTCTGTTGCCTTTCTCTTTTTGAAAACCCAAATCACTGTTTCTTGTGAAGAAAAAGCTGAAAAAAGGTTTTAACCATAGCTTCGTCTTCGGTGATGCTACTATGGCGACCAGATCTGGAGGAGATGATGCAATTGGAACCTTAGCCCCTAGGTAGATTTGCTTCTCCATGGCTGTTCTCTAATCTTCACATGCTCTCATAAAGGAAATCCATTGGTCAACTTCCCATATATCTCGAGTGGGACGTTATTGGAGAAGTTTGGCCTGGGTGTAGAGCCCGCTGAGGCTGTGAGGTACTGAGCGGGTTCCCTCGTTGGGTATTAGGAAAGTTTTCTCCTCGGATCCGTACATACCTCTTGTTGGCGTGGGTCTTTCTCCTATGCCTCCTGCTGGTTTCTGATTTTTTTCCTCCTCTGCTCTTCCTCTGGGGACTTTACTACATTCTAATGTTTGTTTGTATTCATCAAGGTAAAATTCCATTTTTAATCATTTCTATGCTCCAGGGCCAATTTATCATTGTTAAGGTGATAAGGTCTTTGGTGAAGGACATGTATGACTACTTTAGCACATTCATGTGATCTTACTTGTCAATTGCAGGGTCAGAAGTCTTTGGTGTTGGATAC
Source organism: Vitellaria paradoxa (assembly GCA_019916065.1). Lineage (NCBI taxonomy): Eukaryota > Viridiplantae > Streptophyta > Magnoliopsida > Ericales > Sapotaceae > Vitellaria > Vitellaria paradoxa. Next base: position 88,504 of record JAINTL010000106.1, on the reverse strand, counting down.
TGCAATTGGAATGTAGCCTTTTTTCTTTGCAGAAAAATAGTGGCCATTGTTTGATTATTGGTGCCAATTCTTGTAGGTAATTTAATAGAACATACCTTGATCACTATTTTTTGTTGCTCAGTGGGAGGAGTGTTTTGTTATTAAATTTCTAGTAACTATTATGGGAACTTATCTTTGTTTCCAATTGTATTGTTTTTGTTATCATATATCACAGTGGCCTTTCTTTTGCTTGATATCAATCATTGGCTTCTTGATTGTACATACACGTAAATTTGAACCCGTAAAATGCATAAAAAAAATCTAATGTGTATTCCATCTGCCGCTATGGCAGTAGCTTTGATTAGCCCTTGCATATTATTGAGTAAGGAGCACGTGAGGAGCAGTTACAATGTGTAAGCAAGCTTGCTTTAATAGAGAAAGCTAGGTTCTAGCCTTAAAAACACTCATTGTGAAGTGAAAATTTCCCAAAAAGGATCCCCAATTCCTTGATTTCGATTACTATTAATATACATTGATGATATGCCTCTATAATTTTGTTTGGCTCGTGTGTGTCGTTAGCTCTGATGAACCATTTACTATTTCTGCTGAAATATGGATAAGTTAATGTATTCTTTTCACATACACAAAGTGCCAAATGCTGAAATATTGCAGCCTCTGCTTGATCTTTTTCATTCAGAACCTGGAAATGGCTTGTGGAAGCATAAAGTTGATGCTATTTTACTACACTGCAGTGTAAGTCAATTACTAAATGCTATTGATGTGGATTTCAAAGGAGGCCTTTGCTATACTGTCTTAATTTTGTTGGTGTTCAGATTTAAAATTTGAGAAGTATAAAATTCCTTAAATTTGTAAAACATTGTCATTAACATAGTCACATGCGTAGATCATACCAAATTACTATGGTAACTGCAAAATGAAATTATGAACATCACAAGAATGATATCTAATGGCACAACTGAGCAAATGCTTCTAGGTAAATTCAGATTATAAGGCATAGTTTTCCATAAGAAAACCTGAGAGTGTAAATTATTTATAGTATTGTCTATGAATGATACATACATGCTAATTTAAACTTTCTAGTGAATGTTTATTTAGCTTTAGTATTACCATCTAATGCATGTAAAATTTTCTATTTTGTCGGAACTCAATTCAGGCTTGGCATAATAAACCAATATCTAAAGACACCTAGTCTCAACTACTAGAGATGAGTAAGGTAATATATTTTACTTTGCCATGTTAAAACTTTGAAACATACATGAAATGAACATTAACATACTAACTTTTTTTTTTTTACCTGAAAAATTTGTTAAGCATATTTAAATATCATTATTGTAAATTATTTTTTTCCTCCTTATTTGGATTGTCAAATTTCAATTTTGGTTAAACCTAACAACCCCCTTTATTTGTCATTAACAGAAGGAAAAAATAAAGCATGTTCACTTTGTTGATGACCCTAGGCATTCCCATCTTCGACCCAAACTAGAAGAGTTCTTGCCTCAGGCAACTGTTGTAGCTTTTGTAGTGGATGCTTTGGAATTCTTGTCAAACTATCGTGCAACTGCAAAGTATATATACCAAGCAATATATGATACATGGGATCCAGACAAGCACTTGAAATTATTCTAGTAACAAGCACATGAACTTCATGTCAAACTTATTGTACTTATGGCAATTGAGTGTAAGATCCAAGTGTTGGAGGCACAAGTGAAAACTAACCAAGCAATGGTGAAGGCTAACCAAGCAAAGATGAAGTCAAGTCTCCACATGTTTTTTTTTAATTGTAATTGTTTTTCTTGTTTTGCTATTAGTGAAATGAAATTGTATATTTGGCAATATATTAGTTAGGGTGATTCTTATTTGTAATAATCAATGTATTGATAGGATAAAACTATATAATGACAGTTTATGAAATAAAGTTTTGAAGTTACAAGTAAAAATTTACTGAGCTTGAGTTTACTGCTAGTGAATGGTTGTGGTTTGATGAATTTATTGCCAGTGAGTGGTTACTCTTAGGTTTGAGATTTGGGATTGATTTTGTGCTTTTTATTTTTTTAGCATTGCTCTAGCTGTCTACGACATGAACTTTGCTATTGGTTTGGATGGACGTTGATGGCGTGGGCTAATGTTTTCTTTTGTTGCTATCTGTTTTTGCTAGATTTCGCTAGCATAACAGTTGAGATTCTTGTGTTTTGTAGACTAGTTTCTGACATGTGAATCATATGCAACTATCCATATATATATGTATATATATTTGAAAGGTAAGAAAGAATAAATTAATAATAATAAAAATTACAAAGTCATAGGGTTATGCCCTGAAAATAAAGTCACAAGATTTGATAATACCTAGTATAGCTAGTGACAATTGGAAGACACAAACCAAATAAAATAACATAATTCATCACAAAGTGCTTGAGGCGCCAAATAAGATAGATGTACAATTCCAAGAAATAGCCTGAAACTGAAAACATCCTAACACAAAGACTAAGAGTAGAATAAACACCCCAGCACTCAAAATCACCATCGCTCCATCATATTAGACTAGCAAAACAGCAAAACATTACAAGCAACAACAAGCACCCAATGAACCTGCAATATTGACAAGTGCTATAAATGTCAATAAGAGTTTGAGAAACTAATAAGGAACTAGGGAAACCAATTTAGAGCCACAATTAAAAAAATAATTATAAAAATAAAATAAAAAAATAGCATGATCATTTAAGTATAAGTAAGGATAAAATCAACAACAAAATATAATGAATGAGAACAAATGTAATTTAATGAGTTTGAGAAGAAAAACTAACAAAATAACAACTGCTTGATTGCTAGAGTGTCAAACGAATGTCATCTTCATTACCATAATCAACTTGCTCTCCAATGACCTTCAAAACCAACAAATTAAGTTATTAATTTTAGTTTGTAATGATTCATTAAACAAAAATTGAACCATTTGTACCTGAGAAGATGTTTGAGACGTCCTTCATTTTTTCACTCGTTCTAAGATGATTTAATATGACGTTTCCCAACAGTTTTAGGGTTTTCTTTCTTCTTTAATCCCATCACTCCAACATGTATTGGCTCATATAAATAGGTGTATTTGAATCATTACCATCACTCGATGCCAATTCAAACTTATCAATGATGGAATGAGCCTCTCTTATGTGGGATCGAATGCGCTCAAACACCTCATCATTCCCAAATGCACGATATGCTACCCGCAACCATTCTGGACACAATATATCAAACTTTTGCGACTTCGTCAACTTGGTAGATGGGTTCACCAATGCATTTGATAGGCCACTCTTTGCATGCTTAGTCCACCTCTTAAGTATGTATTTATTCGAAATTTTCCCAATTCGAAGGACATTGAAAACCCTTAAAATATGTGAGCAAAGATAACCACGCATCTCATACAAATAACAAGAACATGTAATGGTCATAGAAGATGGATCAAAATGTATATTATAGGCCTTGCCTCCTTCATGTGGAATTCGAATGTGTGGAACCTCAATCGGATTATTCTTATCCAATGAAACATTAAATTCAAGCAAAAATTGTTCACTGAAAAGTTTAAATAAATTGGGAGTATACGTTTCTGCGGCATGTCTCAAAATGCTAAATGTGGCGACTGCTAGGTGAGGAGTTGTTTGTCGAGACTTACAATCACTTAATATTTTCATTTCCCGAACGTCTATCAAAAACATCTCAAACCCAGTAAAAAATTTTTCATTTGCAGCCCATTTCCCAAATGTTGTTTCACCCTGGCATTTACACTTTCACTCAACTATGTGCTGCATGCCCCAGCAGTAAATGTGTCCTTCATATAGGCAACACAACATTGGGTTTTGTTTTCATAAAGTTCTTGAAGCCATTTATTTTTGACTAGGCCAAATTGTTCTGCCATTTCTTTCCACCTTTGCTCAAACTCATCACTGTCAGAATATTCATACATGCACTTGGAAAGTTCCCGTATGAAGAATTTTTTTTTAGCTCCAAGGATATCGCTCAAGTTCTTCATTGCATTCTGTAGAATGTGCCTAGTACAAAGTCCATGACGCACCGTGGGCTTAACTACTTCTAATGCACTTTTCATAACCGCATCTTGGTCCATGAAAATTGTAATTGGCATTTTTTCCCCGTGACATCGAAGAAATGTATTAAATAGCCATCCGAACAAGGCAGCCGTCTCATCAACTAATAATGTACCCCCAAATACCACAGTTTATCTGTGATTGTTAAATCTTACAAAAATACCAAGAGAGCGCGATTCTTTATTGGTCCCAAAAGTAGTGTCAAACATGACCACATCACCAAAGCATTGATAGTCAATCACCATCTTCGCATTTGCCCAAAAAATATTAGTAATTTGTCTGTCACAATCTAATTGGATATCATGAAAGAATGATAGACTTGTCTTAGATTGTTCTTGAAAGTACTCCAAGATTGTTGTCGCCTCCCCTAATTCCAAATCTTGTGCTCGTTTAGTACGTAAATATGACTTCACATCCTCCCTAGTAAAACCAACATTTTCAAATCCCCTAGCTTCTATGCTCATATACCTATGCATTGTCTTAGGACCCAGTCCAACACCTACTGCAATGGAAATAGCTCGTTCTTGGACTGGATTGATGGCCCAATGTGCTCTAAGGAGATGAGTGGTTTCTTTACCCTCCAATGCATGATTATGTTCTCCAACAAAAGATGTCACATAATAATTCCCCTTATCATTTAAAGAAATTCCCATTTTTATTTCACATCCACATCTAGTATTTGAACAATGCTTGGAAAGAGTGCGACGTGGATCTTCCAACTTTACCCCTTCTCGAGAGCATACAAACATCCTAGATCTTATGACTCCATTTTTTCTTTTGTTTGTGAATTTTATTCGGCTGCCAAATCCATTGTCATGTGCGTATTTGTTCCAAAATGTGAGACTTGCATCTAGTGTGTCGAACTCCATTCCAACAAATAGTGTGGAAACTGTTGCTGCTTCATCCTCTACCAATGATGCTGAAGCATTTTCACATAAATCCTCTCCCCTTGGTGTTGACACATTTTTACATAAATCCTCCTCCAATGATGGTGAACCTATGTCAAACAAATCCTCAACATAGTAATCATCCCAACCATCCTCATTCATTGTATCTATAAAAAAAAATTAAACCAATATGATTGCAAACTACAATTTTCCATACCTTGAAAAATTGAAAAATGAAGGTTGGCATTCGGATACACATTATATGTAGGACGAAAATAGGATTTTGAGTTTGGGGCCAAAAAAATTATAACTTATATAATAAATTAATTTTATTAAATAAAAATAAATTAATATATGTAAATATGGGCTTCTAAATTTTAGATTATATATAACAACTAAGAAAAATAATTAAATTTTAGGGAACCTGATCCATAACTTTATTTCTTTTAACCAAAGAAATTATATATACCACTGGTGATGTTTTTCTGACTAAAGGCCATAATTTTTTTTTAAATTTTAAGGGGGCCCCAACTATAGTTAAAATTTTTTTAGTCAAAACTTTATATGTACTCAAAGGGGCCATAGCATTTTTCAAAACTTAGGGGGCCATGGCCCTTCAACCCCTCTTTAGGTTCGTCATTGATTGGATGTATCTGAACACACTAAGTTAAATCTCCAATTCAGCAACAAAAAATTCTAACAAAATATATTTTACCAGGTAATGAAGAAACCATAGTAGATGACTGATTAAAAAAATTCAAGTGCTCTTTTCAAATTGTTTGTTGATTTCCAACTATAAAAGTTAAGGTTGTTGGAAAATTAACCTCTCCTACAAAATGAATCTCTCTCTACTAATTTTGTCTAGACAAATAAGAATTTGCACGTTTTGACAAAGAAGAAAAAACAAAGGCGCCAAAACACATAGCGGATGAGAATTTTTAAAATAGTGGCGAACAATGCGGGGCTACGGTTTTGGATTATTCTCACAAAATCGAAACGAAGCCATTCCCTTACATTTATATGAATTGATATATATATATATATATATATATAATTATATATATATTATATTCTGCAAAGTTCTATTTGGGTTTCCAAAACAGGAAAGGCACTTTAAGGCAGCAGAAATTCAAAGGGCCGATTGCAGCTTCAAACAAAATTGAAACGGCGCCGTTCCACTAATCCAAACGATGCCGTTTTCGACTAATTGCAGCGGCAGCAGTCGACACTGACTACAGCCCCCCATTTCGGTTCTACCATGAGGTATTATTTACCCGTTTTACATTACAGTTCTCTTTATTATCATGTTCACACTCTTTCTTTATTTTTATTTCAAGCACAAAGAGGAGTAAAACTATATAATTTTTTTTTTATTTTTTTCATTTCTATATTTCTACTCCTTGCATTTCTATTTATTTCTACTTGCTCACATTAGGGACAATGTGCATCTTGAGTTGGGGGGTGGACATAGAAATGCATGAGCAGGATGAGCATAGCAAATTAAAGCTAAATTAATAAAATATTGATTAGTAAAAGAATTAATGAATTAATTTCAGTTTTAGTAAAAGGGTGGATTTCAAAATGAGCATAAGTTTTTTTCTAAGATATAGAAATTTACCACTTGAATTGTGAGAATGAGAATGTGTTAAGGAGTAGAGTTTATGATAATTGATTGCCTAAGTATGCCAAAACATGGGCGGAGATTCAAAAATGCCCTACATATTGTGAGCTTTAGAGCCTTATTCTTCTTTGAAGAGAGATCACATAAACTTTGAAAAATTCTTTTCATCTCAGATTTTTTTTTTTTTTTTTTATCTTCATTACATCAAATTGCTTTGGCATACAATGCACAAGGTGTTTTGTTTGATTTATACATTTAAATTGATGCTCTGAAAAAGATGTTATTAGCCTTTAGAGTGATATTAGGCCATCTTTGAAAAATTTTGAAGCCATACCTTTTTCTTTGATAACACTACCTTGGAGCCAAGTTGAAGCCTTAAAAAAAAAAAAATTCTTTCATAGCCACAATTATGAACCCTGAACTTTAGAGTATAGACAAACTAACCCTTGCATGTTAAAAGAGTTTTGTGCAATTTTGTAATGGAGGGTTTTGAATAAGAATAAGAGGTATAAAAAGGGACAAAGAAAGTTGAGTCCCTAAAAAAAAAAAAGGGGGGGGAATAGAGTTTGAGCCCTATTGCACACACCCCTAAAACATGCACTTTGATTTTCCTATCCATTCTTGTTTAACGAACACCCCATGGCCAAGTTACAACCATTAAAAGACTTAATGGACTTTAGGTGAAAAACATTTTTGAAAAAGCATTGATTTGGATTGTTTGATCAAATGAAATTATCTTGAATTGTGTTGATACATTCTTTCATGAGGCTATTTTACTTACATATAATCTGATTCTTCTTTATTCTATTGAGGTTCGATGCACAAACTTGTTTAGTATTCCTGCATGAACCTATAAGTAAAGCCTTAACTCTGAGTGAATTCATTTGCTGAGTGATCATCTTGGTGAGGTTTGGAATTCAAGCCACTGTTTTTGAGCATACTTGGTAATTGATTTGAATGAATAATACAAATTGATACATTTGATTTTAAACAATTAAAACTAGTTGAATTGATATGTTAAGGAAGAAATTTATTCAATTTTTGAATGAAATCATTTGCTTATTACTGACTTTAATCGATTACATTCTTGTAACTAATTAATAATATATATATATATTTAGAATTTTGTGGGTAAATTCATTGCAAACCCTCACAAGACCTTACTCGTCCACTAGGGAAAACTTAGGAGTTTAAAGGGCTTGCCTCACGTGCTAAGTGAGACCGTGTTTCCAATGAAAAGAGAAATAGAATGGTAGTTGCATAATACTATTGCTAAGGACTAGCTACTCTTAAGTTAGGGGGTGTGATTACACTAGTAAAGTGTAATCATTTAATTATAATTTATCTTTATTTAATGTATTTTTATTCTTAATAATATAAATTTATCAATATTTAAAATTAATATTATTCATTGCAAATGTTGCAGGAATAATACATAGAAAGAAGAAGGTGCGGCCATCCCAACCGTGACCCGTGTAGTCCCAACCATCTAAGGGATGGTCCGGACCGCTCTTTCAAGTCTCCAACGTATCTATTTGGTAATAGCGCAATCCGCTCCTGGTCCAGACCACTACCATACGTAAACCCAAAATCAGAGCTTGTAATTGGCAGTTTTGATTGGAAAAGAAGGAACGATTTCTTTTGGTTTTGGTAACAGTGTGCCATTCCATACAAAAAAAATTCAGATTGAAGTTTTTTTTGGGAAAGATTTTTTTTTTTGGGGACTTGGTTTTTAAAAAGGAGGGAGAGAACGATCTTGAAAAAAAAAAAAGAAAAGTCTATTAGGTTCTATTTTTTAGTTCTGCCGAATATTATTAGTCCTTGTTTTGAGAGTTTTGAGGGAAAATTTTGAGAAAAGAGATTGTTGAATTGTGCTGGCAAACGAAGCTAACATAATTGGTTCTAAGATCCCAATTGTTAATTTGTATAATGATGACTAAATGGTGTAAAACTCATACTCTAGTCTAAAAGTCTACGTAATTTTAATCCTGTTAGGGTCGTGTTTAGAAATTTAGGGAGTTTTAGGCGAAACTTTTACGGAGGCCTAACTTAGGTAACTCCTTATTTCATTCTTTTAATTTTCCGAGCTGCAAAATTATTTATTAAATTTTTATAATTAAGATATTTTAACATTTCAATCTCAATAGATAAAAAATAGACAACCACAATATCTAACTAAATTAGATATCCCAAAAAAAAAAAATAAATAAATTATAGATAAGCTAAAAATAAAACAAAACAAAGAAAGAATGTTATGAAAATCAAAAGAAAAGAATTGCAAAAGTATTTTCTTTATTTTTTTCTCTTATTTTAAACAACTCTAATTTGATCTTTACTTATGCATTGAAAAATGATTATGTTTGGATGATGGAAAAGCAATTGAACTGTTGGATTGATAAAAATAAGGATTGGAGATGATGATAGGTAGAATGAATAAGTTAATAACTTAAAATATTAGATAAAATATTGAATAATTACTATTTGATTTGATGAAGATAATGATTGGATTTGGATAATTTGTAGAATGATTGAATGATGATATATTAAAGATATTGGATTTGGATGATCTGAATGACTGAATGAGTTGATTCAACTAACCTTTTTCAAAATTTGGTAAATTCTTAGTGTCTATCGGAAATGCAATTTAAATAATAATAACAATAATAATAATAATAATAATGTATTTAATAAAATAACTGTGAATGTGTAGATAGAATTGTAGTAAATTCAAAAGTTTTCTCTAAGTTCAGTGTATATATAAAATTAGAAAATTAATGCATTTAATAAGATAATTATGAAGTAGAAAGTTCAAAATTCAGATAAAATTTTAAATAAAATTTAAAATAATAATTAATGTATTAATAAAATTTTGATTGATTTAAATATTATTTAATATTTTTATTATTTATAAAAATTTTAAAAAAGTGGCCCTCCTCTTTTTGTGAGGTCCTAGACTACCTTATTAGCTTGTCACTCCCTGAACTTCGTTTGACACATTAATTTTTTTATAAATATTTTTAATAAAAAAGTTACTAAAAATTATTAAAAATTTTTTAAAATTAACAAAAATTTTTAAAATTGATAGACTGCCAAAAGGGCCTCTGTAGACGAGCCTACGACTTTTAATTAATTTGTATGCTTAGGAAATGGTGTAGAACTAATATTTTATACCAGAAACCTGCATAATTTGAGATGTTACTTTATAAAAGGTGTGTCCTTCGACAACCGAAGGAGTAATTATCAAATTTCTAAAATAAAAGATTCATGTATAAATAAATAAAAAATTAAAATTTATCCCGTAAAAGAATCTTATTTGAAAGTATTTATTTTGTATGCATAAAAACTACGAATACATAGATGGTTTCAAATTAATATATTTTTAATAACAAAAAAGTATTATAAAAATTGATTTATTCTCTGTTATCAAACTTAACGTAGGGACTCCTCTACAAACACCATTGGCTTCTTTAGCATTAATCCTTCCGTGTTGCCTTAACATCAATTAGTTTTAACATGTGCAATACACGAAATTGTACAATCCTTTTTGACAAAAATATAATTTTTAAATATATTAAAAAATATTTAAATAAAATTACATAATTTTATAAAATAATTATTGAGTTATTTTTTTATATTTATATTTTTTACTTGTGTCAACGTTAGTGAGTCAATAGAGTTGATTAAAGTTAGATCTTTATATTAATACTAAAAATTTATATTTTGCCAAATCTCGATTTGATCCAATAGTAAAAATTATAATTTATTGTAGAGTATATATTAAATCACAAATTTGCACAATCGACCTAATATCTTTTTTAATCCAAACTGTTTGTTAATTTTAATATAAAACAACTTAAATTAAAAATATTTTAATTAATAGTATGTTGTGCTTTATCGAAAAAATATGGTCAATCTGACCTATTTAAATTTCAAATTTAAAATTAAAAAAAATCACTTTCAAGATTATTTTTATTCAAAGATTCGTAAAAATAAAAAAAAAAATAGAATGATGAGTATAGATAGTGCTAAATAGAATTTGATAATAATTTTTTGATTAATTTTATAAAAATAGCTCAAATAAAAAATATTATCACTAAGCGTATGTGCTTTATAAAATAAAAATATAGTAAATGTGACAAATCAAAATTGAAAATTAAAATTTGGAAAAACAACTAATCTTGAGCCTAATTAATATTTTTCTATTTTTTGTATTTTTAAATTTTAAAATACTAAAAGTTGTTATAAGAGAAATAATTTAACACTAGTAGAAAGAGGGGTATTAGCGACCGCCACAAGCGGTCGCTAAAGGTAAAATAGCGGTCGCTAAAAGTATTAGCGACGGCTTAGCGACCGCGTCAAGCAAGTCGCATTTGGGTCGTCGCTAAAAAGTATTAGCGACCCAAAAGGCGGTCGCTAAAGTTTTTGCGACCGCGCCTGCGACCGCTTGAGTTAAAAACGTCAGACAATTAGCGACCGCTAGAAGCGGTCGCTAATACATAAAAAAATTAAAAAAAATAGAAAAATAAAAAAACAGCAACATACAAAAATTTAAAAAAAAAAACATAAAAAAATTACATTACACAGTAAAAAAAAAAAATTCAACAATAACATTTCAATAATTAATATTACATTTTACAACCAACAATTAAAAAAAAATTCCAATCAAACAACCAACATCCAACATTAACAGCATATATATGAAACTAACAAATTAATGAGTAAGTAAAATAAAAAAAAACACACAATAATATATACATGCATGCATAGATGAATCAGCAAACCCCAACCACAAAAACAAAAAAAAAAATTATTTACATTCATCCAATAATAAACAAAAAAATCAGAAAATAAAAAAAAATAATTCAAACTAAAAAAAAAAATCAAACCTGGTGGTGTGGTAGTGAGGCCTCCAAATAACTCTAATACACAAAAAAAAATTATTAGTGAGAGAGAGGAAGAGAGAGAGAGAGAAACAAAGAACAAGAGAAAGCAAAAGAGAGAGAGAGAGAGAGAGCTAGAGAGGGAGAACTTACGGGTGGCGGCGGCGCCGGCGCCGGCGTTCGGCTATGGCAGCGGCGGCAAAAGGAGGAGGGCAGGGAGGAGAAAGGGGCCGGGGGAGAGAGGAGAGAGCGCGGGGGAGGGAAAGGAAAAAGAGGGAGGGAAAGAGGAAAAAAAAGAGAGGCGTTCTGCCCGATTTAATTAGAGTATTAGCGACCGCCTAAAGTGGTCGCTAATGCTGTTGTCTAAAAGATATTATCGACCGCCATAAGCGGTCGCCCGAATTTTTTCGTCGCCTTTTCTTTTGCGCACTTGATTAGCGACGCCCAATATAGCGACCGCTTTAAGCGGTCGCTAATAACATTATAGCGACTGCTAAAAGCGGTCGCCCGAATTTTTCACTCGCTGATTAGCCAATTTCTAGTAGTGTAATTACTATTTAAGCATTTTTATTTTTGTTTTTAATTTAATTCTTAATGTGTATTTGAAATATATAAATTTTACAATTATATTGAATTTATAAACAAGTGAGGCTCTAGAGTTCATTCATATTGAATTTATAAACAAGTCTCTTTTTGGAACTTATGAGTTTGTTCACATTTTTAAAATTATATGACACACTCTAGTGGTATTATATGCAAAAGTAATAGTAAAGTTGCAGTATTTTAGCGATGAGAAATAAAAAGAAACAAATGTTTTGTGAAAAAGAAGAGAAGAAGAGGGAATGGAAGAATTTAAAAAATAATTAAAAATCTATAAAAAAAAATGAAATAAAAATTTGATAGGCATGCTATGTAGGATTTAAATAAAATAGAGAAGGAGAGAAAAAATATATTTTTTTAGTATTATAGATAGAAAAGTTATGCGAGACGAATTTAGTAAATTAGTATGCATGGCATATTGTAGAAGTCGACTATGCATGTTCCCACTTTGAAAGACATATAATTAATAAAAGAATTAATCATATTTTTTATACAAAATTTTATTTTAAAATCTTCACTTTTAATTATAACTACTAAATATTTAAAATTATGATCAAGTTTCAATCTAACTCATGTTAAATTTATCTAAATCTAAATTGTAAGAGGAATTTAGTTAATGATAGTTTATTGATTTATGACATTTTGTGAGCGGTAAAGATGTCAAGGTTGTGGGAAAAGGATGCTTCGACCTGGCCCTTGGAATATTGACTCATTTACGTGTACTTTGGGGCCAATTTTCTAAAATCTTTAACCTCTAATTACGCATGAAATCCTTCCCTCCTTTTCTTGGATTAACATTTACTTAACTACGACTATTCGCAAGAGAGATTAGTTTATTCACATTTCGTTTGAAAACATTCAATTATTAAAATTGATTTGATTTGAAAATAAAGAATTGATTTAATTTGATTTGAATTGATTTAATAAATAAAATTTTATGTTTATAACACATTTTAAATTTAGGAATTAAATTGATTTAGTTTAAGTGAAATACAAAATTTGACCATGTGAATAGAAAGTAAAAAATAGTAAATATGATATAAAACGATAAATTTGTCCACTTAAATTGTTTAAAAAAATAATGAATTCTCATCAAATCTTATTGTTTTAGATTAGATTTTAAAATGTATAGAAATCTTAAAATTTAAGTTATAAAATAAAATCAAATTCAATTCATAAAATTTTATTTTAGTTCTAAACACAAGAATTGATGAGAATTCTTATCAAATAAAATTAAACCCCATCAAGTCCACTCTTTCAAACAGAGTGTCATAGACCATTTTAAATACATTGTTGAGACAGCTTTAAAAGTTACATGCTTACATGGTTGAGATAGCTTTAAAAAGTTACATGCTTAACCCTCTTTTGATAATATTTTTATTTTCTGTTTATATTTTTAAAATTTTATAAATTGACAATAGAAACGTGTTTGTTAAATTTATTTATATTTTTTTGTTTTCAAAAAAATAAAAATTTAAACAAAAAAACGTAAGCAAAAAAGGATATTTTCATTCTATTTTCTTTTGTTGCAAACATTTTGTTAATTTTTGTTGTATCATATTAAAACAAATTATTTTATTCATTTTATTAAACTAAGATTATTTTTAATAAATAATATAAGTAAATTAAATTAATTATTTAAATTAATATGTAATATATTTTATTAATTAAATGATTTTAAATAAATAATTTAATTAATTAATTTAATTAAATTTAATCAAATTAAATTAATATTAAATATATTTTATTAAATTCAATTAATATTTTAAAAACTAATAAAATTAAATATTTCATGTAGTATCAATTTTGTTTCAGAAAAAAAAAGTAATAGAAAACATAAATATAAAAAGACAACGTTGTCAAATAACTTCTTTAACAATTTAGATCATTCACCAGAGAAAGTTATACTCTAAAAACTAGGAATGATTCACAAAAAAAATTATATTTTGTTAAAAGTTGCAGTTTGAAAATTAATAAAAAAATTAGTAAAAGATAATAATGATTAAAAAAATTAATTTTTTTAATTTTTTTTAAAACTCCTAACCCAACTCAAATAATCAAGTTCGAGCTAAGTCAACCCCACCAAGTTAGACGTTGTTGACAGGCGTTAATTAATGTTTAAATTTTTATGGTGGATGAATGTTGACAGAAATGAAGTGGAAGAAAGCAGAGACCCCTGCTCCCTGGAAATAATTAATGATAGTTTATTGATTTTGAGTGTGCTTAGCGTGGTAAAAAGTAAGATAAAATGAGATAAATTATGAATTTGTAATTCGTATAACGAGATAAAAAATAAATAAGTTTTAAAAATTTTTAATATTTTTTAGTAAAGTAAACGAAACCTTTATGTCGCTTTGCGGGTGATAAAGATGTCAAGGTTGTGGAAAAAGGATGCTTTGGGACACGGGGGGCTACAGTCGCCCTCTGACTGCAGCCGTTGCAGTCGGGTAAAACGGCGACGTTTTGCTTCATTTTTTTGTGTTTTGTTCCGTTGAGTCATACGGCAGCATGTGTGCGTGTGTTGTGTGGTTTTGGAATGCGTGCGTGTGTTTTGTGTTAGAATAAAAATAAAATATAAATTAAAATAATTAAAATAAAAAATATTTTGATATAATTAATTAATTTTTGACTACTTTTAGGTGTATAAAAAATAAATAAAAATAAGTAAAAAATATTTATAAATTTTTAATTTTTAATATACTTGTCAAAATATAAATATAAATAAATTTTATTTTACTTTAACTCAATTTAAAAGTTACCAAAAATTGATGTGTTGGCAACTCCCGTGTGACACATCAATTTTTGGTAACTTTTAAATTGAGTTTTTTTTTTTTTTGAAAGGTACTTTTAAATTGAGTTAAAGTGAAATAAAATGTGCGTGTTGCCAACACATCAATTTTTGGTAACTTTTAAATTGAGTTAAAGTGAAATAAAATGCACGAGTTGCCAACACATCAATTTTTGGTAACTTTTAAATTGAGTTAAAGTAAAATAAAATTAAAAAAAATTATTTATATTTATATTTTGACAAGTATATTAAAAATTAAAAATTTATAAATATTTTTATTTATTTTTTATACACCTAAAAGTAGTCAAAAATTAATTAATTATATCAAAATATTTTTTATTTTAATTATTTTAATTTATATTTTATTTTTATTCTAACACAAAACACACGCACGCATCCCAAAACCACACAACACACGCACGCATGCTGCCTCATGACTCAGCGGAACAAAACACAAAAAAATGAAGCAAAACGTCACCGTTTTGCCCAACTACAGCGGCTGCAGTCAGGGGGCGGCTACAGTCCCCCTCGTCCGATGCTTCGTGCCGACCCTTGGAATATTGACATTTTGGAGCCTATTTTCTCTTCATCATTGATGGAATCAACGAAATCGATCATATCTATTACAAAACTCACTTGCTATTAACTTTTTTTACAAAATCAAAAGAAAAAAAATTAAGAAGAAAAAAGGAACGCAACTTAAAAGTAAACAAGAATTTAAAACTAATTCCTCTTTTTCACAATTAAACTTTATTTTTCTTTTCCAAATATATCTATAAGTATGTTTGGAGTTATTTAAATTTGTAAAAATTAATGTCACGTGCTTTATATAATGAGTAAAAAATTTAAATTTTACAGTTTCGTATTTCGTATTTATAAATATTTATAGAGTTTTATATTATTTTTTTAACACCAAAAAGTACCTATGTCCTCCCATTCATCTTATGGTGTATATTTATAGCCCTTTTCCACATGCACCTCCCGTTTATTACTTTTTACGCTTGTCAGACTACCCATGACTTTTTTATATCTGTTATCTAATATCTTTGCAAGTATTTTACAAACACATGACACTAAACTAATAGGAGTGAATCCATTTAAACTTGCTGCTCCTTGAATTTTTAGGATTAAAGTAAATAAAATATTTATTGAAATCCGAAGGTATCAAACCTATATTATGAAATTTTGAGAAGAATCTAAGAATATCTATTTTGATAATGTTCCGTGCCTTCTGTATAAAGTCATGTTGAAGCCATCTAATTCGAGAGCCTTTCCTCCTTCACACGACCATACTGCAACCTCAATTTCTTCAAGAGATAAAGGATCTTCTGATGCTTCTTCAATACTCAAAGTACTAAATTTAAAACGTGTTTTCCCACTTATAAGAAGAGAATAAACTGGAGAGATGCTTTCTTACTTCCCTTTTCATAACCCCTAGTTCAGTGAATGTAATTTCTTTTGCTGCGAAAATTACTCATGCTATATGTTCAACAGCAAAAATTACCGCCGGAACTGCTGACCACGCCAACCGGAAATGCAATCGCCGACCTGCCGAACAAAGACAGAAAGAAAGGTGACGGCCGGAGTGGAGGTCTCTGACCGGAAAACCCTCCGATGATTAAGTCAGCAAGTCGCTTAAAGAAGGAAACTTTTTGGGAACAAATGAGTAAAAGCTTAAGTTGGCAATAGTCAGCTTACCTCTGTGGTTGAGTAGAATATCCTATTTATAGTAGTCCGAGTAATGATTAAAGCATACCTGCGACTTGACGTTACGCACACTGCCGTGTCCCTCTTTTCCATCCTTGCTTTAAATACTCTTCCCCTTCATTTAATGCCTCAAACCCCTCATTTAATACACCATGCCTCTCATTTAATGCTTCTGGCGACTTAACACGGCATTACAACTAGAATTTCAGGGTCAGACTGTCTTCCTGTCACATCAGCCAACAACTCGTGACGAGATAGACCGATTTAGTTACTTCCTCAGAGACAAATACCCAGTTCAATCTTAACTATGGTGCATTTATGGTCACGATCCCTCTTTAAAGGCTGTGGGTCCCAGATTCAACATTTACTAGCCGCCAACGGATAGGCCGAGCAAACTAGCTACCAAGATCCTCGGCTATAGCCACGTGGCAATACACTGTTCATTGATGCTGAGGTCCAGGGTACTCTTTGGAACACTAACTCTGAATCATGTGTTCACGTATAACACTCACGTGGAACTCTCGTGCCATTAATCAGTTGTTCGGCAGGACGCCACGTGTCACAACGGAACGTGCTCGGCAAATGACTACGTGGCTCACACGAGTATGCTCGGCACTGGGCCACGTGGTGCCAGACTACACTTGTTCGGCACAAGTACAGCTTAGTATTATTTTGCCCAACATTTTGCCCCCACTCTGGTTGGAAAAAGATATTTTTTGAACAGAGTAGCAGAGTAGAATGGCCTTACCTTATTGATCCTTCAATCTCTCTACACAGTTTGTCGTTTAGTATTTCCCTGACGCGCATCAAATCTGATTGGACTCTTCTCTCTCCTCGTAACGACACGCGTAGTGCCCTTTCATCTTTTCATCTGCCGCGCCGCTTACGCGGATTCCCAGATTCGGGGTGTTAAAACGTGAATGGTCAGAAATTTGAAAATTGGGGCGGTAATAAATGCCATTTTTGCCGCCCGTTGCCTTTTCATTGGAAACGCTTCAGTTACCTCCACAGATACATACACATATACATATATACCTAGTTCATCTTCTTTTACTTCCTTTCCGCGATTCGAGCCATCAGATTTCCCTTGCTTCTTTCCCTCTGAGTTTTCATCTTCACGAGCCTTCATCATTCCCGTCGTTCTTCGTTCCTGGTGAGTTAATCCCTTTTTATTTCAAATCTTCCGTTATGGGTAGACTCGCAAACGAGCTAAGCTCTGAGGAAAAAATTAGGATTTTCAAGGAGAAATACCAAATTCCTCAGAACGTAGGTATTAGGCTCGCCGAACAAGGAGAGCGCGAAATAGGGGAATTCCCCATAGTGGCAATCACCGAAGGTGGTCTTAGGTTCCCCTGCACCCTTTTCTTCGCTCTATGATGAGCATTCTAGACCTTGGCCCTAGGAACCTCACCCACAACTTTTATAGAATTGTTAATGGGGTAATAGAAATAAACAGGCGATACGGATTCCACATATCCGAGTGGGATCTTCTTTACTGTTACTCTATCCAGAAGGTGAGGAAGGATGAGAACAGGTGGTACCTGAAATCCCGACCAGAAAAGACCTTGGTCCACATGCTGCCTGATACGATTAAGTCGGAAAGTGACTTGTGCGTCGTCACAGGTCACTGGACACATGATCTAGATGAAGATCGTTATCCAATCGTCCCTTGGGTTTCTTTGGGCCCAGGTTGGTTGATTTCAAACGCTACCAGTTCTTATTCTTCTTCAGCATTTTATCTTCACCTTTAAGCATGCTAACTGTTTGATTTAATATCTGTGCAGCCGTCCAATCAAAGAAGGTCTGGGCTACTGGTCTTCGTGCTGACAAGGATCATCTCAAGGAGGTGTTCAAATTCCTTGGAGGTCCAGATCTCTATCCATTCGCCCGAGCGGTCCCAATTCTGTTCAACTTTATCCCTTCTCACCAGACGTTTATCGCCCCCCTCAAGGTTTCGCAACCTCGGAAGCTATCAGGCGTCTTCAGTGGTGGTTCCGGGCTTCTGCTGAAGAAAAAGAAAATTACTACGCCTTAAGGCATCCAGGGTGGACTCGCCCCCCTCCGTTTGCTATTCCATTGGTTGCCGAGCAAGTTCATCCCCCACAAGTAGCAATTCCTGAGCCTACCGAGCAGCCGAGGAAGTGAAGATTCGTTCTTTTAGACGAGGAGGAGGAGGAAGAAGAAGAAGAAGTTGAGATACCCCCTGCTTTTGACTACTTTTCGGATTTAGAAGGGGAAGAGGAAGGAGACATGGCCCCGAAGATTGACTATAAGAAACTCGCCATGGCAAAGGCAAAGGGGCAAAGGGCTGAAGAGGCCCAGAAGAAGAAGGCCGACGAGCAAAAAGCTGCGGGAAAGAGAAAGCTTGATGAGGGGAGAGCCCCTGCTCCTTCAACTGCCGATCAGATAATGAAAGTAAAAATGGAGAAAGGGAAGGAGCAGGAGGCAGCTCAAAAGAAACCTTCTGGTCCTCCTGAGCAGAAGGGGGCCAAGACACAATCTACAGACACAACCCAAACGGCCGAGCAGTCTAAACTGCCGAAGGAGGATGCTGCGAGGGGGCCAGCACCTTCCAAGGTCGTGCCACCCACCAAAGACGCACCACCAAAAACCTCCGAGCCACTACCTACTCAACCGATTGGGCCCGTGCCTCTTGCTATCGAGTATCTGGCCAATCCGGTTCGAGACTCCCCTCCATTTGTTCCGCAAATCCTTATTTCCAGCCTCGAACACCCTCAAGGCCGACCCTTCACTGTTCAAGATACAGCTCTCAACCACGCCGAGGATTATCTCAAGGGTATCCTCCCTCCTCGGGATGTTCATAACACAAGGAAGAATAGAACGGTGGACATCCACAAGGCTCTAATGAAGAACATCATCTCTGTAAGTACAATGATATTCCTTCATGTGCATCCTTTCGCTATTATGATTTTTCCAACTTTCTATTTTTTCTACAGACTTCTCTCTACACGATGGAATTGATTGCTCGGAGCCAAGCCTCCGAAGCCAGAGCCGAGTAGGATAGGTCGGACATAAAGGAGTTAAAAGCGAACGTGAGGACCTTGGAGAAGGAGAACAAGAGTCTCCAATCCAGCAATGACGCTCTGGCAAAAGAGAGAAGTCAGCTTCGAGATGATAATAAGGAGATCGAGCATCAACTTAACACTACCCTTGGCCAAGTTGCTGGAAGCATAGCTCGCGTGCAATCAATGGATAAAATCCTAACTCGTAAAGACGAGGAGCTGTTAGAGGTCAAGGGCAAACTTTTAAGGGTCGAGATTGAATTGTCCTCCACAAAGACTGGACAAGAATTACTCCTCAAGGAGTTGGAGGCTTCCAGGGCCGAGCAAGGAAAATCGAAGCAAGAGCTTGCCAACCTTCGGGCAGAGCTTACGCTGAAGACTCGGGCCCTGGAAGAGAAAGAAGCTGCTCTCCGAGAAGCCGAGGAGAAGGCCAAGGCCGAAGTGGAGGCCCAGATCAACAACTGCGTGGATCAGATGAGGGATGCTCACAACGACTTCTTCCTTGAGGGTTGGGAGGCCGCAATGAAGAGGAACAATATCGATCACACCAACCCCATATACAAGGAGGTCCCTTATCCTGATCCAGAGCACCCAATCCCCCAGTTCAGCTTTGAATGTCCACCTCAAACTCCCTCAATTCATACTGTCAAAGAAACAATTGACGAGGGGGAGGTTGAGGTGGATAGTGCCCAGAAGGACACCTCCCAGGCGCCTGAATAGATTGATCTGATAGTGGAGAGTGATCCCACTAAAGGGGGAGAGAAGTGAGCCTTCTTGTATATTTTTTTTTATTCGGATGTAACAATATAAAACTTTTGGTTCTAAATGAATGAAAGTACTTTGGTTTTTCTCTAATCTTGCTTTATTTTTCTATGTCTTTGTTTCTTTAGAACTGCTGATGAATTGATTGGAGAATGCTTTAACTGGCTTGCTGACGAAATTATAAGGAATGCAGCCGAGGAGTACCTTGACGTTTTTTCCCACGAGATAGCTACAAACCCTTACAACAAATGCTAATGCCCCATCTTAGATTTAGGATAGCCTCTTCGGTTGATAGTTATGGAAAAATATATTGTAACTGTACTCTAAACATGTAATAAAGGCTTTTGAATTGTCTCCTATTGGTAGTCTGTCTTTCCATTTATATGTTTTATGCTTTATATTGAAGTATGTATTGTGAATGGATTTGTACCGATTTGCCGAGCAACCATAACTCAACAGAAACACTTTAAACATTAAGTCTTTCAAGGGTAACAAGCTCATGTAGTAGTTTAACTTTCATCAAATGGCTTCAAGCTTTTGCTAAAGAGGCATAACTTTAATAAATCTCACATACCTGAATAAGTTCGGCTGTCCTCCAGCTTTTATATAATAACGGAGGCAGCTACCTTCTGACAAAACTTCACTTTTTAATCCATACCGAGCATCGGAGAAGTGAATCTTTATGATACAGGGCTTTTGCACACCAGGGCCGAGCTTCTTCGAAATGTTTCTCTGTGTTGTTAGAACTTTTGCTTCTATTGTACCAACGCTAAGAAAACTGAGCGTGGCTTTCTTTTCTTTCCAATTAATAAACCAAGGAATTGAATCTTGGCTTGAAAAAGCGTGTCTGGTCGATGAATAAACCAGGATTGGGCCAACATCAGAAATGATGTGGATTCTTTCTGTACCAATGGTCGGCGAACCGAGCATAGCTTTCTTGTGATAATTCTTTTCAGAAAACTGAGGAACTGAATCTCAGTCTAAAGAGAATTTCCTGGTCAGTAAATAAACCAGGATTGTACCAACGCTGGGTAAGCCGAGCGTGGTTTCTTTTGATAATTCTTTTCAGAAGATTGAGGAATTGAATCTCAGTCTAAAGAGAATTTCCTGGTCAGTAAATAAACCAGGATTGTACCAACGCTGGGTAAGCCGAGCGTGGTTTCTTTTGATAATTCTTTTCAGAAGACTGAGGAATTGAATCTCAGTCTAAAGAGAATTTTCTAGTCAGTAAATAAACCAGGATTGTACCAACACTGGGCAAGCCGAGCGTGGCTTCTTTTGATAATTCTTTTCAGAAGACTGAGGAATTGAATCTCAGTCTAAAGAGAATTTCCTGGTCAGTAAATACACCAAGAATGTACCAACACCGAGGGAGATGTGGCATCCTTTCGTACCAATGCTCGGCAAGCCGAGCATGGCTCCTTTCCATGCCACCACTTAAAGAGACGTGGCGTCTTTTTGTTAAGCAGGGAGTGATCTCAAGCTTTTGAAATTGCTTTTTCTTGCAAAAGAATTGCTTTTCAATAAGTGTACAAAGTCTTTAATCAACAAATGTACAGAAAAAATTAATGATAGTACAACTTTAGATGGGCTATATTCCACGGTCTTTTGATTGGCTTTCCCTCCATGTCAATTAACTTGTAAGCGCCATTGCCGAGCACCTCCGAGACGAGGAATGGTCCTTCCCAATTAGCTCCAAGCTTTCCTTCGGTCTGATCTTTCCTGCTTCCCATCAATTTTCTCAACACCCAATCGCCAGTACTGAATTCTCTATGTCTGACCCCTTTATTAAATTTCTTCCTTGTCTCTTGCTGGTAGTTGGCTAACCTTATTGTTGCCAGTTCCCTTCTTTCATCGATTAGATCCAGGCTTATTCCCATAGCTTGATCATTCTCCCCTCTGTCAAATGATAGAGTTCTGATGCTCGGGAGGCCAACTTCCAAGGGTATGATGGCTTCAACACCGTAAGCCAGAGAGAAGAGAGATTCTCCGGTTGATCTTCTAGGGGTTGTTTGGTAGGTCCACAGTACTGATGGCAATTCATCCACCCATCTCCCTTTTGCCGCTTCCAGTCTTTTCTTAATCCCATTGAGAATGACTTTGTTCGTAGCTTCGGCTTGACCATTGCTCTGGGGGTAAGCTGGTGTAGAGTAAATATTCTTGATTCCATATCTAGAACAATATTCCCTAAATGGGGCACTGTCAAATTGCGTCCCATTGTCAGAAATAAGTGTCCTAGGGATGCCATACCTAGTAATGATGTTCTTCCAAATAAATCGAATGGTATCTGCATCCCTAATGTGAGCTAGGGGTTCTGCTTCCACCCACTTAGTAAAGTAGTCGATGCCGACCACTAAAAACTTTCTATTTCCTGAAGCAGTAGGCAAGGGTCCCACAATGTCGAGTCCCCATTGAGCGAACGGCCAAAGGCTGGAAAGCGGGCCGAGTTCCTGGGCTGGTTGGTGAGGAATGGGAGCGAACTTTTGACATTTCTTGCATCTCCGAACATAGGCCTGAGCGTCATACCCCATCTTCGGCCACCAATACCCTTGAGTGATTGCTCGATGCGCCAACGATCTGCCCCCAGTATGTGCTCCACAGACCCCTTCATGAAGCTCGTAAAGAAAGTCTTGCACTTTGTCAGGATGAACATAAAGAAGATAGGGGCCTGTGAATGACTTTTTGTATAACTTCTGGTCAGGAGAGAGCCAAAACCTGGCGGCTTTTATTCTTAGCTTCTTTGCTGCTGTCTTGTCTTCGGGAAGTGTTCCGTCCTTCAGGTAAGTGATGATTGGATCCATCCAAGATGGGGCTAGGTCAGCACACATTACCTCCTCGTCTTTCGTTATGCTCGGCTTCTTTAGGACTTCCATAAAAACCTGATCAGTCAGCCTTATTCGAGAAGAGGCGGCCAGCGTTGCAAGTGCGTCAGCGTGAGCATTATGATCCCTGCCAATGAGCTCTACGCTAGCTTTATTAAAGCCTTCAATTTTCTTCTTTGCCACTTCTAAGTACTCCGCCATCTTCTCACTTCTAGCCATATACTCACCCTTCAGCTGGTTAGCAACCAACTGAGAGTCAGTCTTTATTACAACATCATTTGCCATCAATCGCAGAGCAATGTCGAGTCCAGCTAGGAGAGCTTCATATTCTGCCTCATTATTAGTAACCTCGAACTCGAGTTTTATTGCATATTCTATCGAGACCCCTTCTGGTGTAGTCAAAACTATGCCCACGCCGCCTCTTTTTCTAGTCGAAGATCCGTCAACCTCGATTTGCCAAGGTTGTTCGGCATCATTATGTTCGGCCGGGGTAGACTTTATTTCAACATGCCATACTTCTTTTGTTTGACCACAGGCTGGTGTGGAAAATTCTGCTACAAAGTCGGCCAGGACTTGAGCCTTTATTGCGGTTCTTGGGATGAATTTTATGTCGAATGCACCAAGGGAAACTGCCCATTTTGCCACCCGGCCAGACACATCAACCCTCTTTAAAACATGGCCAATTGGCTGATCGGTGACTACTTGAATGGTGTGTGCATGGAAATAATGGGCTAACTTCCTGGATGCCATTATTAATGCCAAGGTCAGCTTTTCCAGGGGAAGGTATCTGGTCTCTGCTCCTTGCATTGTTTTGTTCATGTAGTAAATAGGATGCTGCTTCCCTTGTTCCTCTCTCAGCAAGACGGCACTGACTGCGTGCTCTGAGACTGCCAGATATAGTTGCAAAATGTCCCCCGGCTGCGGTGTTGATAATATCGGGACAATTGGCAGGTATTCTTTAAGCTTTTCCAGTGCCGCGTCTGCCTCAGCATCCCATTGCATCTTATTGGCCCCTTTGAGCAGTCTAAAAAATGGTCGGCACTTATCGGATGACCTACTAATAAACTGATTGAGTGCCGCCACCATCCCTGTGAGCTTCTGGACCTCTTTTTTAGTGCATGGAGGAGAAACAGATTGGATGGCACGTATTTGATCGGGATCAGCCTCAATTCCCCTTCTGCTCACCAAGTGGCCCAAAAATTTACCCGAGCCAACTCCAAAGGTGCACTTGGCAGCATTTAATTTTAACCTATTCCGATCAAGGGTAGAGAAAACATACTGGAGATGTTAGAGATGAGTGTTCAGCTCCTTGCTCTTCACCACCATATCATCAATGTAGACCTCCATCGTCTGTCCAAGGTCTTCTTTGAATATTTTCGTAACTAACCGTTGATAGGTGGCTCCAGCGTTCTTCAGTCCGAATGGCATAACTCTGTAACAGTATATGCCTCGAGGGGTTATGAAAGAAGTTTTCTCCTCATCAGGGCCGAACATGGGGATCTGGTGATATCTCCTATAAGCGTCCAGGAACGACATCCTGGAACATCCAGCGGTTGAGTCAACGAGTTGGTCGATCTTTGGCAGGGGGAATGGATCCTTAGGGCAGGCCTTCTTCAGGTCTGTGTAGTCTACGCAGACTCTCCACTTCCCATTCTTCTTTTTGACCACGATTGTGTTGGCCAACCACTCCGGGTATGAGACTTCCCGAATGGCCTCCGCCTCTAACAGTCGGCCGACCTCCTCTATGATCGCCTCTGCGTGTTGGAGAGCTAATCGCCTTGCTTTTTGTACCACAGGTTTTACCCCCGGATTCACATTCAACTTATGAGTCATGATTTCGGGGGAAATACCTGGCATTTCATGTGGAGTCCAGGCGAACGTTCCAATATTCTTCAAGAGCATCTCCGTTAGCTCCAGTTTCTCCTCGGCGCTCAGGTTGGTGCCGATCAGGAAGAATTTATCATCCTCAGCCGGGCCAATCTGATATTTCTCCAAACCCTCTGTGGCTTTCATCTGCGGATCACCACCGACATCATCGATCTTTAGCGCGTCCTCGGGTAGTTTTGCCAGTTGGACTTGTTCGGGGATAGTCTTGGATTTTAGGGCTGCAGAGAAGCACTTTTGGGAAGTATTTTGATCCCCAAAAATAGAAATCACTTCCCCGCAAAGGGGAACTTCAGCACCTGGTGGTAGGTTGAGGGGACCGCCTTCAAAGCATGAATCCACGACCTTCCTACTATAGCGTTGTAGGAAGAGGGGGAATCCACAACAGTGAACTCAACTTCTTGCTCCACCGGACCCACGCGGACAGGAATGACGACTCTGCCCAGAGGCCAGACAGGAGCAGAATTGAATCCTATGAGCGGGCATTCTGCCGGTTCCAGGTCTTCTTCAGTTAATCCGAGCTTCTTAAATAAGCTCAGGAACATAACTTCTGTTGAGCTTCCTGCATCTACCAGAATTCTTCTTATTTCTGAATCGAACATGCCCAGAGTGACCACCAGGGCATCATTGTGCGGCAGTTGAACACCAGGATGCTCGTCTTCATGAAAAGTGATTTCCTCCGTGGCGGCTTTCCTCGGGCGCTTGTTCGGCTGACTTGCAACGCCCAAGATTTCTTTACTTGGTGGATTTGGGGCATGATTGATGACACTCTGGGGCCGCCGTTCCATATGGATCACGTGGATGACTGCAGGTCTTGGGACATCTCTACGTGCCCGGGCCCTTGGTGGGGGTTGAACCTCTTCGGCAGCGTCTTCCCCGGCAGTCTCTTCTCGTTGCCTCCTTGGCTCTCTGTTCTGTGGGGCTGCTTCTCTAGTTCTGCCCTCATCTACGAACTCTCTAAGGTGGCCTTTGCGCACCAGTTCTTCCAGATGATGCCGTAACGATCGGCAGGCTCCGGTGCGATGCCCTTTGTCTTGATGGCACGCACAGTAGTTCTTAGAATTCTCCTTTCCAGGGAAGTCCGACAGCTTCCAGGCCATCTGAAATATGGTCTTATTTTTTATTTGAGGGAGGATCTTGAAGATTGGCTACTTGAACACCGTATTGACCGCTTCAAAGATGGACTTCCCCTCATCAATGAATCGGCGGCCATCTCCCCGTCTTTTATCTCTTATCTGGCCCTGGGATCTCCTTTCTTTTTGCTCGGCCGGCTGTGTCTCGTCTTCCACCTTGGCGTACTTCTCGATCCGGCACATAAGATCTGACATGTTGGCGGCTGGCTTTTTGGTCAAGGAGAGCCACAGCCTATCCTCCTTCCGCAACCCCAGTTTAAACGAGGTGACGGCCAATTGCTCCGAGCATTCTTCTACCTCATTGTAGAGCTCTAGGTAGCGGCGGGAATAATCTCTCAATGATTCCCCGGACTTTCTTTTCATCGTGAGGAGAATGTCAGCAGTTTTGGGCTGTTTTGTGTTAGCCAAAAACCGAGTGACGAACTCCTCTGCCAGTTGCTGCCAACACCGGATACTGCCAGGGGGCAGTTTATGGAACCACTGAAGCGCTGTATCTCCCAAACTGGAAGGGAATACTTTGCACATAAGGTGGTCGTTGCTGTTCCATAATGTCATGGCCTGCATGTAATGACGGTAATGGGCCAGGGGGTCAGTTCTCCCATCATAGAGATTAAGCCTCGGAGTTTGGAATTTCTCCGGAGGCTCCGCATCGATTATTTCATCGACGAATGGGGAGGCAGAGATCCGCCCTAGGGCTTTCCTTTCCATCATGCGTGTGCTCTGGCCCTGAGCACCCCATTCCTCTGCTTGCCCCCACTCCTCCATCTTTGCCTTTCCCGCTTTCTTACGCTTCAAAGTTAGCTCTTCTTGGTCCGAGCTATCCGCTTCTTTTGAGTGTGCCTCCAACACCTTTTTCGAAGAACTCCTTTGGTGATGTGCTTTGATGGGTACGTCAGCATCAGATCTCACGTCACGTTTCGCAACAGATTTAGCACGGCGCGAGTCCTTTCTAGAAGGAGAGACATCATATCACGAGCGAGAACGCACCTCCTTTTGTTCATGGGTATCCCCGTCATCCTCATCAGTGGGGTCCTCGTAAAGAGCGTCGTAACTTTCATCAGATTCTGAGTCAGATCGATCAGAATCAGTTGCATGGCTAGCAGTGGACTTTCCCTTTTCCTTACTTAATTCCAGCAGAATCTCCTCCAGCACTGCCTGCTTTTCACTGGCTTTAGCCATCAGCTTCTCTCTCCGTTTCAGTACCTCAGGATCCTCCATTTTTCTTCTCCGGGCATACTCCAGACCTGGAGTCCGGATAACCAGTGCACTCCCTTTAGTTTTGGCAGGAGTGGAACCGTTCCCTGCCCGTGGAGATGGTGGTGGAGTAGTGTTTCCTCCCGAAGTCATTATGTGGACAAGTACTAGAGACTTGACAAAGGAACAAGAAAAAAGCTTGTGAACAACAATGCTGGGCTAAACAACGAGCCCCACGGTGGGTGCCAAATGTTCGGCAGCAAAAATTACCGCCGGAACTGTTGACCACGCCAACCGGAAATGCAATCGCCGACCTGCCGAACAAAGACAGAAAGAAAGGTGACGGCCGGAGTGGAGGTCTCTGGCTGGAAAACCCTCCGATGGTTAAGTCAGCAAGTCGCTTAAAGAAGGAAACTTTTTGGGAACAAATGAGTAAAAGCTTAAGTTGGCAATAGTCAGCTTACCTCTGTGGTTGAGTAGAATATCCTATTTATAGTAGTCCGAGTAATGATTAAAGCATACCTGCAACTTGACGTTACGCACAGTGCCGTGTCCCTCTTTTCCATCATTGCTTTAAATACTCTTCCCCTTCATTTAATGCCTCAAACCCCTCATTTAATACACCATGCCTCTCATTTAATGCTTCCGGCGACTTAACACGGCATTACAACCAGAATTTCAGGGTCAGACTGTCTTCCTGTCACATCAGCCAACAACTCGTGACGAGATAGACTGATTTAGTTACTTCCTCAGAGACAAATACCCAGTTCAATCTTAACTATGGTGCATTTATGGTCACGATCCCTCTTTAAAGGCTGTGGGTCCCAGATTCAACATTTACTAGCCGCCAACGGATAGGCCGAGCAAACTAGCTACCAAGATCCTCGGCTATAGCCACGTGGCAATACACTGTTCATTGATGTTGAGGTCCAGGGTACTCTTTGGAACACTAACTCTGAATCATGTGTTCACGTATAACACCACGTGGAACTCTCGTGCCATTAATCAGTTGTTCGGCAGGACGCCACGTGTCACAACGGAACGTGCTCGGCAAATGACTACGTGGCTCACACGAGTATGCTCGGCACTGGGCCACGTGGCGCCAGACTACACTTGTTCGGCACAAGTACAGCTTAGTATTATTTTGCCCAACACTATAGAAAAATTTAGTGATTTTATCTCCTGCTTTGATCCAAAACAATCTAACTTTTTGTCTCTACAGAATTTCGTTACTTCTGTAATCCTTCCAGAGTTAAGCTTTCAAATCCCTTTTTTCTGTCATTTAATTGTCCCACAGAGACTTTGATTCACTAATCTTCTCCGGAGTTTCTGTCTTGCATTCTGTTACTTTGATTCTGGCTGGTGTTTAAATTTCTAAAAACTACTCTGTTCCAACTCTTTAGTTTTTATTCCCAACAGTTTTTGAGTTTCTTTCCCAATCCATATGAACTTTTAACACTTTAGACTGATTTCTCCCAGTAATTTCTAACCACTCTAAGGAAATTATTCCATTTTATTAACACCAGCAATTTAATTAAGCATCTAAACGACATTGAACCCCAGTCAAGAATTTTTTAACCAAAGATAATTTAACGATGGTCAGAAGGTCCTTTTAAGGGCATGCAAAAGTAAATGTGATAATAAGACAAACCAGTTTTCCGAGACAAAACATCAATCTATCAATTTCACTCATCAGTGTGGAATTTCTCCTTGAGTATTTCCTTCCAAAGAGTGGTAGCCCAAGAAGATCATTTTGCTAAGAAATTAGGAAAGTTATCCGTATTGGTTGGTGGATTTGCCACTCACATAGGTGACCAAGTTCGAATCTTGTGACTTAATTGGAGGTTTGGTTGAGGAGTCAGTCACGTAAACTCTTATTTACCCATCGATTATATAGTTCATTGAGAACTATATGCCATAAACCTCAAGGTTCCAGGTTATTAAAAAGAAAAAAAAAAAATCCAACCTGGTACATCCTTTATAATTGATGGAAAGAATTTCACAAATATCAGCAAAATTCCTGACATGAGTTATAAAAACTTGCAATTCCCTTTCCTTCATGCCATATATATATTTATATATATATGATATTTTAAAATATTAACGCATATATATTGAAAATTTGTTTAATTAAAAAGTACATTAATTTAAAATTTTCTGTTTTACTCTTCATTACTGTGGTCAAAAACTCCTCAAACGTACGTATACATATGTTCGCAGGTAAAAATACTACAAACTTAAAACATGTAAAGGATTTGAATTCATCATTTTCCTCTAACTCACAAGATATATAAAAATGGGAAGGAAAACATGAGTTTGAAGACGACAATTACAATCTCTCTCAAAAGTTGCAAACTTTGGCACTACCATAATTGACGCGCCTTATTGTATCACTTAAATGAACATAAGCATTTGAATCACAATTTAAAAAAAAAAAAAAAGTCAATGGGACAAAATTCGACAACTGTTTAGATTTAATTTTTTTTATCAAATACTTTGTGTCTATCATTAATTAGTTATACTAATTTAACCCATAAATTGCGTCAAATCTCAAACTAAAGTTGCAAGTTTGTTTCCCAGAGCCCTTCTCGTTCATCAAAATTACTCAAATTCCAAATTGATGGATACAAACCACAAGGATTTGCAAAGCCCTTCTCAAAATAACTAAAGTCAATAGGGAAGACTGTAAATAAAATACAACATTGAGGTCTCATTTTGGTAACATTTTTATTTTCTATTTTTTTTATGTTTTTAAAATTTTGTAAATTTGTAACAAAAATATATTTGTTAAATCAATTTATATTATTTTCCAAAACAATAAAAATTTAAACAGAAAAATATGAACAAAAAAAGTGTTTTAACATTATTTTTTTCTATTGCAAATATTTTGTCAATTTTAAAACTTTGTCCATTTTTGTTACATCATACTAAAATAAATTATTTTATTCAAATATTTTATTAAAATAAATTATTTTAATAAATAATACAATTAAATTCAATTAATTATATAAATTAGTTTGCAATATATATTATTAAATTATTTTTAATAAATAATAAATCTAAATTAATTAATAAAATTTAATTTAATAATTAATTTAATCTAATATAACAAACAATTTAATTTAATAATTTGTTATTAATAAATTATTTGAAATAAATCTTAAAATTAATTTAAATTTCAATAATTAATTTAATTCAATATAATAGTTAATTTAATTTAATTTAATGATTAATTATTCTTAAATTATTTTAAATACATATCATAATTAAATTAAGTTATTTATAATTTAATTAACTGAATTTATATAAAATCTATATTTTAAATTATTTTAATAATAATTTAATTAATTAATTAATTTAAAACTTAATAATTTAATTTAATAATTAATCTAATTCAACTATTTTTTTGTATGAAATATGTGGCAGTAAATTGTTTTTAATAAATAATATAATTTAATATATTTTATTTTTATTGCGTTAAATTATTTTTATTAAATAATTCAATTGATTAGTTTAATTAATCTAATTAATTAAATTAAATGGAATTAATATAAAATATATTTATTAAATTCAATTAATTTTTTAAAAACTAACAAAATTAATTATTTTTTAAAAATAAAAATTAATAATTGTAAGTAAAATTACATTTTCAAACAGAATTCCAATTTTTATTTCAAAGAAAAATAACAGTAGTAAATAAAATCACAAAATATAAACAGATAAATAAAAATAGAAAAATGATAACGTTACCAAATAGTCTCTAATTAACATAATCCTACATAAATTTTATGTTTTAAGCTATCACAAAAGATACATATACATACACATACACATACTGACTTAGCTTTCAAAAATTTAATGTTACAAACCATAGCTATATAACTTAACCTTATCCAACTTACCTACTTTTATTAAATTTCACAAATATATCTTTTTTTGTTTTTAGAAATTCAAAGTATTTGGGTCAATTTATATGTATCTTAACTAATTCGTGAGACTGAGGTTAATGATTGGATAAACCCTCCCGTTTAGTTAAGGAGGCTTGAATTAATGATCCTTGGAGAATAAAACCAAAGTTTCTTACGAGTTGAGCTAAATATATCTTATCAATCATTATGCGGAATGAAAATTATCACTCTGATTATCAACATCTCAATCAAAATCCATAATAATTTTTATTCAAATAAACATTAATCAGACTGGAAAAGACTTAATATGGTCTTAGTGGTATATATATATATATATATATGTATTCTCAAATGAAGCATATATATATATATAGGCATACTATATCTCAAGGTTTACTAAGCAACAATGGTTGCGCATCAAATGATGATGAAGACGCGCCACTAGCAAAGAAAGTTCCCGTGGAGGTTGAAGCAACATCCCACGACACATTTACATCAATTGTATCGTATTCAACTTTTTCATAATTTTGCTGCTGATGAGTGGTACAACCTTCACGTGAAGTTCTAATTCCTTCCAACTCAACTGCCACTTCTTTCATCGTCGGCCTCTTCTTTCCTTTCAAGTTCAGGCATCTTCTCGCAATGTGAGCGACGGCCACCATCTCCTCCCTATGGCCTTCGTTGAGAATCCGAGGATCAAGAATCTCAATCAGGCGATCCTCCTCCATCAATTCAATAAAATACGTGGCTAAACTCCTACCATCTCGAGAACTCACAACAGACATTATTGGCTTTTTCCCAGTCAAGAGCTCAACAATCACCACTCCGAAACTATAAACATCACTTTTATCAGTAAATTGACTGGACTGAAAATACTCCGGGTCCAAGTATCCGAACGTCCCCTTCACCAGTGTCGTCAAGTGAGTTTGTTCAATGGTGACTGATCTCGAAGTTCCAAAATCGGAGACTTGTGCCTTGTATTTATCATCCAACAATATGTTGGTGGACTTGATGTCTCGATGATAAATGGGTTTGGACGCCAAATAGTGTAAGTAATAAAGAGCTTCTGCTGTTTCTATGGCGATCCGCAACCGCGCCTCCCACGACAACGGGAACTCCTCGTTCGGATCGTGAATGTGTTGAAAGAGTGTTCCATTTGGGACGAACTCGTAAACGAGTAAAGGAACTTCCGTCTCCAGGCAACACCCCAAGAGCTTGACCACATTCCTGTGGTTAATCTGTGAGAGAATGGCTACCTCGTTGATGAATTGCTCAACGTTTCCTTCATCCACAATCTTCGATTTTTGACGGCCACGATTCTCCCATCCGAGAGCATGCCTTTGTAGACGGTTCCTTGGCCTCCTTGCCCGAGGATGCGATCCTTGTTGTAGTGGTCGGTGGCCCTTTCCAGCTCTTTTGAATTGAACAACTTTGTTTTCTCAACGCCACCGTCGCTGGAAGACACCTGTTTCTCTAACAAGAAACCTCCGTTTCGTTTGAAGAATTTCTCCTTCCGTTTCTTGTCGTTGATCTTCTTTATTGCTTTGTACAGCCCCCAAGCAGCCCCGAGTAAAAGCAGCCCTCCAACTCCTGTGGAAACGCCTACATTACCAAAAAAGAATCCAAGAAAATTATTAAGAATGTCAATTTGATAATCTATTTTAAGGGAAGGTATGATGTTAACCTAGCTCTGCGGCTATGACTCACTTATTGATCGATTTACTCTTCATACAATTGATTGTCAATTTAAATTCGCTCTGAAAATAATTTAAAATATTTAAATGATAGTCGGAGCGATGCCATACTTTATGAGTTTCAATATAAAGTAAAACAATTATAAGCTAAGAAATGAAACAAAGAAATGGAGGCATTGTGACACCTAAGGGCATTACCTCTCAAGTATGAAATTTTTAATTTTCATTTTTAAATAATATATTATTTTGCATATAATTAGAGAGTTAAAAGAGTAAATTAATGGAAGGATGATAATTTTTACATGTAACAAGCAAAACTTAATTGATACTAGTTAATTTTTTTTATGTGAGATATTGCTTTTTTTTTTTAAGAAATTTTATATTTGCTAAAATAATAGAAATAATTAAAAATATATATGGGGTGAGAAAATAATCAACATACAAAAGAAAGAATATTTCTAGTCTTAATTCGGTGTAAAAATTATCTTTTTTGAAAAGAATATTCAAACTCTCTATCTATTGGTGATTTAAGTTTAACAATGAAGAACAAAACAGTTTTGACAGTATAAGCATAATTTATATTCTTTTAAGGACAGGTCTTTTTGGGGGATAACCGAAAATAAATTTTATTGGAGTAATTTTTACTTTTCATTACATCAGTTTAGATGAACGAGTAAAAATTACTTTAGGAATATGAAAAAGTTTTACATTTTTTTCATTACCCCGTAAAATATTTTTTTATACTCCTATAAAACCTCAGGTAACCTTCTCTATAAATAATTAAAATAAATATTATAAAATAATAATTTATTTAATCAAGCTAAAATTAATTAATTATTAATTATTTTATCAAAATAATACTTAATAAATAATTTATTTCATTTTATTAAATTAATACTATTGAAATATTAATTTATGCCTAAAACTATATATTTTCTCAAATTAAAATTAATGTTTAATAAATAATAACTACTTATTAAAATTATTTATTTTATTAAAATAATTTATTAAATGAAAATTATTTTTCATAAATAATAATTTATTAGGTTATGTATTGTATTGATATA
This sequence comes from Vitellaria paradoxa, assembly GCA_019916065.1. Lineage (NCBI taxonomy): Eukaryota > Viridiplantae > Streptophyta > Magnoliopsida > Ericales > Sapotaceae > Vitellaria > Vitellaria paradoxa. Next base: position 54,446 of record JAINTL010000106.1, on the reverse strand, counting down.
ATTTATTAAAATTAATAATTTATTTAAATAAATTAAAACTATTTGTTTTATTAAATTATTTTATCAAAATTATCTACTAATGAAATATTAGTCTATGATAAATTATTTTTTATAGTTGATTTTTTTATTTAAATTTAAATTCAATAATATATATTTTATTAAAACTAAGTATTATTATAAATAACAATTATTATGATGATTAACTTTATTATAATATTTTACTAAGATTAAATATTAACACCAAGTCAATATACCCCCATTTTAAACACAATTGGCTTTTATTCTTTCAACATTTTTAATATTTTAAATATAATATAATTATTCTAAGGTATTATTTATTCTCTCAATTCAAATATAAATATTATAAATTTATTATTACACTAATTGTTAATAACATAACAATTACTACAGTAATCTATTATTCTTAAATCTTTCACCTCGTACCAAACGTTCTTGGAGCCTTAAAAAAAAAAAAAAAAAAAAACTTCAAAACGGTGATTTTTGTTTTGAAAAATCAATCCAATCTAGCCAGCTCAAAACTATTTAGATTTCTGAAGATTTTCCTACCGTCTAATACAGGACAAAGTCATGATTTTCTTTCGGAGTGCCAAAATTTGGGTAAAGAAAAAAAAATTTACATTTAACATTACAAATTATATTTGATAAATAAAAAAACATAATTAATTACGTGTCACGTGTGACTTTAGTTATATTTTCTCTCTTCAAAATAATTACATAAATTAAGATGGAGGTTAAACTTGTGGGCTACTAATTTCATAAAATTATAACTCCATAGTGCCAAAATTAATAATTAAAAATAATTTAAAACTTCAATAATTTTTTTGTGATTTGTTAGTTTAAAGCGATCATATTCATGTGTTCTAATCCAAAGCAATTGTAACTTTTTATATTTGATTCAATGCACTGAATTGAATTAAAAATAAATACAGTCCCTTAATAGTAATATCAATACTTTCTAGGGAAATAGAGATTTATTATTTAATAATTAAAAATATATATATTTAGTTTAATTCTGTTTGATAAATATTTTTGTATAAATTTGTAATAAATAAAATTAATTATTTTACAACAAATTTTTAATTAGTGTGTTTACTCCTTGGATAGTGGTAATCGCCAATTCAACTTGTATGAAAATCTACTATTTTATGTTTATGTTCTTTATTAGAAATGAAAAAAAAAATAATTACATTTTTATTCCTTATACTTAAGATGTAAATCAGTTATACCTTTTAAATTTTAGAAAGTTACCTTTGCATTTTTTGTATTTTAGATTAAAGTAAAAACAAACATAATAATTTTGACTTCAAATAAGTTTAAAAATTACATTTATATCCTCTATAGTTTATATTACGCCCCGTTTGGTGTAAGAAAAAATAAGATAAATTGAGATAAAATGTGGTTGAGGTTAATTTTGGCGCCACTTTTTTCTGAAAAGTCGTAAACCGTGGGAACGGTTTGCCAAATCTGTTCCTACAGATTAAAAAAAATTTACAAAAAAAGCAACAATGGTACTCGTTTGAAAGCTCTCGACACAAAGAATATGATTGTATAAAAAATTTACACATTCGGATAACCTACTTCCAGATTTTTTTTTTTTAGCGAAATATTAGAATTTTTTGAAATTAGTGATGGCGGAAAAATTAAAGATAAAATAGTTGTTAGAGATTTATAGAGATTTTCAATTTTTTTTTATGCCAAACGCAGCCTACATATACTTACACCCATAATTTTATTTAGTTGTTAATAAGTATTTTTAGCTTTTCACTTGAAAAATTAGCGCCATTTACAGATTCACTTTAGTCCAAAGTGTAAAGAATGCATGCAAATGTAACTTTTTAACATCAGGGGATACCGTATAAATGATTTTCATTTTCAGTACAAAGAGTAAAAAAAAATTATTTCCCAAAAAAAAAAAAATTCTACTACCATTACTCACCCAAGTAAAGGAAAATATAGAAATACTATTCACAGGAATAGAGACAAGTAAGAGAATAGTAATAACAGTCTTGATCTCAAACCATACTCTTAAATACTCAGTTATATGTAACACCGTTTGATTTAAAATATGCGTGATTTTTACATTTAAGTAATATTATAAAATATTATTGCAATTTAATAAATAACTTCTATTTTTAAGTAAGGGTAAGAAAAGAAATAGAAAGCCTTCATACGGAGGAATAGAGATGTAAGGCTGATTTCACACCTTAATAGGAGTGGAGGTAGGAACGGAAGAGAGAATTACCTTCCCCCCACATTATGTCTCATTGACATTCCTATTTCTAATGGTTAACATGCAAAAATATTTAAATTTATTTATTTTTAATGTACTCTGTATATTTATATTCTAACTAGTTGTGGTTCAACACATTAAAAATGACAGCCTGATTTTATTTATTTATTTTTATATAGCATTCATTTATAGGTGGCTAGTATGCAGCAAATTATATTCGCTGCAAACTCTTGCTAATAAATCAAATAAATAAATGGGGAAAAAAACAAAAAAGAATAAAACGGCAGCTGTAGATGATAACATTTCTTATTTATTATATTTCTTCCTAAACGATTAAAGGAAATTAAGCTTACCAATGATAGCCATTTTTGTAGATTTGTTATCCTTTCTTTTTGTAGATTTGTTATCCTTTCTCCCGATCATGCAACGATATAGGCTCGGATAAAACAAGCACACATCTGCGTTGCAAAACATTAATTACTATCATCGATAAAGCAACAAGCAGAAAAGTCAAATGCCATTGTTGGAACATTCTATAAATTTATACACGAATTTATCAAGCAATTGTATTAAAAAATTCTACAATTACTTATTAGTATTTTCATTCATTGTGTTAATTAATTTAGTATTTTTTGAATTAGTGAATTTTTATTGGCGAACCCATTCCTTTAGTTTCTTATCATGGTTTGGATATCTTCTTGCGGGGAGTTTACATTTGTTTTGGAGATATTCTTGAGGGGGACTTTGCGTTTTTTTTATTCATTATTTTGCCAATTAATTGCATGACGGGAGACTATGGTGATTTATTAATGGGGAGAATTTTTTGGATATTTGATTATTTAATTTATATCTTTGATTTAGTAATACTCAATATTTTAAATTTTTTATTCTTATAACATATCTTTAGTTACTGCGCTTGTTATGTTGTATTATAAATATATATTTTTTATATTTACTGTTTGTCAATTCCTTTACAAAAAAGAGGAAGAATGATTAGTTTTGAGTAGATTTAATTAATTATTGTTTGCCATATGATGCGTTGATGAGTTTTGTAATGGAGCTGCCAAGGAAGGGATTGTAAAGTTATATAACAACAAATTCAAATAAAATTTGAATGATGTCCTAATTAATTGAATTTCTAAATTAATAAGTCTCAGGGATAAATATTCTAACCAATGAAAGATATAGAGTTTTCAGTTCTGCTAAATTGCCTAAAAGGAAAACTAGAGGAAGAAGGAAAGTTGGGGAAGAAATAACTTGAGAAAGAAAAAAAAAAAAACTTAATGAAAAAGTTTACATACACAGAGGAACTAGTTTTTTATTCTAACTTTACATAATCTATATATATTTATAGATCTGTACTCAATATAAAAATAGATAGAGAGGAAAAGCATATTAAAGAGACGTGGGAGAGAGTTTTTATCATAATTGAGTCTATTACCTTTCTCCTAATTTCTTTATTTCGTACAAAGTTTGCCAGGTTTGGAGGATTCCAACACAACTATGGGTATGTTTGAAGTTGTTTAAAATAAAATAAAATTATATAAAATTATAAAAGTTAATGTCTCGTATTTTATGTAATGAGTAGAAAATTAAAATTTTATTATCTCGTAATTTGTATTTATAGAGATTTGTAGAGTTTTATATTATTTTATTTTATTTTGTTTGACTCCAAAGGAAGCCATAAGGAGTCGGAAAGTGTTTTTAAAAAATATTAAAAATCTAAAAAAAGAAACTTTAAATTTTTTTACTTAATTTGAACGAATTATAAAATTATAATTTTTATAAATTTTTTTGGTCGACCAAATGCACCCTAAAATATGAGTCAGCTTGGCATAAAAGATATATGCTAAAATTGGTTTTGCCTATATAACTATATGTAGAGAGTCGAATAGATGATGTTGGTTGAGAGTGGGTACCTTCGCATCCATTGGGTAGGTAGGGATTTCCCTGGTAGCCGAAGGGGCAACTGCAATGGAAGACGTCTCCGTAAGATGAATTCATCAGCAAACGGCAGTTGCTGAATTTAGACGATTCAAACGAACTGTTTCGGGAGATATTGAAACTCCAAAGAACCACAGCGGGGACGTGAGTCAATTTTCCAGTGAAAAGGTGTTCTGTTTCTGTGGACGCGAACCAGTCTTGCTCCACAAAAGATGCGTACGCACAAGACTTAGAAGAAGAAGAAGAAGCAATAGGTTCAAAAGCTACCTTGTAGCCTCGCAGATCCAACGGGATTGTGGACAGGCAGCAGTTGATGCCATAGCAGCTGGCACGAGCACCTTTTTGGCACATGGACACGCACCCACCAACGGTCGTGCTGTTTAGATCCATCAATTTCGCGATCTTGCCGCAGCCCACTGACATGAACCAATTCATTGCTGTCCAGAAGAAAAATGGCTTCTCCCCCAAGTCCACTGTGTCTGTGGTGTTGATTCCGCGACCGAGACACTGCCAGGATATTGGAATATTGAGTCGAGCACTCTGACCATCTAATGAAATATTCAAAACCTCGAGGCGGCTGCTTTTTAGGTGAGGAACGGTTCCGTTTATGCATTCTACCTCGTATGATTCGTCCAAGTAACAATTGCCGGCTGAATAACTATTTGCAGGTTTACCCATTCCAAAAGGAAATGGAATCCTGACGTTTCCGCACCATTCTTTGCAGCCCACCTTTGCTAAAGAAGGACGATCTCCACCTTCTCCTCCTCTTGTCCAATCAGCGGATGCTTTTGTCAGTATCCATATCTGGGGAAGAAGAAGAAGGAGGAGGAGGGAACTCGTCGTCTTCCTCTTCATCTTCATCTTTATCATTACCAACTGCTGCGAAACCATGCTAGCAAGCTAACTTAATTCTTATAATTCTTCTATATATATATATAGTAACACCCTCCATCGGAATTTGTTTTACTCTTTGATCTAATTGCATGTACTGAGAAAATTTGGGAAAGTTCTTCTTTCTTGGAAATTTCTGCAGAAAAGTCTTGAGATTCCTAGTCGCCAAAATTGAAACAATCAGAAGTCCAAAAGTGACTTGGTGCCACTCATTGATAAAGTCTAGGCGACTTGTTGTTTGGAAATATACTGATGATATATAATTAACGGTAATAAAAAATTAAAACTAAAAAAAAAAAAAAAAAAAAACCCGTTCGGAGCTCCAAATCTTGACAAAAAAAAATTAAAAAAGTAACGTTTTGGGGGGGGGGGACTTTGGTTTGGTTTGGCAAAAAAATTATTAAAAGTTATTATAAAAGTGACACATGATAAATTTTGATTAAAGAAAGTTGAGCATTTATGGAGTTTTTTAAAGTTGTTTTAAAATATTTTTGGAGCTCCAAACAATTATTTTAGACTACAGTACCAAAAAAAAAAAAATCAAAATTTATTCAAACGGATGATAAATGATCCATTCGTGCGAATTTTATTAAACCACATGTTATTTTAAAATTTAAATACTCTCTAAATTTTTCCTGCAAAGTAAGCATGGTGCGGTTGATAAAATAATTTTACTTTACTTACTCAATTGTAATAAGTCACTGGGTGGGAGTTGTAATATAAGAAGCTATATATATTTATAACTAGTGAGGTACTTGTGTCATCATAATTATTTTTAAAAATTAAATTATATCATATTAATTAAAGGGAAAATTATAACGAATACAAAAAATGTTTGATCATACTTATGTACTAATAAACAAAATAAAAAAAAAAATCCATACATTTATCACTGATATCATAGGAATAATAAATTATTTTTGCAAAAAATAACATAATATATACCATCAAGATAACTACTAGTATAAATTCTCAACAAAGTATATGATGTTAATACTTAGAAGGAAAAATAATTTGACAAATAAAAACAATTGATACTATTTTATTTTATTGTTCATCATAATATCACATTAAGGAGAGGGATGTCAATGAGCCCTTGCTCCGGGTTGTAGAGTTGTTGCTAAGGTTGAAGAGTAGTTGGTTCTTATTTTTATTAGTTATATAAGTTTTTCTTTTTTCCTTTTTTTCTTTTTTCTAATATTAGATGCTAATGGTGGTGGATAGATTTTAATAGAACATTGTTTTGATCATTTTTTTGGTTATACATGCCTTGCCAATGGAGTAACTGTTAATTTCTTCTCATTTACTATATCCGACATTTTATTTACTTATTTAATTTTTGGCATGTAATACTTTAATGAACTTGTCTAAGTGCTCTAGTTATCATATTATTTTTTGTTGAGTTTTGTTACGAAATTTTTAAAGAACGAGATTGTAAAATTTATGATTAACATATTCCAAACAAAATAACAATTGGAAGTGTCACGCCCCGGGTTTCACAACCCAAGTATGTGAACAAAAGAACACACATTACACCATTTACGAACTTTTCCTGTTCCACATCAGAGCCATACACACATACTATGGAGCAATGAAAAAATAAAAATAAATAAAACTAAACTTTAAATTTTTAAATAAATGCCTTAGTCAAAGTCGACCAAGCAATAAGTTTTAAAAGCTAAGCCCAAATAAATCTCTCAAAGATAAACAATTAGTTATTACCTTAAAAACAGAAGCTTATTACAATCCACTAAAAACAATTCTCTAAAAATTTCTAATATAATTAAATAAAACAAATAAATAAATTCCTAATTTCCATGGTGAGTAGGTCATGCACGTGACTCAAATTCATTACCTGCATCACAAGCTGTAAGGGGATGAGCACTAATATCACGTGTGCTCGGAACCCTAATAATAACAATATAAATGCAATATACCTTAGCATGCTACTAAGTGAAACAACTATGCACAAGTAGCAATTTCAAACAAGAAATTAAATCAATTTATTAATTTAATCTTCGTTACAATTTAATTGTGTTTCAGCACCATCAAACACATAAAAAAAAATAAAAATAATTTGATTTTAAGATACTGCTGCTTGGTTGTCTTGTAGAAACAAGACACAACCAATATACATCATTCTTTGATGTCTGCTTGGTTGTCCCGTAGAAATAGGACCCAACTAATATACACCATCGTTCGGTGTCTGCTTCCTAGGCCAAAACCTTAGGAATGTAATATGCCACCCTTAGGCATCTGCTTATTCGTAGGTTACTAGCCTATTGGAATCGATAACCAACCCCGCGCGGGTTTCGGGACTCTCAAACCCTTAGGTACGTATACCCGATATTTTTAATACCCCTCAATCTAAATAAAACATATTATTAAATTTTATTTTATAACTACATTAAATAAATTCTTCTTACCTTAAGTTTTACGCATTATTACTCCTCAATTCATCGACACATCAAATAAGACTAACATATATCTCATCTAACAGGCAATGTCATGTTTTCGGTATTTAATGAAAGCAATATTCAATAAGCTAATACAGAACATGAAATTAAACAAACTAATATATGGTTAAAACGGAAGTATCAACGCACAACAATGCACACAAACACACAAGTGTCACGTTGGTGAGATTAATTGCATGTAAAGATAAAGTTAATATCAAACTAATAGAATTATGATGTAATTGCATATAAAGACAAAATACATAAAAGACAAAATAGTGTATTTGATTTGATTCAACAAAAGTTCCAGCAAGTTCAACATTACCTATTGGAGCCTAAATGTGCCAATTGTTCACTTAAAGGAACATTATATATATATGCAATCATTACCCAGGGAAGTCCATTAATCAATTTATCATCCATGTGATCAATCTGCCACCAACTTTTTTTTTTATAGTATTTATATATATATGTATACCAACTGGCTGCCATTCCTATAATATAAATATATATATGTATATAAAACATCAAAACCTCCTGCCAAGCATGTTTTACCATCCCAACTTCGTCTTTTTTTTCACGTCGAACGAGATCATCCAAAAGATAAACAAATAATTCCTATATATATATATATATGTTTTACATACATATACAAAAACAAATAGATAGAAGTTTTGTCCCCTTACCTCCTTAACTCGGCAGCAGATTTTTTTTTCTCTCCGCAGCGGCAGTTTTTCCTCCTCTCTGGTTCTCTCTCTATCTAAGGTTTTTTTTTTTATCAAAATAATTACAGCTTTATATATTTATAAAAGAAAATTTTAACCCTAACCAACTAATTATTTTCCTACTCCCCATAGGTTTAGGAAAATTACATCATTTCCCTAAAATTTAAAAATCTTTTCACATATAACCAACAAAATTAATCTTTTTAAATAAAAGTCCAAAAATTACATATTATTAAATTTAAATAGCAAACTAAATTTATAAATAAAAAAATTTCAAATTAAATTAAAAAAAAATTTTTGGGTTATTACATCCTACCCCTCTTACAAAATTTCGTCCTCGAAATTTAGGAGGTAACAAAAAAAAACATTCAAGAAAACAACTCAAGGTATCTAACCCGCATATCTGTCTCTCGCTCCCAAGTTGACTCCTCAATACCATGGTGCTTCCATAACACTCTAACTAAGGGAATAGTCCTTCCTCGAAGCATTTGCTCCCTAGAGTCCAAAATTTTCACTGGTTTCACTTCATATGTCACATCTGAGTCAACCTTAAGCTCATTCCAATCTAATACATGCGAAGGATTCGGATTATGCTTCTTGAGCATAGACACGTGAAACACCTCATGCACTCTTGAGAGCTGCGGTGGCAAAGCAAGACGGTATGCCACCTCTCTAACCCTAACCAAAACCTCAAATGGCCCAATATATCTCAAGGACAACTTCCCTCGGCGCCCAAAATAAAACTGACCCTTCCGTGGTGAAACACTTAGGAACACATGGTCTCCTACCTCAAACTCTAATGGTCTTCGCCTCTTGTCAGCATAACTCTTTTGGCGGCTCCGTGTTGTCTTAAGTCTCTGTCGAATTAGTTTGACCTTCTCAGTCGTCTCCTGCACAAACTCAGGCCCAACAATTGCAGTTTCTCCAACCTCAGCCCAACAGATAGGAGATCTACATAGTCTACCATACAAAGCTTCAAACGGAGCCATCCTAATGCTCGGCTGGTAGCTATTATTATATGCAAATTCAATCAAAGGAAGATAGTTCTCCCAGTTGTCACGAAAATCAAGCACACACGCCCTGAGCATATCTTACAAAATCTAAATTGTACGTTCTAACTGTCCATCAGTCTAAGGATGAAAGACAGTACTAAACAACAATTCTATCCCCATGGCCACCTGGAGAATCTGCCAAAACTGAGAAGCAAAACACGGATCCTTGTCCGAGACAATGGATACAAGAGCTCCATGAAGCCTTACAATTTTCTTGACATATAATTTAGCCAAGACATCAATAGAGTCAGACAATCGAATTGGCAAAAAGTGAGCTAACTTCGTCAACCTATCCACTATCACACAAATAGTATCATAACCCTTCGGTGATCTCGGTAAGCCAGAAACAAAATCTATTGTAATGTTCTCCCATTTCCACTCTAACATTGGCAAGGGCTACAAGAGACCCGCTGGTTTCTGATGCTCTACCCTAACTTGCTGACAAGTAAGGCACCTACTCACAAACTCTGTCACATCCTTCTTCATACCTGCCCAAAAGAACTGACGGCGCAGGTCGTGATACATCTTAGTACCTCCATAATTTACTGTAAATTCAGAGTGATGGTATTCCTTTAAAACTATATCTCGAGCAGAGATGGGCACGAAAAGTCTCCCCAAATACCTCAAACCGTTATCATCACCAATCACCTATTCTGGCATCTTATTAGGACTTGACAACTTAGTTCAAATTGCCTCACATTCAACATTAGTCCCCTAAGCTTCTATCACACGACTCAATAGAATTGGCTGAGTAGCCATGGCACACAAAATAGCATGACCTTCATCTTCCTGCAACTCCAGATCAAACTCACTAAGGCTTCTTATCATTTCCCACTCTTGCATGAAAAGACCTGCTAAAGTACCCCGAGTCTTTCGACTAAGTGCGTCAGCAACTACATTTGCCTTACCAGGGTGATACTGAAGATCAAAATCGTAGTCCTCCATATACTCCATTCATCTCTTCTGCCTCAAATTCAGATCCTTCTGAGTGAAAAGATACTTCAAACTCTTGTGGTCAGAAAACACCTCAAATTTCTCACCATACAAATAGTGTCTCCAGCTTTTCAGAGCAAAGATAATTGTTGCCAACTCCAAATCATGCACTGGGTAGTTATGCTTATGAGTCTTCAACTGCCTAGACCCATAAGCTACTACTCTGTCACCCTGCATCAGCACACAGCCTAAACCTTCCTTGGATGCATCACAATAAACTAAATAACCCAATCCTCTCTTAGGAATCACAAGCACTGGTGCAGTAGTTAGCCTCTTCTTTAACTCCTGAAAATATTGTTCACACTTCTCATCCCAAATAAACTTGACCCCTTTTCGAGTCAGCCTAGTCATCAGCCCAGCTAACCTCGAGAAATCATAGATAAATCTTTGGTAATACCCTGCCAAACCCAGAAAACTCCGAATCTCAAAAACTGTCTTTGGTCTTTGCCAATCCATAACTGCCCTCAACCTTAGATAGATCAACTACAACTCCCTCCTCAGAAACAACATACCCGAGAAATTTCACCTCTTTGAGCCAGAACTCACACTTGCTCAATTTAGCATAGAGCTGGTGGTCTCTCAAGATCTGAAGTATAATTTTCAGATGCTCCTTATGTTCCTCCTTTGACTGGAAATAAATCAGAATATCATCAATAAACACCACTACAAACCTGTCCAAATATCTTCTGAACACCCGATTTATTAAGTCTATGAACACTGCAGGAGCATTGGTCAGTCCAAACGGTATCACTAAGAACTCGTAGTGCCCATACCGAGTCCTGAATGCCATCTTAGAAATGTCCTCCTGCTTCACCCTTAACTGGTGGTAACCAGATCTCAAATCAATCTTTGAGAAAATAACCGAACCCTTCAGTTGGTCGTACAGATCATCAATCCTCGGTAAAGGATACTGATTCTTGATCGTGACCCGGTTTAACCTTCGATAATCTATACACATCCTGAGAGTTCCATTATTTTTAGCTGCAAATAGTATTGGTGCACCCCAAGGTGAAGTGTTAGGGCGGATAAATCCCTTAGAGCTCAACTCCTCTATCTGGGATCTTAACTCCACCAACTCTGCAGGTGCCAATCTATACGGGGCTATAGAAATTGGTTCTATATCAGGAATCAGATCAATCCCAAATTCAACCTCCCGTTCAGGCAAAAATCCAGATACTTCTGAAAACACTTCTGAAAATTTCCAAACAACTCGTGGTAACTTAATTTTGTCACCATCCTCGTCCTCCAAAGCTATACAAGCAAGAAAACTGCACAAGTCTACTCGTCCTTGCCCATCGAGGGAAGGCAAGAGCTGAGGGCTACAACGATCATAAAAAAATCGTATTCAATCTCCCTCCGTAGTAAATAAGGTCACCCGACTCTTAGCATAATCTATCATCACCCGAAAGACTAACAGCCAGTTCATGCTAAGAATCACATCAAAGCTTCCCATGTCTATTACAATCAGGTCAAAAACTGACAAATACTCCCGTCCTAAAGTCTTGTCCCTGATAGTGATCTCACAATTCTTACAGACTCGATTCAACACAGAATGACCCTCTATCGGTGTTTTAATATGTAATGGTGGAACTAACTCGTCCATAAATAAATTCAGTGTAGACATAAATAATGTGGCAATAAACGAATAAGATGCTCCTGTGTCTATAAGAACTGTGGACTTAGTAGCATAAGTGAGAAAGGTACCTCTCGTAACTATAGTCTCTGTACGTCCATCATTTTCGGCCACAGTGAAAACTCGTCCATGAACTAGTGTCGTTGATGGTCTACCCCCCTTTTGTCCCTGCTGAGATCCACCCTGAACTCCTTGATACTGCTAAACACCACTTGGAACACCCATCTGATATTGCGGTACCCCACTTTGAGTACCCCTCTGAAAACGAGTCTGCACTGATTGTGACCCTACTGGTCTGCTACTCTGTACTGACTGAGCTGGCTGTGGAGGTCTCATAACACTTCCATTACCTTGCCTCTATGGACAACGCCTCTGCACATGACTTGGTAGGCCACATGTGTAACAAGTCTTTACCTCAGCCCTATTTTCAGATCCACCCAACACATCTTTTTAAGGACAGTTAAACTGACGATGCCCAGGCTGTTTGCAATCATGACAAATAATAGGACTTTGTGCAGAAACTCCAATTGCTGCTGACTTACTTGGGATCATACTCTCCTGCTGAAATTGCTGAGACTGTGTCCCATGTAAATTTTCTCTCTACCTTTTGGTGGGTCTGCTCTCCTGGTGCTGAGTCATTCCTTGCTTAACTTCATTCTGTGCCTTGGTATCTACCAAATTCTTCTCCACTGCCATTGCTTGATCAACTAAAGTTCCATATTCATTAAGCCCCAATGGCACATTCCTATCCCTGACAGCAGGCCTCAATCCCTTCTCAAACCGTCTGCACTTCATACGTTCAGTAGACACTAGCTCCTTAGCATATTTGGCTAATGAGGTAAATCTACGCCCATACTCAAGCACAGTCATTGGCCCTTGAGTCAAATTCAGAAACTCGTCAAGCTTAGCATCTCTCAGAGACTGTGGGAAGAAGTAGTCTTTGAAATGCTCCTTAAAATCCTCCCAAGTAAGTGCAAACGCCCCACGAGACCCCTTCACAGTACTCTACCAATCCGCTACAGCACCTTCCAATTGAAAAGCAGCAAGCAGAACTTTGGTCTTGTCTTCATTTAACTGCATCACTTCAAATATTTTCTCATTCTCGTGCAAAAAATTCTCAACCTCTTAAGTGTCTGCTGTGCTAGAGTAAGTAGGAGGTTTCATTCTCCTAAACTTCTTATACGGAGCTGTAGGCTGATTCGCTTGCATTCTTCCAACAAACATTGTAGCCATTTATTGCATCCACATCTGTGGGTCCACCATTCCTGGCTGCGGCACACTTGGTGTTTCGGATTGCACCTCAGCCACGTGAGGCACTCCTAACGGAACCTCTGCTCCAACCCTAGCATATGATCCCTGCTCTTGTGACACTCCTGTAGCAACGGGAACATCATCAACTGGAGCCTCATGGCCTCGGCCTTTACCACGACCATGGCCATGGCCCCTGCCTCTACCTCTGACACTCGGAGCTACACATGGTGGCATTCTCTAAAAACCACAAAAATATACTAAGGTTAACGCCTTCTGAACAATCTAAGTCCAACAAAATATCAAATTCACGTATCACAACTAAATAAACTAGAATGTAAGCACATAGCACTTAGAAAAATAAATAGGTATTCTAAACCTAGGCTCTGATACCAAGTTGTCACGCCCTGGGTTTCACAACCCAAGTATGTGAACAAAAGAACACACATTACACAATTTACTAACTTTTCCTATTCCACATCAGAGCCAATACCCAACTGGAAGTGTGGGATCACGCGTGCACCCCATGTGTTAGGGACCTGCCTGTGAGGGACTATGCCTGCAGAAGAGTGAAATAGGAGGCCACGCGGGGACGCGTGCCCTGTAAGGGAGGAGGATTGTGAGGGACCTGCCCGTTAAGGACTTTGCCTGCGGGAGGTAAAGCAGAGAAGCAATGCCTCCCATTCCACATCGTCTGGGTCGTGGAAGGAAGTGGCATATATGTAATATTCGATATCAATCTAGTATAACGCATTTTAAAGCCATGAGGGCACTGGGTTCAGTGGGAACCCCAGGGTTAAGCCTGCTCCAGTGGGAGCAGTACTAGGATGGATGACCTCTTGCGAAATAGCTTACCAAGCCCGAAGCGGACAATATTGTACTATATGGATGCGGGTCGTTACAAGAAAACTTATAGGGCTCGAAAGATTTCACATTGTTTTGATATTGTAATTCATGTTTTAGATATATTAGGAAGTTTAGAATTAGATTAGAATTCTGGTTGATAAGAATACTCCAGTTTGAATGAAATTTAGAGTTGAGATAAAAATTAAGACAACTCTAAAGGTAAATACGATCCATTGAGTAAGTAATGAAAATATCCAATACATATCTACAACCTAGCCGAGAGATTATGTAGATAACAGACTTATCTAGTAAAGGTCGTAGCTTCGGTCACATCTTAGTCAAGGCTTCAAACTCAGGAAATTTTACTTCTGGTTTTTTATATACTAGATCTACTTGTTATTCTTTATATATAGATTCAAACTTGCAATGAAAAAAAATAGATTAAGAGAGACATGTTCTAAGAGATTGTTTTAATGTTTCATTAACAAATTACCAGAAATTATTTTTATGTTTTGCGTATGGCCTTGAAAGAGATCAAGACTAATTTTTTTTCTCTTTGATAAGTCTGAGGCTATTTTTCTATTTGGCAATAGTGTATCAAATAGTAGAGTAAGAGGTTGACAGAATATGTGCAATGAGTTGTAAAGTATTCATAATCAATTTCTTACAACTAAACTTTGTATGATAAAAGTTTTTGTTGATCTCCATGATCGGATTCGGAGTTTTTATGTTGTTGTTTTGGCAAGAGTTTTTCCGTCATCAATCTAGTTTTTCTTTTTGATAGTTTGATTACTTTGCTTGTTTGTATTACCATTGGAAGACTGATTTAGGAATTTCAAAGCCCCTAAACTTCCACATAGAAAACAAACGTGTTGGCCAACTAAGCTAACCTAATTGATTCTATGATCCCAATTGCTAAATTTTTATGTTGATGACTAAATGATGTAGAATTCTTATTCTAGTCTAGAAATCTGTATAACTTTAAACCTGTTACGGTTGTATCTAGAAATTTAGAGGTTTTAAGCGAAACTTTTAAAGAGGCCTAACTTAGGTAACTCCTTATCTCATTTTTCTTTTTAACTTTCTGAGTTACAAAATTATTTATTAAATTTTTATAATCAAGACATTCTACCATTTTACTCTCAATAGATAAAAAATAGACAACTACCATATTTGTATACAAAACAAATAAAAAATTATAAATAAGCTAAAAATAAAACAAAACAAAGAAATAAGATTATGAAAATCAATGGATAAGAGTTATACAAGTATTATCTTTATTTGTTTCTTTTCTCTCTTACTTTAGACAATTCTAATTTGATCTCTGCTTATGTGTTGAAGAATGATTAGATTTGGATGATGGAGAGCAACTGAACTATTTAATTGATGAAGATAAAGATTGGGGATGATAAGTTGATAACCTAAAATATCAAATAATTACTATTTGATTTGATGAAAATAAAGATTAGATTTGAATGATTTGTAGAATGATTGAATAATGGTATATCAAAGATATTAGATTTGGATGATATGTGTTGGCCCAAGGTTTATAAAGTTAGTTTTATAATTGATTTTGATGATAACAAACATTGAATTAAATTTTCATAATTAATTTTCAAATAGACATTGTATGAAATGTTACAATTCATTTGATAGATTCAAGATAATAGAGTTGGAAGAGATTGATATTATTTTTTAGATATTTTCACATAATTTGGATGAAGGAATAAAGGAATTTCAAAGTTTGGAGTAATAGAAATCAAAGTAAGATGAATATTTGAACTAGAGGTTAACTCGGATAAATAGAGAAATCAGACACGTGTTAGTATATAGATGATATCTTAAGCTCCAACAGTTCAATTTTCGTGAAATTTTAATATAGTAAACTAGACTTCCATATCTACAACTTTACCGGAGGGAGATTTTTGTGGATCTGAAGTTAAGGTGTCCAAACATAAGTTGGAATATTAGTCATTACAGAAAATATTTTAATTCTGGATTCTGGAGCTAGTCTTAGTTTTTGAGACATAACTCATACTCTACAGCTTTAAAAATTCTGATTTTTGGTGTGTGAAAAGAAGACTCAAAAAGCTACAACTTTTGTAGTTTAAGTTTCTTCTAATTCTAAAAGTATCCTGGTGAAACGGAAGCTTAAACGGGAAACACAGATTCAGAATGTCAGAAAAAGCTATCAGAAGCTGGTCTCGGTTCAGAAGCCATATCTGACTATCTAACCGTTGGATGAAGCTCAAAATTTGACATGTTATAGCTGACTTATATATCTACAAAGTCTTTACTCTGAGGCAATGTCAGATTTGAAACGGTCACAAATATATCTCAGAAAATCTGAATCTGAAAGACAGCATTGGAAGTAAGGAAATTCAATTTCTTTCAAGGGCAAAAGTGTCTTTTCACTTTCTAACGGCCATTTGGAGATTTTCATCTATAAATAGAGTCTCAAACTCAGATTCAAGAGAATGAACAAGGCAAGAAAGAAGTGCTTACAAAGAGATACAAGAAATTCCATAACTTTGCAAACATAGAGTGATTTCTTCTCACATTTGTGCTTATCTTTCATATTCAACTTGTGAGAGTTTCTTTTTGATTTGATTGAGTTTTAAACTCATCATTGTTGTTGTAAGAAAGGGAAATTTAAAGCCCTTTTAATTTGTGAGAGTTGGGTGAGCTCTTGTTGGTTTTGGTTCAAGTGTTAGGACCAAAACAAAAGACTTTCTTTTGAGAGAGACTTGTGTGAGTGATTTGGGGATAAAATCAAAGAATAGTGGAGAAATCGCAAGGAAGGCCTTGGGGGAGTGGACGTAGGCAACATTGAAGCCGAACCACTATAAATCGATTGTGTTTGCTTCTCTTCCCTTCTCTTTATATTTATTGCAAACACTAGCACTCACTCTTCATTCACAAATATTAAATAATTTTTTTTGGTGCATTTCATATTCATCTTGACATATTTGTTTTAGGGTTGAAATTTTTATTTGTAAAATTTTTAAGCAACCCTATTCACCCCCCTCTAGTGTTGCTATTTGGGACAACAATATGAATGACAAAATGGGTTGATTTAACATACGTTTTTCCAAATTTTGATAAATTCATAGTGTCTAGCAGAAATGAAATTAAAATAATAGTAATAATGTATTTAATAAAATAATTATTTAGTCTAAACCATCCCTTCTTATATAGTGCTGGCTGTAAAACTTCAAGCAGGCTTGTGGACTTTCACAAAAAAGTCTTGAGCTGGAAAGCGGACTTGTAGATCACTTGCATATATAAGTCTTGCAGACTTGTAGAAAGGGTTTTCCATTCAAAAGCTAAAGGGCCCCAAAGCGATGATTTTCATCCGTACAAAAGTTTGTGATTTCCGTGCTCCCAGCAATTATCATTTCCGTTCTTTACTCCCACCTCACTGTAATTTTGATATATATTATGAAATATGTATGAAACTTTAAAATAGATATCGTATATGTATTTAACATGTGTCGAATATATATATTCTTTGAACACATTCAAATACATATTTATTTATTTTTTGATTTTTTATTCAAATGTGTGAATTAAAACAAATTTAAATTTAGGCACTGAAAACCCTAAATCATGAACTCTCTTCTCTCTTCTTTTTTTTTTCTTATGTTATATATATTCAATTAGTAAATGTTTTAAAGTAATTAATTGTTATGAAATGGAATTTAATCGGTTTTATTTTGTAGCTTCCATTTTAACAGTAGAGTACGTTCAAAGTAGTTATGCTTTATAAAATAGAAGACAAGGAACAAACGGGATCAATACCATTACAAGAAATCAAAATATTGAAGGGAAAGAAGGAAATAACAAAAGCAAATACAAAGTAAGAATGGATTAATTAGATCAATGAATCCCTTAACCTTATTCATTACCGAGAGAAAAATCCATTAGTTTTTTTTTTTTTTTTTTTTTTTTTTTTTCTGGTATTCAACATACTTGCTGAGGAACTTTGTTCGAGTTATATCTTTGGAAACCCATACAGGAAATGGATTTTTAATCTGCTTATAATTTTTTCAAAATTTAAGTACTTTTACGTACTTTTTAAAAAGTGATATTAACATCCAAAAAAAAATTCATTAGAAATTCATATAGGAGATGGATTTTTTGATCCGTTTGTAATTTTTCTAATCTATAATAATAATGTTGGGAGAAATCATTTTTACTACTATGAAGATATGTTACAATTTAATGGAAATGTAGTCATAAAAAGTAATTTTTCATATAGCTATTCTTAATAAAAATTGTATGGGTAAAATATACATCATTAATAAATGTAAATGAATTATTACACATCCATAAGTTTAAAGTCGTGGTATCATATGTGAAAAATAAATCATTGTCTTAAGTAACTTAGTGAAATATTTATTGTGACGTTTGCATATTTTTTATTTTATTAATAATTAATTTTATATGGAGGCAGATTTTTTTAAGACGAGATATAAAAATTAACACTTATTATGAAATGAAGGTTGTTTTTATATATAATTAGTTCAAATTTAGATCGATCAGTCCTTTTTTTTAAGATTAAGTGGAAGTTATTACTATATAGAGTATTATTAATCATATACTGTTTACCAAATTAACATTAAAAATAAATATATGGTCTTTGTCACGGGTCAATGGATCATACAATAGTGCTAAGCTAGCTGGAAAGCAGGTTCGTGGACTTGCACAAAAGACTTTTGAAGACGTGCTGGAAAGCAGACCTGTAGACTCGCAAATATAGGACTCTTGCAGACTCGTAGAAAGTGTTTCCCATTCAATCTTTCTGGTTTGAGTCAATTAATATAAAATGTTAATTCAAAAGCTAAAGGGCCCTCAAACCGATGATTTTAATCGGTATAAAGATTTGTGATTTCCGTGCTTTGAGCAATTATCATTTCCATTAATTTGTTTAACTCTCATCTCAATATAATTTTAGTATATATTATGGAATACGAGACTTTAAAATAGATGTTGTATCTATATAATTTTTTAGTTTATATTATGAAATACGAGACTTTAAAATAGATGTTATATTTATATTGAATGAGCATTAAATATACATATTTCTTTAACACAAAAAAATACGTGCCGAACAAATCACGTGAGATGTATTTAATTATTTTTTTATTTTTGTTAAAATATGCGGATTAAAACAAATTTAAATTTAGATAATAAAAGTCTTAAAAATTATAAAATCTCATCTTTCTTATTTTCTAATGTTATATACATTGAACTATGTATTAAATTAATAAATTAGGTTTCTTACATGTATATATGTGTGTTATATGCGCACATGTAACTCATAAAAATATATATTTTTCCGACGTTTTCCTGATGTAATTGTTCTTAATTTTTTAAAAATTCTATATTTGCCGTTGTACCGTGTCGAGTTCATATTTCGTATTCCTAATTAATTGAACGGAAAGAAGCTGGGAATAACAAAAGCGAGACCATGATAAGAACAGATTAACTTGTTCAATGGATCCCTTAACCTTATTCATTAGCAAAAGAAAAACCGATAAGTAACAAGTCAAGAAGTCAGTTTTTTCTTTCATTTTTGGATTTTGTTCATTTTATATGACATTTTTTGTTATAAAAAATTTATTTATTTATTTATTTATTTTGTAGCTTTTAATTTTTCTACACACATTTATAAGAAAAATAAATTTTGAAAAGGAAATGCTTAAAAATAATAAAAAACCATGTGTGCTGAAAAAAAATTAGTTTTTTCACACAGGTATGTGAATTTTTATAATTTTAAGAATTTATTTTTTTTAGTTATTTATAAAAAAAATGTGACTAACATGCTTAATAGTTATAAGAAAAATTAAATTTGAGGCAAAAATAGAAAAAAAAAAACTAGTATAAGACGAACAACTGGAAAAAAAAAAAAAAAAACTGTCTATTCTTTGTTTTTTCAAACTAAACCATAATTCAATTAGTAAGAATGAAATAAGCTAATTCACATCTAGAACAAATCCCTTTGTAATTGTAAGGAATGCAACCATAATTGTAAAATGAATCAATTTATTTGAAGTTTGTTCAATTTCAGTTTAATCATAAGTTATTCAAATTAGGCACAAAATATAAATGGGATGTCCATAAATCATAATTTTAAACCTGCTATACTATTAAAATTTGACTCGATAAACTAATTGTTAAGCCCTTTAGATATATTGTGACTCGTGTTTAATAATGTTCAAATGGATTGAAGAAGTATTTTGAAGTTATCCAATTAAGGAGTGTATTATTCAAGAATTGAAGGGCAGAAAGCTTAAGTTATTACACCACTTTAATTGTTATAAGATGCAAACTCAAACTACACAAATATACATGATGGGATTTCTCCTATCAATATATAGTGTGAGGTGATAAAGTATCTCATAAAAAATCCAGAACCTCCAAGAAAAAAAGTATTTAGGCCTCATTTGCTTCAATGAAAAATTATTTTGTTTTCAAAAAAAAAAAAATTCTTGAAACTAGAGTAATTTGTTTTTTACATAATTATTTTAGTTTAAAGCAAACTTAGGATAAATTTTATTTTGTTTATAAGTTTTTACTAACTAAAATTTTGTTTTACAACTTCTATTTTTCTAACGATTAAGTGTTAGACCTTTTAATTAGTTATAATCTCCTTTTTCAATGATTATTTTGCCCCTACACTTGCACAATTAATTATCTAATTTTCAAGGTTAAAATGATTATTGTAATTAGACATTGTATCTATTTAAAAGGCTAGAATGTTAATTGCATCTAAAAGACAAAAATTTGATGTTGAAGTAAAACTTTAGATAAAGTGCTTGCTCGATTTCAATGTATTAATATTTGCTCGACCCCAAGTGCAAGGTGTCTATTGAAACACAATAACCAGTGACAACCGGATCGTGTCCACAGAGAACCTTGATAAAAATTAGTAAACAAACAATTCTTGGAAAAAGTTTTAGGCAAATTTCAAACTCACAATGAATGATAGAGATTGAATTTGGTTTTAGCAATGGTTGCTTGGATAAAATTTTTTTAGAAAACAAATTAAAAAAAACCTTGGATCCAAGATAAGTTCGTAGTGATTGACAATAAATTCTAAGGAATCAATTACTCAAACCATTCCTCAAAAAGGGTAGATCGGAGGATATTCTTTATATACAACCACTTGAAACAATCCAAATTTGATTTGAAGAGAATATTAAGAACAAAAATCTGATTGAGAATTCAAATCAAACACCTTATATGCATAATCTATAGATCTTACATATAAATTCTAAAATTAGCAATTACCATACAAATTCAAGTAAGATGCATGATAATTCTAAGTAGAAATTCATGAGTAACAACCATAAACCATACAAAATTGGAGTTCAATTGAAATCTCAACCCAAGATTAGTAATAAATTCAAATCAAACATAGATTGATCCATTAACACAATAGATTTCAACATTAAGCCATTACCTTGGAATTTTTGCAAATCACTACGAGACTTGCCTTGAATCCAAGAGAGAAGTCTACTTAAATATCATAGAAGAAGAAAACAATAGAAAATGAAGTAAATCCATTCATAAAATTGAAATTCTGCTACAAGGAATTAAGGAATTGAAATTTGGATACACTTTCTTTCTCTACAATTCTCTCTCTATATAAGGAAAACTCAACCGAAAGGAATGAATCTGTATATCACTCAAACGACCTCCTTCGTACACATATATATGAAATATAACATGTAAAAGTACATAACTGCCCCTTTCTCAAAAGCTAAATTTCAGGATCCTCACATTGCAGGTTGGTTCGAACAAAGGTTCGAACAAACAGATGGTTTGAACAAAGGTTCGAACCAAGTTCTGAGACTTAGTCAATTTCACTCCAGTTGGACCTTGCACTGCCTCTGTTGTTCTAACCAGTGTTTGAACAAAGGTTGGTTCGAACCAAGTTCTGGGACTTAGAAAATTTTAATCTCCTGATACTTGTCACCCTTCTTTTGATCGAATCAAGGTTTGAATAAGGGTTGGTTCGAACTAAGATTCGAACCAAAATTCCATACTTAGAAAAATTTGAGCTTCTAATGCTTGTCACTTTTCTGTTGATTGAACCAAGGTTCAAACAACTTTGCCTTAGTCGATTTCTTCACTTGTTGGTCTGCACTAGTTTCTGTTGTTCTAACTAAGGTTCAAACGGTTCAAACAACCTATGGTTTGAACATTGATTCGAACCACTTTTTCTAACACTTAGCCAATTTCTATTGCATCTTTCTCTGGTGTGCCTTCTGTGGTTAGAACATTAGTTTGAACAATAGTTCGTTCAAACATGTGTTCGAACCATTTTCTTAATTTCTTTAATTTTGGTCCAACTTTATCCATTTTAGTCCCAAATACCTACAAATCACAAGAAATCCTCATAAATGCATTTAAAAACACTTTTTCATCTTCTTAGAATATAAATATACCCAACAAACCACAAATTAAGGTTTATGATTGTACTTTTCATAATACAATCATAAAGCTCAGTAGGAATTTTTCAAAAGGACAAATACAATGAAAGGAGAGGTAACACATATGGTAGTGTTGAGCTGGTGCAAGTCATGGATTGGGTTAATGATCAGCGGATTGAAACTCAGATACAATAGCTCTAATTAACAAAGGGTGAAGAATAAAGATGGTATAATATTTGACCGATTGAGAAAGTTAATTAGACGAGTAGAAGTTTTGCAGGTTTAATTGTCATAGGGAACTCAGTTCCAATAATCTCAATGATGGAACATTGATGAACAACAAAAATGGTATGTACTATTGAGCAAGCCATCGCACATATAGCCTCTTCTCGGTTGGCTAGCCCATTAACATTAATTAGAGGAATTAGCCGACCTTGTGAGCAGCATGTACAGTTGATAAGTTTGAATTAAGCACTAAGTCGTGTCAGCTTAGCAACCCAGCAGAGGAATGGGCCAGTAAAATTGTTAATTGAGAGGTTCAAAAACTCCCATCTTTACTAGCTTAAATATATCGGGAAATTGCCTTCATTATTGAAATTGTTTCCTAATACTCGTGATATGCGCGAGGTTCTTGCAAGATTTTTAATTGATCTCGGAATGGATCCCGGTAATAGGAGAGAGTCAAATTATTTGTATTTAGAAATAATTTAAGAGTTTTTCACAATTGGACTATAAATATGGGACTGGGCTCCCTTGCAATTTTTTTTACTATTTTTCTGTTATTTTAAACTTTAACCGTTCAAAAATATTAACTGTTCAAAATCTTTTGTGAATCTTATTATATAGTATTTTGTGAATTTCATTTTAGTTCTTGAGTAAGATAGACGGCTAAGAATTAAAATAACAAAAAAAAAAAGTAGAAAAAATTACAAGAGAGCCAGGTCATTTTAAGTGTGTGCATTCGAACATGCGAAAAATTAAAAAAAAATTAATTGGATTTGAATAGCGTCAAATGTTGCAAATTATGTTTAATATAACTTTTATACCTTAATATAAAAATGGACTTTAAATTCGATGGACATTCAAAAAATTCAATAATGATTCTGATAATGAGACCATAAAGAGTTTATTACTATATATAAAACCAATTTTATTATTATAAAGAGTTTATAACTTAATAGAAATGTGATTATAAAAATTAATTTTGACATAAATATTTTTAATAAAAGTTGTATTAGTAATGTCACGCCCCAGATTTTCATAACCGAATGCCCAGGGGTGACTTGGAATTTATTTGTTAGGTATAAAAATAAGATGATAATAACACGCTGTCACACCCCAGAGTTTTCCTCCAAATTGGGGTTGACCCGTAAGAAAAATTTAAGATAGTCAAAATCCTATGATTATCCCAAACAATATTTATAAGTCATTGGACTGAACCATTTGATGGGATTTCAACTACAGGGCACAAAATAAAGATAGAGAAAAATATTACAGAGCCATCTAAGTGTCCCAACCACGCGATTAACATTTCATACCAAATAAAAGCAAATTAGGTCTATGCTTAATAATTACAATCATCCAACAATTATTACAGACCAAAAATAAAGTCCTCCAGCTCTGTGCAGGAAAGAAGAAAAAAATAGATAACTCTTCTGATGGAATATTTAAGAGAAATTAATCTCTTTCCAGCTCATCTTCTATATTCATGTGCTTAATATCCTGAAAAAATGAACCACAAGGGGTGAGCTACTAAAGCCCAGTAATCAGAATCTCCTAGGTGCCTATATGCAGTGGTTGTAATACTACACTGTATTAAGTGAATGTGCTTAGGTGGCATACTATTTATGCAACAATTAATTCAATAGATCTCAACTGAATAATGTAAATTATACTTACAACGGTTCGATGAAACCGTCACCGTAACTACTATTTTACTTACATGTAAAATAGTTAAATACTGATGTGTATACCACAATGAAGTCTGTGTCGCAGTGGTAGGGATCTCAGATTTAGATCTTCAAGGTCTCGGAATTAAACCCCGTAGCGATACAGGTTTCATACATATATATATATATATATATATATATTTATAAAATATTAATCGAGAGGAATTAAATATAATTAAATAATTTCAACACATCATTCATACATAACAAGAGAGGTTGCTGGTCACAGTAAAATTTTGTAAAGGAGTTTAATCTAAATCCTCCTAAGATAATCATACTCCTATCCTCCTCTACCCCCAGCCTTGGGAACCAGTGACTTTACGGGCTTAGCATCCAATGCATACCGACGGTGTCACCCACCAAAAACCTAGCCGTTGCGACCGGCTACCTGACTGGCTAGGTCAGAAGGGAGCATCTCCCAAATAAAATGCATGTTCCCATCTTCATCTAAAAGGCCATTTCTACCCACCCATCACCCCATTGCCAAAAACAGCTTTAGCACCAAGTGCCTTAATTTCTTCTCACCCTTTTACATTCCAAGGGTACCTTGTACGAAAATCAGACATTTTTAATAACAACCGGCAATGTTCCCAGGCGATGAATCAAAAGTGAGATTGTTTAGTCACATGCAATATATTTTTAAGCACTTTATCTATATCCATACTTTAATAGTAATTCTCAATAAATCAAGATTGAACATAGTCATTAATATCATTATCACAAAGGTAGGCACTATATGTAAATTAACAATTAGCAAGTAAAAAAAATTTAGAATACAAATTAGTATTTTAGTTAATTGTTTTGACAAGTTTACCGTACCAAATTTGATAAGAATAAAATTATTTCTAATGGTATATTAATTAGGCCGAGGTTGGTAGCTTAGTGGGTGGGCGACTCTAATTACGATTTAAAGTCGCAAGTTCGAACCTCATTGGTTGCAAATCTCGGTTTTTGCTCCTTTTACCTTTTATTTTATTATTTTATGGAATATAAAGATAATAAATAGCTCTTGGACTTATATTTAATTTTTAGCAAAATTGATAAGTTTTATTTTATTCAAAAAAATAATTTAAATAAATTTCCAATCATCATCTTATTTATAACCAAACCCTTATCATAGGTTTTTGGCTTCAAGATATCCACAAATGTCCACAGAATTATCCCAATGTTTAGGAAGGTATTAAATGAGTTTCATTAAATTCACTTAATCATAAAAATATAATTATATAACTTGCTAGGTTGACAAAACAATGCCAAAAATAAATCAAATTCATTTAAGAAAGACCAAATGAGAAAAGAACAAGTCCATTGTTTCTTTTGGGCATTTTATCAAATACTAGCATTTTAGTTTGAATAAGTCATCCAACTATCCATGATGAAACTGATTATCTAAGTCAATTATCATCAATATTAGAGTGTCAAATAATACATAATATCTAGTTTAAAATAATTTCATATCAATAGAAATTATTAACATGACAATAACTAACAGAAGGAAATTGGAAATTTAAATAAATCTTTAAACATAATATTCTAAACAAATCCAAACAAGCATCAATTAAAGCTAAGCAGAATAGCAGCTTGAAAGAAAATTCATATAAAATAGAGCAAGACTCCAATATCTATAAACTTTATATCTGTAGAAACTAGACTTCAAGACCTACAACTTTCATGTTTTACACTTTTTAAAATTTTAAGGTCTAAAGGTACAAAAACAGCTTTGAATTCAGTTTGTCCAGAAAATACAATTTTACACGTGCTCAGTATTTTGGGCATAACTTTTGACTCACAAATCGGATTGATGCAATTCTTTTTGGATTGAAAAGAAAACTGAAAGGGCTACAACTTTTATGTTTTAGCCAAATCCTAATTCCACCGTTTTAGGGGTTAGAAGCACATAAGAAGTTACAAATAGAGAGCTGTCAGCATACTGAGTTACTTCAGTCAAAATTTTGGCTTCCCTACCCCCAATATACGGGTATTTATTTTTATCACAATCAAGTTTCATACTTCAAACCAGAAAATGTATCAAATATATTTTAGAAGATTCATCATCCTACCTCAATGAAGATATTAATGACCAAGTCTGAGAAGGAAAAATGAGTTAGCTTTGAACACCACCCAAATTGAAAAATTCCAAGCCTTTCTTCTTCCTCCAAGCAACACCAAATCTTCAGCCTCAGTAATTAATAATTTATTATTATTTCTCTCTTATTTTCTTCTCTTTGAAGACACACAATTTATAGGGAGTGTAGAGAAAATTATTGGTGGAGAAAAAAATCAACTAAGGTAAGATCATGTCTATACAATTGGTAGCATGATCCAAGAATCATGCTTACTTTTTGACTATCTAACCATATCATTTAAGAAAAGCATTGGGGAAGATGTATGGAGGTGGCATGATCCGGGAATCAAGCTAACTTTTTGACAAATTTAAACAATCATGCTAGCTTTTTGACAATTTAACCAAATGCTTTAAATCATGCTAGCTTTCAAACAAAATGCTTTAAATCTTGTTTGCTAAATAATTTGAAAAAGATGCTTTAAGGTCATCAATGTGGGTCTTCTCTTTGTCCAATTAGTCAAATAATTTTGAAAGATGGTGAGAGTATATGGAAGATGGAAATGAAGTTGTCGGGAAATAATTTAGAGCAACTATTCATGAGTCAATTCATTGAGTGATAAAGTGAGTTGAAATGAGTTGAGGTGAGTCAAAGAAAATGGTTGACCCATGGGTTAATGGTCTTGGTTTGAACCAAATAAGTAATTGGGCTAAGAAGTGTTTGGATAAAAATTTTAGAAATTCTACATTAAACTCCCACATAGGGTGAAATTTAATCCGAAAAATTTTTCAACTAATTTTTTTTTTATTCCAAAAATTTTCAAATGCTCAATTTTCTAGATTTTTACTATAATAAATATCACTACCACACTTAAATAATTTAATTAAGGAAAAAAAATTCAGGTTATTACAAGTAAAGTGGTAAATTACACCTTCCTTCCCTTAACAATAATATTTTAAAATTAAAGAAACAAGTTACTATTTCTCAATATTTAAAAATTAACTTGCTTCTTTAATTTTAAAATATTATTAACATTAATTTCCTTATGTTAAATCTAATAAAAAATGTCAAAATAATATTTTGGGTGAATTTTGTATTTTATCCTTCATCATTTCATATCTTCATCAGTATTTTCACAAAGATCTCCAAATGTTTCTATCTTTACTTGGTTTTTTACTTGTTTTGAGGGATTTATGTAAAGAAAACTGACAAATATGTGAGAGCAGAAGAGATAAAATAGAAAAAATATCTAAAATTTTGATTGTTTTGACCTTTTTTTAAGTTTTAACAGTTGATTTAATGGAAATGAGTTAGTATTCACAACATTTTAAAATAAGAAGTTAAGTGTAATTTTTAAATGTTGAATAGTGATAAATTTAATTACCCAAATGTTAAGGAAAGATAGGTTTAATTTACCCTCAATAAAGTGTATAATAAATGTAAATAAGTTATTATGGTGGTGTTTGGATAGCAAAAAAAAATACTGTAAAAATATAAAAATTTGATGTAAAATTGTTATGTGGCAAAATTTAATTAGAATTTGATGTAAAAGTTATTAAAATTTTAGTATACCAAACACCTCCTACATATATTCAAGTTTAAAGTTGTGGCATCAAATTTAAAAAATAAATCGTTGTCCCAAGTGACTTCAAAAGAATGTTTTATTTTCTCTTAAATATTTACTGTGACATTTAATCTTACTGACAATTATTTTTAGATGGACGTGGGTTACGTAAAACCACAACCTAAAAAGTTATAACTTATTATGATAGGGAAGTTATTTCTATATAAAACTGGCTCAAATCAGGATCGAAATTTTTTTATGATTAAGGAAGTGCTTGGTAAATTAAAAAGATAAAGCTTTTTATAACTTTTGTTCTAACACTGTCATGTTTTATTTTTGAAATGAGTTGTATTTGGTAAAAATTTATAAAAGTTAAAGAAATTGATAAAAATTGAAGAAAATTAGAAAAAATTGGTAAAAATTAGTAGAAATTAGAGAAAGTTAGAAATTACTTTATAAAAAAAATTAGAAAATTTGAAGAAAGTTAAAAAATTAATAAATTTGTTAGAGAAAGTTTCTGCTCCAAACAGCTCCAAGTGAAGACTATAAATATGTATATATATATCGAGTATCAGTAATCATACAAAGTTTACCAAATTAACATTAAAAATAAACACATATTACATATCTCGGTCTTAGTCAATGGTCATCGGGTCATATACGAGTGCTAACATGGCTGGAAAGCAGGCTCGTAGACTTGCACAAAAAAGACTTGGCTGGAAAGCAGACTCGTAGACTTGCATAGGAGTTTCGCGGACTTGTTGAAAGGGTTTTCCATTCAATCTTTTTTGGTTTGAGTAAATTATCATGGAAAACGTTAATCCAAAAGCAGCCCCAAAGTGATAATTTTGACCTGTGATTTCAGTGCTTGCAGCAATCATCATTTCTGTTTCTTTGAACTCTCATCTCAATATAATTTTTATCTATCAATCCCTTAACCTTATTCATTAGTAAAAGAAAAATCGACTACTTTTACAACAAGTAGCCAGTTTCTTTTTTTTTTTTTTTTTCATATTATATGACCTTTTTGCTGTAAAAATATTATTTATTTATTTATTTATTTTGTAACTTTTAAGTCTGCTACTCACATTTATAAAAAGTAAATAAATTGTAAAAAGAAAATGCTTAAAAATAGAAAAAAAAAATAAAAAACAACGTATGTCTAGATCGAATTACTAAGGCATGAGAAATTATAAAATCTCTAACTCTATAACTTGATGTCTGATTTAGTGGGCGTGGCTTATTAGAAAAAATCATAAACTCTTTTTTTGTTTTGGTATTCAACGTAACTCGGCTTGGCTGAGGAACTTTGCTCGTTTCATAACTTCAGAAACCCATACAGGACATGTATTTTCATTCTGTTTAATTTTTCCAAATTTTAAGAATTTTTATGTATTTTTAAAAATGATATTAATATTCAAAAAAAAAAAAAACATTCATTAGAAATTCATATAGGACATGGATTATTTTTTTTATCCTTTTAATTTTTTCTAATTTTAAGTATTTTTATGTATTTTTTAAAATGATATTAACATTTAAAAAAGAAAAAAACCTTGAAAAAATCATATAATATGGTAAAACACTCTATAGTAATAATATATATATGTTGGGTTTAAACCAATTTTTCAACTTTAAAAAAGTTATAAGTTAATAGAAATGTAGCTATAAAAATTAATTTTTGACATAGATATCTTTAATAAAAGTTGTATGGGTAAATTACACATCCTTAAAGTTTTAGCATCAAATGTAAAGAATAAATCATTATCTCAAGTTACTTTAGAAAAATATTTTATTTCTATTAAATATTTATTGTGATATTTACATATTTTTTATTTTATTAATAATTATTTTTATATGGAGGTAAATTTTTCTAAGACTGAACCTAAAAAAATTAGAACTTACAACATATGAAGGTAATATAACAAGCTTGGTTTGAGATTTGAAAATTTTTTACAACTATGCGAAAGTTATAAATAAGTAAAAATAAATATATATTTTTTCTTAGTAAGTAAAAATAAATACATATTACATATCTCGGCCCTAGTCGCTGGTCGTTGGCTCATCCACTAGTGCTAACCACGCTGGAAAGCAGGCTTGTAGACTTGCAGAAGACTTGAGCTGGAAAGCAGAATTGTGGACTTGCATTATTGCATATGAGTCTAGCTGACTCGTAGAGAGTGTTTTCCATTCAGTCTTTTTGGTTTGAATAAATTTGCATGGAAAATGTTGACGCAAAAGCTAAAGGGCCCCAAAGTGATGATTTTCATCGGTTTATAGATTTCGTGATTTCCGTGCTTCTAACAATCATCATCTCCACTTCTTTAACTCTCAGCTTATTGTAATTTTAGTATATATTATAAAATATGGGACTCCAAGATAAGTGACATATCTATATTTGACATATTTTGAATATAAATATTTTTCGAATACATTGAAATATATATCAAACATGCCACATAGCGTATCTAATTAGTAGAAACTGCTAAAATTATAAAATCTCATCTCGTTTATTTTGAATTATATATTGAATTAGGGGCCTATTAGTGCCCCAATTTTTCTCAAAAAATTCCAAAAACTACAAAAATTTTCAAATTTATCCAATCAAATTTCACCATGTATTATTTTTACATTACATTAGTACCAACTTTGATTTTTTTGAGTACTCCAAATGCCCCCTTAATCAATAAACTAATTTTCTTATATGTGTGTGTGCGTCTTCATATTATATGCGCGCATATAACTTATAAAATATATAAAAAAATATTTTTTTTCTAACATATCCCTATCATGTTTGTTTCCTAATTTTTTAAAAGTCTTATCTTTGTGTTTGTACTTGTATCGTGTTCGTATCTCGTATTCATATCTATATTTCTCAAGTATATGTGATCTTAGTTACCCCTTTTTTAATTTACTAATAAATAAGGGGGAAAAAAAGAAATAAGGTTCTAGGTGTGTGAATTTGTTAGTAAACTTACAAATTTATAAATAGTTTAAGTTATGTTTGGAGTAAGGATTATGAAAAAGAAGAAATTGGAAGGGAAAAATGTGATTTAAAAATAAATACGCAACTGATTTAAAATTAAAAAAATAAACCCATGTATGCTAAAAAAATTATTTTTTTTACACAGGCATGTGAATTTTTATAATTTAAAAAATATATATAATTAACATGCTTAGAAGCTTTAAAACAACGTTAAATTTGGAAAAAAAAAAAAAAAGAAAACTAATATAAGACGAACAACTTGGCATAAAAAGCTGTTTACCCTTTGGTTTTTCAAACTAAACCTTAATTCAATTAATAAAAATGAAATAAAGTAATTCACATCTAGAAGAAGACCCTTTGTAGTTGTAGGAATGCAACAGTAGTTGGAAATTTTTGTAGTGTAACAAGGGAAGAAAGCTCTGCCTCCCTCTGAGAACAGTCAACTTCAAAGCCAAGTATATAACTTTCTTACTGCATCTTTCTGTCCCGTTTGCAGTATTCCTTCAATACCCCATCTTTAGAAAGTTGGTGAATTTGAAATTCTTAAGGTTGTATTTGGGATATTGGCACATGAAAATTCTATTGTGTCCATCCAAAAGCAACGACGAGCAAAAGGAAAATTTTTTGAACTGCAAGGGAAAAGAGTTTCAATTGCATCTGTCAAATTACATCATTTGTGTTATTTACATTCAAAATAAATAAATAAATAAATACAATAAATTGTAAGCAATGCTTCCAAAATGGGAAATTGAAATACTGGAGAAGAAAATTAACTTTTTTTAATCCATAAGTGGGTTCTGGGAAATAATGGGATCAATAGCTTTTTTACAGGTATATTTTTAGCTACAGTCGTAAAATTAACCAATCTATTCGAAATTTGCTCGAATTTAATTTGATCATAAGTTAGTTAAATTAACCCAGTGGAGGAATTGGCCACTAAAATTGTTAATTGAAAGGCTCGAAAACTCTCATCTTTACTAGTTTAAATATATCGGGAAATTTCCTTCATTGTTGAAACTATTTCCTAATAGAATTTTTTTTATGAAAATATTTCTCAAATTATTTCTCTTATTTCTATTTTATCTTCAAACTGTCAAATACACCTATTACATTATTAAATTATCCAATTTCATTCTATTTGGTCAAACACTAATTCTATCTATTAAAGTTAATGAAAAAAATTAACATGCGTGAGTCATGTGACTTTTTTTCACCCCAACCCGGAGGTATAATGGCCAATTCTTGTCTATTCTTCCGATCTGGTGCCAAAAAGTGTATATTTTTAAATATAAATTATGAATATAAATTATTAAAAATATATAATTTTGTGAATTTATTTTAAATTTTAAATATATATTTTGGATAGAACACCTTGTTTTAAAATATGTATTTTTAAATATAATTTTATGAATTTAAAATTATAATTTATATTCATAATTTTAATTTTAAAGATCTGAATTAAAAAGATATATTTAAAATTATAAATTATAAATATAAATTATAATTTTAGATTCATAAAATTATATTTAAAAATATATATTTAAAAAAAAGAATTCTATCTAAAACATATATTTAAAATTTAAAATAAATTCACAAAATTATATATTTTTAATAATTTATATTCATAATTTATATTTAAAAATATACACTTTTTGGTGCCAAATGGGAAGAACAAACATGGATTGACCATTGTACCCCTAGGGTGAGGTGAAAAAGGTCACAGTCCCTACAAATGATAATTTTTTCATTAACTTTAATGGATGAATTTAGCATTCAAACCAAATAAAACGAAATTCGATAGTTTGAGAATGTAATAGATGTGTTTGATACTTAGAGGACAAAATAGAAAAAAGATGAACAGTTTCAGGAATATTTTCATAAAAAAAACTCTTCCTAATACTCGTGATATGCACAAGGTTCTCGCAAGGTTCTCAATTGATCTCCGAATGGATCCTAATAATAGGAGAGAGCCAAATTTTTTGTATTTATTTCAGAGTTTTTCACAATTGGACTATAAATATGTGTTGTGCGCACTTGAACATGCCAAAAATAAAAAGATTTAATCGGATTTGAATAGTATCAATGTTGTAAATTATGTTGAATGTGAGTTTTGTACCTCAACGAAAATGAACTTTAAATTCGATGGACATTCAAAAGATCCAATAATGGTTCCAATAATGAAACTTATTGTAATACTAAATATTTTATTTTGATTAGTTATTGTGATTTTGGATCAATTTTATTTTGGGGCTTGAGTTGTTGTCCTATGTTGAAAATCCATTTCATTTTCCTAGGCCTAGTTGGGTTCAGAGTGGTTGTCGGGCAAGCGGATTCCTGGGACTCATTCCTATTTCTTTTCTATTTCCTTTTTGTTTCTTTTTCCTTCTATCTCTTTCTTTCCTTATTTTCGTTATTTTTTCCTTTCTTCTTTCTTGGATCAAGAATAGAATTGAGATCAAAATAATTTGAAGAATTGAGATTGAAAAAGCACAATCTGTGTAAGTACTCAATATGAGTAACGTTCAAAAGAACAATTCACCTTTAGATCTACAAATCTCACTTCAAAAATAGAAGCTAGGGTTTGTAGATCTAATAACTAAAAATTAAGTGAACAATCCACAATATGCATCAGATTGTCTACTAGGGAAACTCTTTTAAATCAAACTAAAGGAGAATAATCTTAGATCCTTAATGTGGATCAGACAAATAGTTTTACTATAATCAAAGGTTACAAGAAACTCACCCAAGATATTATAAGTTCACCAAATAAATTATCTTATTGATCTATTTATACCCAATCTCTCTTTACTTGATTGCTAGACACCCTCAATATGCGCTTTTTCCATGAAACTTCAACCCATTCCAACCATAATAGAGGTGCTCTCTCAATCTAGTAGACAACTCTAGATCTAAGATTCAAAAGTATATAATTTTCACCAAAGAAATCTGAACAAGAGGCTAGGAATCAAGATGGGTTTTTACCTCTTAAGTATTTTTCCTCTCAAGAATTGGATATAGATGAAGTTTGGGAAAAAGTGTTGGGGTTTCTAAAATATTCACGAGGTTTTTAACGGAGAGAGATCGATATAAATATGGGTTGTGTCACTGCTGCGAAAAACTGGGGCAAAAAAAAAATTGTATCCAAGTCATACTTTGTAATCTTTTAAGGCTATTAGTCATACCAAAAAAAAATATTGCTTTTAAGTCACATTAATGTGAAAAATTTTGGTATTTTAGTCACACTTTTGAGTGGGTCCCACGAGTTTGTTTTATATAATATGACTTAAATGCCCTTTTTTCTATAATTAACTGAGATGAAGTTGCCGAGAATTATAGAATCGAGAATCATATTTTTCGTTTTTGTTTCATTCCTTATAAATCGCGTGAACAAGCATGTAGTGAGATAAAAATATGTTAAAGGATTATATATGAATGAATACTTACGGATTACGCGAGTTTGTGCTGTGAGATTAACGTCAGTCGAAGGAATACATACGGATCTGGATTACACATTTGGGTGAGTTTGTGCTGTGAACGATTTTGGTCAGTCATGTCTTCGAATTTGATACTGCTATGTAAGTTTGGCATAGAGACTTTTGTAGTCAATTTGAATTATGAAATGTCATTTTCAGATTTTGCGTTAAAGGTGTGTGAGAATTGGTCGAGTTTGAATTTGGAAAATGTGTCATTTAGTTACTCAATCCATGAACATCCTTCATGTTTTCTGAGAAACGATGTTGATTTTAAAAATATGATGATGTTGGCTCGTATGGTTGGTTTGTGTTATATATCGATTGATGTTTTTTTAGGCGATTTGAACATAGTACCGATCCAAAACAGTACCGGTACTGTTTCCAGCAATTTCGGTACTGTTTCTAATAGTGTGCCAATTAGTGATGCTGGTACTGGTCTAGATTTGTATGATGATTCCTGTGATGTTGATGTGTATCGTAGTTCAATTTCAAGCCGTAAGGATAAACCATTGTTGTGTTCTAATTGGTCGTCATTAATATTGAGAGTGGGACCGGAATTTGTAATGATGACATTTAGACAAGTTTGTTGTCGTGTTTATTGATGACATTCTATTTTATTCTCAATCAGAAGGGGAACATGAGGAGCATTTAAGAGTTGTACTTCAGACCTTGAGAGATCACCAACTCTATGCTAAATTGAGCAAGTGTGAGTTTTGGCTCAAAGAGGTGAAATTTCTCGGGCATGTTGTTTCTGGGAATGGAGTTGCAGTTGATCCGTCCAAGGTTAAGGCAGTTATGGATTGGCAAAGACCGAAGACAGTTTTTGAGATTCGAAGTTTTCTAGGTTTGGCAGGGTATTACCGAATATTTGTCCGTGATTTCTCGAGGTTAGCCGGGCCGATGACTAGGCTGACTCGAAAAGGGGTCAAGTTTATTTGGGATGAGAAGTGTGAACAGTCTTTTCAGGAGTTAAAGAAGAGGCTAACTACTGCACCAGTACTTGTGATTCCTGAGAGAGGATTGGGTTATTTAGTTTATTGTGATGCATCCAAGGAAGATTTAGGCTGTGTGCTGATGCAGGATGACAGAGTAGTAGCTTATGGGTCTAGGCAATTGAAGACTCATGAGTGTAACTACCCAGTACATGATTTGGAGTTGGCAGCAATTGTCTTTGCTCTAAAAAGCTGGAGACACTATTTGTATGGTGAAAAGTTTGAGGTATTTTCTGACCACAAGAGTTTGAAGTATCTTTTCACACAGAATGATCTGAATTTGAGGTAGAGGGGATGGATGGAGTATATGGAAGACTACGATTTTGAGCTTCAGTATCACCCTGGTAAGGCAAATGTGGTTGCTGACGCACTTAGTCGAAAGACTCGGGGTACTTTAGCAGGTCTTTTCGTGCAAGAGTGGGAAATGATGAGAAGCCTTAGTGAGTTTGATCTGGAGTTGCAGGAAGATGAAGGTCATGCTATTTTGTGTGCCATGGCTACTCAGCCAATTCTATTGAGTCGTGTGATAGAAGCTCAGGGGACTGATGTTGAATGTGAGGCAATTCGAGCTAAGTTGTTGAGTCCTGATGAGATGCCAGAATGGGTGATTGGTAACGATAACGGTTTGAGGTATTTGGGGAGACTTTTCGTGCCCATCTTTGCTCGAGATATAGTTTTAAAGGAATACCATCACTCTAAATTTGCAATACATCCTGGAGGTACTAAGATGTACCACAACCTGCGCCGTCAGTTCTTTTGGGCAGGTATGAAGAAGGATGTGGCAGAGTTTGTGAGTAGGTGCCTTACTTGTCAGCAAGTTAAGGCAGAGCACCAGAAACCAGCGGGTCTCTTACAGCCTTTGCCAGTGTCAGAGTGGAAGTGGGAGAACATTACAATGGATTTTGTTTCTAGCTTACCGAGATCACTAAAGGGCCATGATACTATTTGGGTGATAGTGGATAGGTTGACAAAGTCGGCTCACTTCTTGCCGATTCGGTTGACCGACTCTATGGATGTCTTGGCTAAATTATATGTCAAGGAAATTGTATGGTTTCATGGAGCTCCTGTATCCATTGTCTCAGACAGGGATCTGCGTTTTGCTTCTCGGTTTTGGCAAAGCCTCCAAGTGGCCATGGGGACAGAATTGTTGTTTAGTACTGCCTTTCATCCTCAGACTGATGGACAGTCAGAACGTACATTTCAGATCTTGGAGGATATGCTCAGGGCATGTTTGCTTGATTTTCGTGGCAGCTGGGAGAACCATCTTCCTTTGATTGAATTTGCGTATAATAATAGCTACCAGTCGAGAATTGGGATGGCTCCTTTTGAAGCTTTGTATGGTAGACCATGCAGATCTCCTATTTGTTGGGCTGAGGCTGGAGAAACTGCAATTGTTGGGCCTGAGTTTGTGAAAGAGACGACTGAGAATGTCAAACTAATTCGACAGAGACTGGAGACAGTAAGGAGCCGTCAAAAGAGCTATGCTGATAAGAGGCGAAGACCATTGGAGTTTGAGCTAGGAGACCATGTGTTGTTAAAGGTTTCACCACGGAAGGGTCAGTTTCGTTTTGGGCGCAGAGGGAAGTTGTCCCCGAGATATATTGGGCCATTTGAAGTTTTGGCTAAGGTTGGAGAGGTGGCTTATCGTCTTGCTTTGCCACCGCAGCTTTCAGGAGTACATGAAGTGTTTCACGTGTCTATGCTTAGAAAGTATAACCCGGACCCTTCACATGTATTAGATTGGACTGAGCTTGATGTTGACTCAGATGTGACATATGAGGTGAAACCGGTGGAAATTTTGGACTCTAGGGAGCAAGTGCTTCGAGGGAAGACTATTCCCTTAGTTAGAGTGTTATGGAAGCATCGTGGTATTGAGGAGTCGACTTGGGAGCGAGAGGCAGATATGCGGAGTAGGTATCCAGAGTTGTTTCTTTAATTTTCTTTTCTTTACCTCCTAAATTTCGAGGACGAAATTTTTGTAAGGGGGGTAGGATGTAATGACCCGAATTTTTAAATTTAATTTAGTTATTATATATATTTATTCAGTGAATTTATTTCGTTATTTAAATTTAATAATTTATAATTTTTGTATTTAATTTTAAGTTGTGTTTAAAAAGATTAATTTTTTTTTGGGTGATTGGTGTAATTTTTCTAAACCTATGGGGAGTAGGAAATTAATTAGTTATTTAGGGTTAAAACTCTTCTTTTATAAATATATATTGCTATATTTATTTTTTTAATAAAATCCTAGATAGAGAGAGAACCAAAGGGGAGGAAACATTGCCGCTGCGGAGAGAAAAAATTTGCTGCCAAGTTCAAGAGGTAAGGGGACGGAACTTCTATCTGTTTGTTTGTGTATGTGTATGTAAAACATATACATATACATAGCAATTAATTGTTTGTCTTTTGGATAATCTCGTTCGGCGTGAAAAAAAAAAACAAACGAAGTTGGGATGTTAAAATATGCTTGGCAGGAGGTTTTGATGTTTTGTATACATATATATATTTATATTATAGGAATGGTGGCCGGTTAGTATACATATATATGTAAATATTATATATAAAAAAAAAAAGTTGATGGTGGATTGATCACATGGATGATAAATTGATTAATGGACTCTCCTGGGTAATGATTGCATATATATATATATATATATAATGTTCTTTTAAGTGAACAATTGGCATGTTTAGGCTCCAATAGGTAATGTTGAACTTGCTGGAACATTTGTTGAATCAAATCAAATACACTATTTATCCTTTATGTATTTTGTCTTTATATGCAATTACATTATAATTCTATTAGTTTGATATTAGCTTCATCTTTACATACAATTAATCTCACCAACGTGACACTTGTGTGTTGTGTGCATTGTTGTGCGTGGACACTTCCGTTTTAACCATATATTAGTTTGTTTAATTTCATGCTCTGTATTAGCTTATTGAATATTGCTTTTCATTAAATACCGAAAACGTGACATTGCCTGTTAGATGAGATATATGTTAGTGTTTTTGATGTGTTGATGAATTGAGGAGTGATAATGCATAAAACTTAAGGCAAGAAGAATTTATTTAATGTGGTTATAAAATAAAATTTAATAATATATTTTATTTAGATTGAGAGGTACTGAAAATATCGGGTATACGTACCCAAGGGTTGAGAGTCCCAAAACCCGCGCGGGGTTGGTTATCGATTCCAGTAGGCTAGTAACCTACAAACGAGCAGATGCCTAAGGATGGCATATTACATTCCTAAGGTTTTGGCCTAGGAAGCAGACACCGAAGGATGGTGTATATTGGTTGGGTTCTATTTCTACGGGACAACCAAGCAGACATCAATGAATGATGTATATTGGTTGGGTCTTATTTCTACGAGACAACCAAGCAGCAGTACCTTGAAATTAAATTATTTTTCTTTAATGTGTTGTGTGGTGTAGAAACACAAATAAATTGTAATGAAGAGAGATAAATGAATAAATTTAAGTTCTTATTTGAAATTACTACTTGTGCGTGTTTGTTTCACTTAGTAGCATGTTAGGACATACTGCATTTATTATATTATTATTAGGGTTCCGAGCACACGTGGTATTAGTGCTAAACCCCTTATAGCTTGCGATGTAGGTAATGATTTTGAGTCACGCGCTGGACCTACTCACCATGGAAATTAGTAATTTATTTATTTGTTTTTTATTTAATTTCATTAGAATTTTATTTAGAGAATGGTTTTTAGTGAATTGTAATAAGTCTCTGTTTGTGAGGTTATTATGAATTATTTTATCTAGCTTTGAGAGAATATTTGGACTTTGCCTTTGGAGCTTATTGTTTGGTTGACTTTGACTAAGGCATTTATTTAAATTTAAAGTTTAGTTTTAATTATTTTTATTTTCATTGCTCTATAGTGTGGGTTTATGGCTCTGATGTGGGACAGGGAATGTTATTTAATGTTGTGTTTCTTTTGTTCACATACTCGGGTTGTGAAACCCGGGGCGTGACAAATTCGTAGGAGGTATTGATGAGTTTTATGATGCAATTTGTCGATATGCTACAGAGGTTGGCTTTGAATTTTTGTATGAGAGGAATAACAAGGATAGAGTCGAAGTTGTTTGTGCAAAAAAGTTCGCTGAAGGGTGTCTGTGGTCAATTGTTGCATCGTTATCAAAAGTTAATCATAATTTTTACATAAGGAAATTCAACAATGTTCACAGTTGTGGTCCGACAATTATTAAGGATAGGTCTAAGAGGATGAGCAGGAAATTTGTGGATAAGTTGATTGTTGATCAGGTAGCATTAAAACCTTCAATGTCGCCGGTCGATGTTATTATATTTTTTAAAAACAACTATGGCATGGAAATTAAATATGATAAGGCTTGGAGTGCTTTAGAGAAAGCCAAAGACATGATTTATGGTGAGTATGCTGATTCGTTTAATCACTTAAGTTGTTATGTCAAGGTTGCAATGGATCTTAACCCAGGTAGTCATATTGTGTTGGATGTGGATGACAATACAAGCCGGTTTAGACGGTTGTTTGTATCATTTGGGGCTAGTATATGTGGATTCAAATATTGTAGGCCTATCATTTTTATTGATGGTACTTTCTTAAAGTCACGTTTCAAGGGTATTCTGATGGCAGCTACTGGCAAGGATGCGAATAATGGTATGTTAATGTTCATAATTTTGTGTGGTACTGTTTTTATGCGGTACTGTTTTATTATGTGGTACTGTTTGTAGTAAGATGTAGTATCATATAAACACAGTACCAAATGTATCTAGTATTCAAAGACCACAAGTATACCATACAAAGAATGGTACTATTTTTATGTGGTACTATTTTTGTGCAGTACTGTTTTATTATGTGGTACTGTTTTAAGTAAGATGTAGTATCGTATAAACACAGTACCAAATGTATCTAGTATTCAAAGACCACAAGTATACCATACAAAGAATGGTACTGTTTTTATGTGGTACTGTTTTATTATGCGGTATTATTTTTAATTCGGTATTGTTTTTATGTTCATCTGCAGGGTTATTCCCATTGGCATTTGCTGTTGTTGATTCAGAGAATTTCAATAATTGGTCTTGGTTCCTTGGTCATTTGCGTGAGATATTGAACCCCTCTGAAGATTTTACATTTATTTCCGATAGAAATCCTGGATTGATGGAATCTTTGCCAATTAAGTTTTCTATATGTCATCACTTTTTCTGTCTACAACATTTGAAGAACAATTTAAGAGATAAATTAAGTCGTGGTAACAGATCTAATGGATCCCGTGAATACATTGTGAACTTGTTTTGTTAGTGTGCTTATGCTCCCACAGTTGCAGCATTTAAAGAGAAGTTAGATGTTTTGAAGAGGGAAGGGGGTGCAATTGTTGATAACTTTTTGAGTGGATTGCTTGTGCAAAATTGGACTAATACGTATTCTTATAGTAGAAGGTATGGTGAGATGTCTTCAAATTCCATTGAATCTTTTAACTCATGGATTCTTGATGCAAGAAATATGCCAGTGGCACATTTGGTGGACAAGATAAGGGTTAAATTAATGGAATGGTTTGCCATAAGAAAGCTCGATGCTGCAAAGTGGAATGGTGTGCTATGTCCAAGAATGGAAGAGAAGTTTAATGCTTATTGATGCTGGTAGAACATGGACTATCAAGATGTGTTCAGATAGTATTTATGAAGTATTTTCTAATCCTTCAACAACTATTGATTTGGTGAATTGTACATGTTTTTGTTATGATTGGCAAATTTCTGGTTTTCCATGCTCTCATGCATTTGCTGTTATTGGGAGGATTAACAGACCTTTGAGTGAGTTTGTTGATGAGTGAGTTTGTTGATGAGTACTTTCATGTTGATAATTACAAATTGGCATATGAAGGTGTGATTGTTCCAATACCAACAGATATAATCCAAGAGTTTGCAGATTGTAATAGTTCAATATTACCTCCAATAACACGGAGACCAGTTGGAAGGCCGAAGAAGCGTAGGATTAGATCAACTGGTGAGCTTATATGAAGAATTCATTATGGTCGTTGTGGTCACATGGGCTCTCATAATAAGAAGACTTGCAAAGAGCTGTTGAGTTGAATTGTTTTTTTTTTTTCCCAAAATTATGCTGTGAAAAAGTCTATTATTGTTTGTTTGTTATGGGACTATTTTTGAATTAATAATGAAAATGAATATGTTTCAATCTATTTTGTGATAGTTATTTATTCAGCGATATTCGTTTTAATGTTGGTATTGAGAATGACAGTGGTATAAAACAGTACCGGTACTGTTTATATTAATACCGGTACTGTTTGTAATAGTGTATCAATTTTAGATTTGCAAACAGTACCGTTATCATTCTTATATTTAAAGGATATAAAAATTTGTTGGTGACAGTAGTTGTAAGTGTTTTCACAAGTAAACTTCAGTTGCAATACATTGGTATTGAGATACTCCATACAAACAGTACCAGTACTGTTAATATTAATACCGGTACTGTTTCCAATAGAGTATCAATCGGCACTATTTGTAGCACTATCAACATCACAAGAATCAACATCCCAAGAATTATCATACAAATCGCAAAAACCATGACTATTTATGTTAGCACAAATAGTACCATTAACTGAACATTGACTATTTGTATTAGCATAAACTGTACCATTCAATTTACAAGAAAAAAATGTTGAATATACAAGTATGTTGTTAAAAAGAAACAGAGTGTGCACTAATACTGTTTTAATTACAATCACAATGGTTGTACATCACTAATGGACAGAAATTGTGATAGCATCTTTGCTCTGTAAGCTTGTACAGCTTTTT
Source organism: Vitellaria paradoxa (assembly GCA_019916065.1). Taxonomy (NCBI): domain Eukaryota; kingdom Viridiplantae; phylum Streptophyta; class Magnoliopsida; order Ericales; family Sapotaceae; genus Vitellaria; species Vitellaria paradoxa. The sequence goes on along the minus strand of JAINTL010000106.1, from coordinate 12,138 downwards.
CTGAAAGTATCGGTTCAAGTGGTTCGTCATTTGATATGCATTGTATTACGTAGCACACCATTAGCCCACAGTCAACACTGCACACAAGATGTTATAGGTTGTAAGAATTTAGTTAGAGGTGTTCAACAAGTTGCATGAATAAAAAAGGGTGTGGCTTACGTTGTAGATCCTTGTTGTGGGCAATTTGCTACAGAAACAATTAGGTATTCGAATTCCGTGCTGGTATGTTCAATGTTTTTTGTTATTGGATCATTGAGGTATTGGTCTTTAAGTTTCGATATATTCCACATACTCTTTCTGATACAATGTGACAAATGTGAAAACAGTATCAGTTTTAATAAACAGTACCGGTACTGTTGTAAATAGTAGAAAAGAGTACCAATGAAATTATGTATAAAATTTACACATAGAATCTTACCACTTTCCTTGCATCCTCAAGATACACATCTTTGGAATTTGCTCTACGTGGTTTCATGGAATTATAATGTGTCCATGTCCGCGTGTCTCTATCCAATACCAAAAGGGTCCAATGGTTGGGATCAACAGGGATTCTCGTTCCACTTGTATTCAAAGGGAATACAAGTAGTCTGTATGTATCAAATAGTTGCAGCTTTTGATCAATATGAGTTTCTCGGGTTGTATAATGTCTGTCAAATACCACAAATGTCTGCAACAATAAAAAATGCAAGTTGTCAGATATGCATTTTTTTTTGTACAGTTGTGTGAAATAATTAAGAGAACAACACCATTACAGGCAAAAAAATGTCACATATCCAACGTATTGCTAACAGTACCACATGGATGAGAACACCACATGCTTGCGGTACTATTTCTCGTAAGATGCATGCTCTCACAAAAACAGTACCGAATGATTGTAGTATGCCAACAGTAATATGAAAATAAAAAAGAAATCTCATATCCATCGCATGGCTGACAGTACCATATGGATGACAGTACCACATGTATACGGTACTATTTTTTGTATAAGATGAATGCTAGTTGAAAAACAGTACCAAACGATTACAATATGCAAACAGTACCAGATGAATGCTAGTTGAAAAACAGTACCGAATGATTATAGGTATGTAAACAATACCAGATGAATGCTAGTTGAAAAACAGTATCGAATGATTATAGTATGCAAACAATACCACGTAACTAAAAAAGAAGTCAAATCCATGCCATTTGCTGATAGTACCACATGGTCGAGAGTACCACATATATGCGGTACTATTTCTTAAAACATTTATGCTCTAGAAAAAGAGTACCAAATATATATAGTATACAAAAAGCACAATTAAACACAAAACGAGGTCACATATCTTACCTAACACAAACTGATGAAGTATAAGCATCTTTTGGGGAAAGTGCTGTGGACTGATTCTTGTTGTGTTGATTCCAGATAGCGTGCATGACAGTCAATTAGCTGGGCAAATATTGTGATTAGTAAATATCAGATTAATTTGTTGAATTTAAGAAATAGTCAACATACTGTATTAATTCTGTAGAAATATAAGTTAATCATATATGCCTACCATATTTGATATACTTTCATTTGCTATGAGGTTGTAGATATCATCAATGTTGATCATGCAGAGTAGTTCATTTGGTACAGCCCAAACAGTTGCACTGTGTTGTGTGTATATAGTGAGCAGTGAGATGTCAACAAGATCAGCCAAAAAAAAAAAAAACAACAACAACATGAGTTAAGTTTAAAATGTTTATGTTAACAGTACCAGATACAGGAATAACAGTACCAATTATTGTAAAAAAGAGATAACAGTACCAGATGATAGCAAGTAATTTTTTTTATAATTGACAAGTAATAAAAAAGAAAGAGTTAAATATTGTCTTACGCTTTCCCCTCATTATCAATGAGTTTTAAGATCCGTTCCTTTTCTATGTCTGATAGATGTGTGTTTTGTTGAAAAATTGAAATAATCTGCTTCAGTGGAGGTTGCTTGGGCTCGGATTGATGTGTAGACAGTTGTAGAAGATCAATGTCTATAACGTCAGATTCTATATCTTTCGGGACAACTACTGCAGTGTCTGCCTTTTATTTTTTGGCAACCTTCTTTTTACCACTGTATATGAACTCAGGATCTCTTTTCTTTTGGCCTTTTTTGTCCTTGAGCCTTTTGTACATTGAAGGTGGTTCGTTTGCAGCTGGAGTTTGTTGTTCATTGGTATCCGACTTCTTTGGCCTTCTAGTTGCTGCATGTTTCTGCGTCACCTGGTGGACGCTAGATTCGACAAGTTTAGACCTTAATAATTCAACAATTGCATTCACACTATCAAGTTCTTCCTTCAGGTTTGTGTTTTGCAAGTTGAGATTTTCATTGTCAAGGAACAACTTTGTCAGAATTTCATCATTTTCTGCTATTTGCTTCTCCAATTCAGCAATTTTATCATCTTTTTCCTTGACTTGTTGCTCCAGCTCTTCTATTTGTTCACGGTTCAAAATTGATAAAACTGAAGCAACTGGATCATTGTTTTGCTGAACTGATACTGTTTCTGCTGACGTAGCCTTTCTTACCTCTTGTTCCAGTTCCTCTTGTTCTAGTGCCTCTTGTTCTGGTGCCTCTTGTTCTGGGACTTTTTCTGCTATTTTGTCTGGTAAGGTGCCTTCATCAGATTCTGGTATTGTTTCTGGAAGAATTTCAGCTGTGACAAAGGGAAAAGTACCAGATTGATCGAGTTCAGGAGTTTCTAGGTTATACTCAACGGCAGTACAAGACACCTCTTGTTTTCGCTCGCTTTTAGTTGTCTTGTTTAAATACACTATGTTTGTCTTCAGTTTTTGAAGAATGTCAGAAATTAGTAATTCATCATCACTTATTTTTTCTGACCCAATGATGTATTTTTCTGTTTCTGTTCTTTCATCATCATCATCATCATCATCAAGATCAGGTACAATTACCTGATATTTTGTTCATCAATTATAGAATTCATTAGTATATCCATGAATATATTTTGAATCTAGAATGATTTTATTTATCAGATGCAAACAGCATCATGAAACACAAAAAGAGGTGACAAATACAAATAATAGTTGACAGTACCACACGAATGACAGTACTACATGCATGCGGTAATGTATTGAATAGAATGCATGCTAATTGAAAAACAGTACCGAATGTATCTAGGATTCAAACAGTATCATGAAACACAAAAAAACAGTATCGCATACATGAAACAAAAAAAAGAGGTCAGAAATGCAAAGAATAGCTGACAATACCACATGTATGCGGTACTGTTTTTTGTATAAGATGAATTCTATTGGAAAAACAGTACCGAATATTCTTAGCATGCAAACATGATTTATTTTATCAGAAATAGTACCTGATTTTTATTCAACTTTTTGAGATTTATTGTTTTCAATGCATTGGACAATGGCTTGAGATCCTAGACTAGACATCTAGGTGTTGCACTCTTTTGTACTTGTTGGACCAAAGTGGTGTGCTCACAGATCCAGTACTGCATCATTTGTTAGGGCTGATTAGTTGAATGAAGTTTATAAGACAGTACTAACATATAATATAGAATATGATATGAAAAGGTTATCGGCAATATCATGACATAGCCTGCAACAATTTTGTTTCTAGAATCTGAGCACAAACTGTTCTCTAAGAATTCCAGTATATGTGCACTCCAGTTGTATTAGCGGATTTGATCCAAATTTTCAACCAATATGGTGTAGTGCAACAACAATGAATGTCCTTCGTTAGGACAAATAACGTTGCTAAATAGAACAGTGTCAAAAGTCTTGCAACATCTTCTCTGCTAATGCATATTTGCTCTTCAGCAGCCTGCCGCAAAGCATCCGATATGTTCTGTTTCTTAATTCGTCGCAATCCAGAGAATCTACGAGAGATGAATTCAGTGCCTGGCCTTGCGATTTTTTTGACATTGTCTATCAGTTGTTCACCATCTTCTATTCCAAACATTGTTCGCAACTCTCTCTCTGATGCGAAGCTTTATTCCACCTAAGTTGAAAGCTTGGGACTGTGGGTCAAATGTTTTGATGATTGTTTCCACATCAACATCGCTTTTCCTTGAGTAATCTTTGTTAATTTCACAGTTTAAAATAGTGAGGATGAGCTTCCAAAATGGAGAATGTTTAAGATATACATGGTGTGCTTTTGTCAAGTTGATGGTTTCAACTTCATTAATGACTGAGATTAAGTTCGAACGGTACTGGATGTTCACCATGTTTGATTTTGTATGAGTGTGATTGCAACACCTGTAATTCATAACATTTGTTTTCTGTTAGAGATAAAATGTAAGCTCAGCTAGATACAGTACCACATCTATGACAGTACCGCATGTATGACAGTACCACATCATGCGGTACTGTTTCACAAAATATGCTTGCTTTGCAAAAACAATACCGAATGATTATATCATGCAAAAAGCACCATTAAACAAAGAAAAGAATCACACATCCAATGAAATGAATGACAGTACCGCATGTATGACAGTACCATAGTCTGCGGTACTATTTTGTTTAGGATGCATGCTCGTTCAAAAATAGTGCCGCATGACTCTATCATGCAAACATCATATTTAAACACAAAAATAGTTTACACATCAAACGAATGACACACAATACCGCATGTATGACAATACCATAGTCTGTGGTACTATTTTGTTTAGGATGCATGCTCGTTCAAAAATAGTATCGCATGACTCTATCATGCAAATATCATATTTAGACACAAAAATAGTTCACATATCAAACGAAGGACAGACAGTACCGCATGTATGACAGTACCATAGTCTGCGATACTGTTTTGTTTAGGATGTATGCTCGTTCAAAAATAGTATCACATGACTATATCATGCAAACATCATATTTAGACACAAAAATAGTTCACATATCAAAAGAATGATAGACAGTACCACATGTATGACAGTACCATAGTCTGCGGTACTGTTTTGTTTAGGATGCATGCTCGTTCAAAAACAATACTCCATGACTCTATCATGCAAATATCATATTTAAACACAAAAATAGTTCACATATCAAACGAATGACCGACAGTACCGCATGTATGACAGTACCATAGTTTGCGATACTGTTTTGTTTAGGATGCATGCTCGTTCAAAAACAGTACCGTATGACTCTATCATGCAAACATCATATTTAAACACAAAAATAGTTCACATATCAAATGAATGACCGACAGTACCGCATGTATGATAATATCACATGTCTGCGGTACTATTTTTTTTTATGATGCATGCTCGTTCAAAAATAGTACCGCATGACTCTATCATGCAAATATCATATTTAAACACAAAAATAGTTCACATATCAAACGAATGACCGACAGTACCGCATGTATGACAGTACCATAGTCTGCGGTACTGTTTTGTTTAGGATGCATGCTCGTTCAAAAACAGTACCGCATGACTCTATCATGCAAACATCATATTTAAATACAAAAATAGTTCACATATCAAACGAATCATCGACAGTACCGCATGTATGACAGTATCACATGTCTGCAGTACTATTTTTTTTTATGATGCATGCTCGTTCAAAAACAGTACCGCATGACTCTATGATGCAAATTTCACATTTAAATACAAAAATAATTGCAAATATCAAAAGAATGACAGACAGTACCGCATATATGACAGTACCACATGTTTGCGGTACTATTTTGTTTAGGATGCATTCTCATTCAAAAACAGTACCGCATGACTCTATCATGCAAAAAATAATACCGCATGACTCTATCATGCAAACTTCACATTTAAACACAAAAATAGTTGCAAATATCAAAAGAATGACTGACAGTACCGCATGTATGACAGTACCACATGTCTGCAGTACTGTTTCATATTAGGCTATTGTAAAAATAGCAACGAATATACGTTTTAGGAGAAACTAAATACATAATACAGTACCACAAAACTTGTTATTAGAAAGATAATCGAAAACCCTAAATAGTACCACACAATAAATATTCAAACCCTCGATATGTGTTTTATCGAAAAATCCTAAAGAGTACCTTTAATCGAAAATAGTACCTGTTTATTGCGGAGGACTGTAGTGTGTGGATTTGCTCGGCGAAAAGTTAGGGATCGATTGAGCCTTTATTTGGAAGAAGTTTTGATTAGTTTTCAGATGATTTGTGACGAAGTTGGAAAGTCGCGGAACGTTTCCGATAAAACAGGGGAGTTTCAAATAACAGGTTTTGTGAGTGAAAGATGCGCGGGGTCCTTTTTTGTCTTTTCATTGCAAATATGACTTATTCACAATCAATTTTTAAGGGTATGACTTAAATCCTTAAAAGTCCATAAATTGTGACCGGCCTCCAAAAATCCAAAAAAAAAAAGTACCAATCTTGGACTGGTCATGGGCATGGGCAGCTTGTGAGACATTTTGATTTTTTTGCTTTTCTAACAAATTGATCTCGTGGGCACGTCACAGATTGGCTACGTGCATGATCTACCTGTGGCTGAAACATATAATTATTTGAAGTTCGACCCATCAAACTATTCAATCTTTAATTAATTTAATCTCCTTTTTTCTTTTGTCCATGAACATTTAAAGTATTCAAACATCCTTTGATTGATGTTCACTCACTTATCTTGATTTTCACGACTCATTGGATGATGTTGTGATATTCTAAACTCTTACAAAATAAAACTTACAAATAAGTTCTATGCAATACACTAACAGAGATAATTGATTGAAGTTGGTCATGGTAATTTTTCAAATAAATTAATTCAATCCTCGTAAAACTTCTTAAGAGAACTATCTTTCCTTAAAGCAACCAATGATCACACCAAGTTGAGTATTAGGGTGTTTAAGCTTTTTTGTTAAGGTTTTTGGTAAACTCAAGGCAAACTTTATGGTGACTCAAGAATAAGACCCTCTAGCTCAGCTAGATTGGTTGGAATTGATCTATCATACACTTTGTGCGAGTATTGGAAGTATTTGAAGGCTTGTTCGTGACTTTATTATTTGTTGGTGAAGGTGGTGATGATCTTCTTGTGCAAAGAGACTTTGTTGTGTGTCAACAAAGTGGTTTTTCTATTTGTTTGATATGTCAAAGGGTTCAATAACATAACTGAGGTGTCACTTGATTCGTTGGTTGATACTTTGTAACTGAGGCATGCGTTGCTTAATAGTGGAAAGCTTTTGGATCCCATAGTTTTTTTTTTTTTTTCCTCAAAGGGCTTTCAATGTAAAATCTCATGTGTCATTCTTTTTTATTGTTCCATAGTTATGAGATAGATTATTATTGTCAATTATTCACACTAGTATACAGTTCAAAATTTCAAGTGATATTAAAGCAGTTCCGTCTAAGAATTCATATTCACAAAGATGAGACCCTTAATTACTAGTGTGAGGGAGTAGAGAGAGTACGACAGGACTTTAGAAAATGAAAGACACTGTTTATAAAATTAATTCTTTCCTTTCTTTCACAAATTTCATGATTCTTCCATTTATTTTACGTTATAACAACCAGCAAAAATGATAATTTTTTTGAATCTATTCTCTTTCGTTTCAGTTCTACAAACACCAAATAAAGGCTAAAAGTTTCTTATAAAAAACAAACTCGCAAATTGAACACAAAATTGGTACACGCGCGTCATACGAGGGAATAACTATTGTATTGAATTAGTGTCTTCGATACTGTACCTAACTTAACTTAATTTTTGATGGGTAGTTTAATGTTTGGCATAATAAAAATTAGAAGTGTGCAAAATCAAACTTAAACAAAAAAAGTTGTAATTTTTAATTACTCAGTTCAATTAATTTGATTATCAGTTTGATTTTAGTTATTTTTTAGACCTAAAATTAGGTCCGATTCTAATTCTTATATATGAAGGATCGAAATAAGTGAAAATCGAATTAGAAATAAATTAAAAATTAGATAAATATAAATATATAAAATATTAATTATATATAATAATTTCATATAGAAACAAATTAGAAATTATATATTTATATATATAATATGATTTTGAATAATATAATAATAATAAATGTATAAAAACAAAAAAAAAAAAAATAGATATTTATACATATAAAAAGATTTTAAATTGATACATTTTTTACCAGAATCAAATGGAACTATTTCAGTTATTTTAGTTTTGAGTAATTCAATTTTTGGTTCAGTTTGATTTTTTTTTTAACGATAATCAAAAAAATTCCAATAATTCTAGTTGAACAAACACTACATGACTACGTACATGCCTGATTTAATGGGCATGGGTTATTAGAGAAAATCATAAATTCTTTTTTTTTTTTTTTTTTTTTTTTTCTGGTATTCAACATATTTGCTGAGGAACTCTGTTCGAGTTATATCTTCAGAAACCCATACAGGACATGGATTTTTAATCTGTTTGTAATTTTTCTAAATTTTAAGTATTTTTACTTATTTTTTAAAAACGATATTAGCATTAAAAAAAAACTTTCATTAGAAATTCATATAGGACATGGATTTTTTGATCCGATTGTTATTTTTCTAATTATTATAATGTAGGGATTAAATCAATTTTACTACTATAAAGATGATAAAATTTAATGGAAATGTAGTCGTAAAAATTAATTTTTTATATAGATATCCTTAATAAAAAAATGTATGGGTAAAATATACATCCACAAGCTTAAAGCCGTGACATCATATGTAAAAAATAAATCATTATCTCAAGTAACTTTAGAGAAATGTTTATTGTGACGTTTGCATGTTTTTTATTTTATTAATAATTAAGGGAAGCAAATTTTTTTAAGAGGAGATCTAAAAAATTAACGCTTATTAAGATATGAAGGTTATTTTTACATATAATTAGCTTAAATTTAGATTATTATTTTTTTAAGAATAAGTGAAAGTTATAACTATATATAGAGTATTATTAATGATATACTGTTTTACCAAATTAACATTAAAAATAAATATATGGTCTCAGTCACTGGTCAATGGATCATATACTAGTGCTAACCTAGCTGGAAAGCAGGCTCGTTGACAGACTTGTGCTGGAAAGCAGACTTGTAGACTTGCACAGGAGTCTTACAGACTTGTAGAAATCTTTAAAATTATAAAATTAATTACATCTCTCTTATTTTCTTATGTTACGTATATTGAATTATGTATTAAACTAATAAATTAACTTCCATACACATATCTGTGTTATATGCGCACTTATAACTCATAAAAATATATAAAAATATATATTTTTATGACGTATTTATGCTATATCCATTTCTTAATTATATATAATAATTTCATACAAAAATAAATTAGAAATTATATATTTATATATATAATATGATTTTGATAATATAATAATAATATATGTATAAAAACTAAAAAAAAAAAAAGATATTTATACATATAAAAAGAATTTCAGTAGATTCATTTTCTACTAGAATCAAACCGAATTATTTTGGTTACTTCAGTTTTGAGCAATTCAATTTTCGGTTCAGTTTTAATTTTTTTATAATAATCAAAAAACTTCCAATAATTCTACTTGAATAAACACTACATAACTACATGCTTGATTTAATGGGCATGGCTTACTAGAGAAAATCATAAACTCTTTTTTCTGGTATTCAACATACTTGTTGAGAAACTTTGTTCGAGTTATATCTTTAGAAGCCCGTAGAGGACATGGATTTTAATTTAATCTGTTTGTAACTTTTCCAAAATTTAAGTATTTTTATGTATTTGTTAAAAATGATATTAACATTCAAAAAAAAAAAAAAAAACTTTCATTAGAAATTCATATACGACATGGATTTTTTGATCCGTCTGTAATTTTTTAATCTATAATAAAAATGTTGGGATCAGATCAATTTTAATACTATAAAGATGTTACAATTTAATGAAAATGTAATTATGTAAATTAATTTTTGATATAAATATCCTTAATAAAAATTATATAACTAAATTAATAAATGTAAAGTCGTGGCATCATATATAAAAAATAAATCATTGTCTCAAGTAATTTTAGAGAAATATTTATTGTGGTGTTTTCGTATTTTTTATTTTATTAATAATTATTTTTATATGGAGTCATATTTTTTTAAAACGAGATCTAAAAAATTAACACTTATTACTATATGAAGATTATTTTTATATATAATTAGCTCAAATTTAGATCATTTATTTTTTTAAAGATTAAGTGAAAGGTATAACTGTATAGAGTATTATTAATCATATACTGTTTACCAAATTAACATTAAAAATAAATATATGGACTTAGTCACTGGTCAATGAATCACGTACTAGTGCTAATCAAGCTGGAACGCAGGCGCGCAGACTTGCACAAGAGACTTTTCGCAAAAGACTTGTTCTGGAAAGCAGACTTGTAGACTTGCATAGGACTCTTGCAGACTCGTGGAAAGCGCGCGTTTCCCATTTAGTCTTTTTGGTTTGAGTCAATTAACATAAAATGTTAATCCAATAGCTAGAGGGCCCTCAAAGCGATGATTTTAATCGGTAAAAAGATTTGTGATTTCCGTGCTTCGAGCAATTATCATTTCCATTAATTTCCTTAACTCTCGTCTCAATATAATTCTAGTATATATTATGAAATACGGAATTTTAAAACAGACGTATCTATTTTTAATATGTATTAAATACACATATTTTTTTAACACAATAACATGCGTGTCGAACAAATTATTCGACGTCTATCTAATTATTTTCTTATTTTTCGTTAAAATATGTGAATTAAAACAAATTTAAATTTAAGTAATAGAATTCTTTAAAATTATAAAATCCCATCTCTCTTATTTTCTTATGTTATATATATTGAATTATGTATTAAATTAATAAATTAGATTTCTTACATATATGTGTTATATGCCCACATATATAACTCATAAAAATATATAAAAATATTTTTTTTTTCTAACGTATTCATGATTTAGTTGTTTCTTTAAGTTTTTTAAAATTCTATATTTGCGGTTGTACCCCTGTCGAGTTCGTATCTCGTATTCCTAATTAATTGAAGGGAAAGAAGTTGGGAATAACAAAAGCAAGACCATGATAAGAACAGATTCGCAAGGTCAATGAACCCTTAACCTCATTCATTAGCCCAAAAAAAAAAAAAAAAACCCGATAAGTTACAAGACAAGAAGTCAGTTTTTTTGCCCCGAAAGGAATAGTCGAGTTGGTTCGGATAGCGAGCTGAAGGGCCTAGGACTAATAGGTCCTGGGTTCGACTCCTCTTGGGGGTAGTTCTTCCTCTAATTGTGGAGGGCCATCTAACAGCCTTCTCGACTGAGACAGTCAGCCAGGGCTTGCCTAGGCTGATTTACCTCCTCGTGGTTCTTTGCCGGCTAGGGCCACGGGGCGGGTTTCACCCAGTGCGCACCCATGGGTAGCGGTTGCGGGCTTCTCCCCGACCCCAAAAGAAGAAGTCAGTTTTTTCTTTCATTTTTGGATATTTTAATATTATGTGACATTTTTTGTTGTAAAAATTTTATTTATTTATTTATTTTGTAACTTTTAATTTTTCTTTACACATTTATAAGAAAAATAAATTTTAAAAAGGAAATGCTTAAAAATAATAAAAAAACCATATGTTCTGAAAAAAATTAGTTTTTTCACACAGGTATGTGAATTTTTATAATTTTAAGAATTTATTTTTTAGTTATTTTTAAAAAATGTGACTAACATGCTTAATAGTTATTAAAAAATATTAAATTTGAGGAAAAAAAAGGAAAAAAGAAAACTAGTATAACACGAACTACTAAGGAAAAAAAAAAAAAAAGAAAAAACTGTCTATTCTTTGGTTTTTCAAACTAAACCGTAATTCAATTAATAAGAATGAAATAAACTAATTCATATCTAGGACAAATTCCTGTGTAATTGTAAGGAATGCAACTATAATTGGATATTTTTAAGTAGGGTTGTAAAATGAACCAATCGATTTGAAGTTTGTTCAAATTCAATTTAATCATAAGTTGTTCAAACTTAACTCAAAATATAAATGAAATAAACACAAATCATAATTTTGAACTTGCTATACTGTTAAATCATATTAAAATTTTGACTCAATAAACTAATTATTAAGACCTTTGGATATATTGTGACTCATGTTTAATAGTGCTCGAATAGATTGAAAAATATTTTGAAATTATTCAATTAAGGAGTGTATTATTGAAGA
>JAINTL010000105.1:0-34278 GCA_019916065.1 Vitellaria paradoxa | reverse complement strand
AAATTTCCTAAACTGACCTAAAGGCACACTTGGCAGCATTGAGCTTCAACCCATATTCATCAAGAGTAGTGAACAAATGCTACAAATGCTAAATAAGGGTCTCAAGCTCTTTGCTTTTGACCACCACATCATCAATGTAGACCTTTATTATCTTGCCGATGTCTTCGTTAAACTTCTTTGTCACCAAGCATTAATAAGTAGCTCCAGTATTTTTGAGTTCAAATGGCATGACTTTATAATAATATATCTCTTCCAGGGCGATGAATGAAGTTTTCTTCTTGTCAGGCTTATACATCAAATACTAATTGATATCCTCGAGCTCCCAATTGTTGAATCTGCTAATTGATCAATCTTCGACAATGGGAATGGATCTTTAGGATATGCTTTATTCAAGTCCGTGTAATCAACACAAACTCTCCATTTCCTGTTCTTTTTCTTCACTACTATTGTAATTGCTAGCCACTCAAGGTATTAAACATCCCTGATGGCCTCAGCATCAAGTAGTCTACCGACCTTGACCGACCCTAAAATGTGTTCGGGTTCTACCTCTCAAGTGCAAGAGAGTTGTCATAGTCTTACTTGGTGAGAACCGAGGTCATCTCCACAGGAAGGGCTTTATTAAAAGTTCTAGACTTGTTCTCTTAGTTAGTAGGTGAACCTAAGTTAATCTAAACTAACTTTAGATTTATATAATGCTTGAGTATGTTTGGGTTGAGAATGATGGAGTAAAGGAATTGTGATATTAATTTAAAATGCAAATTGAAAATAAAATAACTAAATTAATCTTGACTTCGAACCAAATCCAGTATTGGGTAGTGATTTACTCAAATGTATTTGTAACTCAACCTAACAAACGAACATGCATTGCTAGATCAGAAGATATTTCATTAAAACCTATTTTATGGAACTCAAGGTAAGTGGTGGCTTTTAGAATTAGTTTTAGACTCACCAGGACATTGAATCGAACACCTAGTGTACACGAGCATCAACTCGTAACTAGGCTTCGATTGTAACATGGGTGAATCAATTTCTTGAGAAAACCTCATGTTATGGTTTTAAGAAAATAGTTCCAAATCACGGGTCATTGAATCAACCACTTGGTATGCACAAGTGGCCAATCGTAACCAAGCTATGATTATAACATAGGTGATTTGATTTCATAAGAAAACCTAATTTGGGATTCAGAAAATATGTTTCTAACTCACTGGAACATTGAACCAAATACTTGGTGTGCACAAGTGGAAACTTGTAACCAAGTTATAGTTATAGCACAGGTGAGTTGATTTCAAAAAACCCTTACTTACTACGAGATTCCAACTAGAAATCAAAAGATATTTCATTTAAACATATTCTTTTACATTTGAGTTCACCAAACTACCACACCATCTTCAATGGCTTGAAGCCAAGAACAAATCCTAGCCTAACATGTTTAAACCGAAAACTTGAAACATGAAATAATCACACGAACTTTCAATTGAATCAAAGAATAAGATAAAAAGAACAAAGGAAGATTGAAAAAAAATACTTTCAAGAAAAAGCTAATCAAAGAAATGAAATTGAATTAAATGGAAGATAGTCACTTACACAACTTGCAAACCCTAGGAAAGAACTCCGAAAATTGAACCAAACGTATCCTTTCACTCTAACCCTAACCCTAGAAAAGTCATGCCCTAAGTATGAATAAAAGCCTGTATTTTTAGGCTACAAATGCTGAGGGTAAAATAGTAACTTAATAAATATAACATAAAAATCACGATTCAAGTTCGTCCCACAGAGGGGCGCCCGAGCTCCAAGTCAGGGCGCCTGAGGTCCAAGTTGGGGCGTCCAACTGAACTCCTGAGCCTCTGGAAAATTGCCATTCTTTGGGGGCACCTAAGAAGGGAGTTGGGGTGCCCGACAGGTATTCTATAGGAAACCTGCTCTCCGAGGGTGGCCGAGGTGGAAGTTGGGGTGCCCTACTGTGCTTACTTTAGCTAATAGGGCTTCTTTTCATCCTATCTTCTTAGCTCTTTGATTTTCTCTTCTTTTCCGATGTTTAAAAAAATCTTTAACTTCATAAATTGATGATCAAACACCTACGAAGCCCCATGAAAACATGTATTAGAGCAAAAGTCCGTGAAAGACTATAAAAATGTAACAATTTATCCGAATAATCATATTTCATTGCACAATTAGTATGCTCAATAGATATAAAATTTGCAATAATGCATACTAATCAACCTCTTCAATTAAGCCTTAGCGTGCTATAGAGCAGATCTTCTTGCCTTTTGAATCATGGATTTTACTCCTAAATTAATGTTCAACTTATGACTCATAACTTGAAGAGAAATACCTTGTATCTCTTGAGGTATCCAGGCAAATGTACCAATATTCTTATCAATATCCTATCAACTGTAGCTTCTCCTTGGCTCCCAAATTGGACCCAATTAGAAAGAACTTATCATTCTTGGCTGGACCGATTTGGACTTTCTTTAAACTTTCAACAGCTTTATTCTCTGGATCACCTCCAACATCATCAATCTTGGGAGTACCCTCAGGCATCTTAGTATGTTCCCCTGATCTTTATCACTTCATCACCATATGGGAACTTCAGTACTTGATGGTAGGTAGAAAGGACTACCTTTAACATATGAATCTAGGATCTCCATACAATTGTATTGTAAGAAGATAGTGCATCTACTACAGTGAACTCTACCTCGTATTCCGCTAGTCCTGCCGCGAATAGGAAAAATGACCCTCTCGAATCGCCAAACTGGAACAGAATTGAAACCAATAAATGGACATTCAACTAGTTCCAAATCCTTCTCTGCAAGCCCCAGCTTTTTGAACAAACTAAGGAACATGACTTTAGTAGAACTCCCTACATCAACCAGGATCCTCTTCACGTCTATTTCAAACATCTTCAAGGTAATCACAGTGCATCATTGCGTGGTTACTGCACCCATTTGCTTTCATCTTTAGAGAATGATATTCCCTAAGCACTTTTTGTCCTCAGACGTTTGATTGAGCAATCAATTACCTTCAACACCTCCTCTACCCTTCCAACATACTCTCCTCTGCTAGGGGATAAGTGATAGTGCTTTGGGGGTAATGTTCCATGTGAATAACATGAATAACTGCTAGTTTATGCACTTTCCTTCTCAGCCTAGCCCTTAGTGGAGGTTGTGCTTCCTCCACATCATCTTCCTCCTCCTCATTTGGTTTTCCCTCATTCTCCTTTGATCTCTTCATAGAGCTTGAGATTGATCATTTGCCTGCTTTGTTTTTACCTCGTAAATGTATTCCTTTAGATGACCATTCTTCAGCAAATCTTCTAGGAGATACCGTAAGGAATGACACGCTCCTATACGGTGCCCCCGTCCTGACGATATAAACAATAATCCCTATGATTTTCCTTACCTGGGAAGTCAAAATTTCCTCGACCATCTGAATATGGCTTATCCTTGATCAGATGGGGGATTCTGAAGATTGGCTCCTTAAACACTGTGTTGAGAGTTTTGAAGACAAACTTCTTGTCTTCAATGAACTCTCTCTTCTCTTTTCTTTGTTTTCCTCACTTTGACCTAGATGGCTTTGTCTTATTCTGGTCAGTAGGCTTTGTCTCATCCTCTACTTTAACATACTTTTTAATTCAGCATATGAGATCAGACATATTCACCACTGGCTTCATCATCAAGGAAAGCCAGAGTTTGTCTCCTTTCTGTAACCCAAGTTTGAAGGAGGTTACTGCCAATTGCTCAGAGTAACCTTCCACCTTATTTACAATTCCATATATCTTTAGGAATCCCTAAGGCTTTTGTTATTTTCTTCTTCATGGTGAGATGCACATTAGCAGTTTTTGGCTGTTTAGCATTAACCAAAAACTTGGTAGCGAACTCCTCGGCAAGTTATTTCCAGCAACTTATACTTCCTTGGAGCAACTTATGGAACCATTGAAGTGTAATATCCCCTAGGTTAAATGGAAATACTTGGCACATAAGCTTATCATTCCAACTCTATAGTGTCAAAGCCTACATGTAGTGTCTATAATGCGCGGTGGAGTCTGATTTTCCATTATACGTTGTGAAGTGGGAAGCCACGAACTTCTTTGGGGGCTTAAATTCAGTTATGGGGTAATTAGGGAAGCTATCCTTTCGAGCACTTTCCTTGCCATCATCCGAGTGGACTATTATGAACCTTCTAACTCTATACACTGCGTTTTCACTATTTCTTTAAATTTTCTAGACTTCTTTGTTTTTATTGGCACCACATCTTTGCTAGATGAGCTTTCTCCTTCATCTTACTGCTTCCTTTGACTTGAGTACTTTCTTTTAAGGGCATCTTCCCTTAGCTGGGACATTGAGATTCTTAGTCTTTGTTGTTGCATGGACTCCTGACATTGAATATGGGCTAAACATATACCCACAAGTTTAACACCAAAAGCCACCATTAGAAGAGCATTAGCTTCTCACCTGGAACGTTGATTCCCTTCACCATACATACCTTTTCCTTTCCTGGTTTAGGTCTATAGTAGTTCATCGTACAATACATCATAACTTTCTTCTGTACTTGAATCGGACTACTCATGGTCAGAGATCATGGCTAGTTCATTTTCTTTTCTTCTCATTGAGCTTCTGAAAGATCTCCTCCAACTCAGCCTGTTTTGCATTAGCAAAACCTTGCAAGTCTTGCCTCCTCTTAATTACTTATGGACCTTATGGACTAGTGATTATCTTCTCATCGTCTATGGACTAGTGATTACAAGTGCACTCCCTTTCTATCTGGGAAGCTTCGTTTTAGCTCCTCTTCATGAGGATTGTGGAGGCGTTGTGTCACCACCAGAAGTCATAGTTGATGAAAATTCGAGAGAACAAAAAATTACAAAGCACACAGTGACATGGCAAATAAAGAAATGAGCCGACAGTGGGCACCAAATGTTCAATAATAAAAATGCTACCAAACTTGCTCACCATATTAACCAGAAAAGTAGAATTCAAGCCTGCAAAACAAAAGATGTTACAGGAGGCCGGAGAGAGTCCCCGACTAAAAACCCTCTAATGGTAAGGTTAGAAACGGCCTAAGAGAATTGTAAAGTAAAGAGCGATGTAGACAATTGATAATAGTGAGCGTATTTGGATTTTGAGGCGAGGCTAAGTCCAATATTATAGTGAGATAGAATAAATAAACAAAATGTAAATAATTAAATTATAATGACTTCATATTTTGTATATATTATATCAAATATATGACGGTTTAACTTTCTTTTAATGCCCTTATTCTATATTTAATACTTCCCACCCAGATTGAATGCACGTGGGAGATAAGAATATAATGGATAACATATACTCTTAAGAGCTGTCTCGATGTCACATCTTTTTCCATTTATAAAGAAATGAACTAATTGGGCGAACTATGAAGTAATAAATTCAGTACATTTATTACCATTTCACATTTATGGTCATAATCACACCAATATAACTTTGTTAGGTGGTGGAACCCAACTACAATGATTTATTAATTATTAAATCAACACCGAACATATTTTTATTATACTCAAAAAGACACCACGTGTCTGTGATTATTTTTGCACCTAGATTGATGAAGTCGTGCAAGTAGAAGTCGTTAACAAGCTCATTTTGGTTTGAAGATGTCTCCATATTTTTTGAAGGACAGGTTGATGATCTGACACTATACGTACTTATGGCTTTAGTTTGAGTGCCTGTATTATATATATACACACACACATATGCATAGATCAGCTTAGCTTAACTAATCCTCAATGTGAACAGAATCAAATTAAGGGTTTCATATACATTGAAATATAAATTAATTATGGAGTTGACCCTAATACATACAAAGAGACAATGTAACCAGTGGCTGTCCTAATATATACCTGACCTGTCTCTAATTTATTCCCATCCCCAACTTTTATTCTTTATGCAATATTAAACTCATAATAATTAGGCGCGTGAATATAGGCCAACTTACATATATTTTCTGTTGGTGATGATTTAATAAGGTCGAGCTTTCTAAAGCTAGAGTCTTCAGCTACTAGATTCAACTTTCATTAGGGGAAGACTACTAGTAAAGAATGTTTTTCAAACCCACAGAGTCTATGGAATCCCAAAATGATCTGGTAATGCTAGTATGACATTAGAAGTATGGATGCAGATACAAAATTTGAATATGATATAAGTATGAATACGAATACGATAATTTTTAAAATATGCAAATTTGAATACCAAAAAATATAACTTTTATACGTTTTTAGTAACTATATATATGAATGTAAATCCACAACAAAACTATTTTAATATATCAGTATATAAAACATAACAAAATGTAAATTATAAATTTTATAATTTAAGGAGTTTTCTTACTCAGATCTAAATTTATTTTAATATATTTGAAAAAAAAAGATAAAATAACAAGATACACCATGGGTATATTTGATATGTACTTTGAAATGTTCGAGTAGCATATGTGCTCGATACGTATCTAAAATGGATGCAACATCCATTGTAAAGTGTACATACTTTCTAAATTATAACTAAACAGTTTAATGGTTGAATCAATAAAAAACGATCCATAATGTCATAAATATATCATAAACAAATTAATGCATAATTAAAATAAATATTAAAATAATTAAAAATTACCCAAATTTTTAATATTTATTAAATATTGGTCAATTCTTTATTTTTATAAAATTATTATCTTCAAAATTAATTTATGTGTAACTAAAAATATATTGATATTAAATAATAGTTGAATTATAATTTTGCAAGTATATCAATTAAGAACATATCATGACTTTACAGAGGAGTATCTTAATTTAAAAAATAATAAAAATAATTAGATGATCTTTAATTTGTAAGCATGTTGAACTGGCCGATGCAAATGAAACATGATAATGGTTCGTATAAGTCACGAGTTTAACCACGGATTTTAATAGTTTAGGCTAATTTTTTATTAATGAATTTGAACTATTAGAACCATTGGTAAAACCCAACCTCAAAATCACAGTTGGGTTTAACTGCAAATGTTAATAGTTTAGGATTTTTGATTGATGAATTTGAACTGTTACAACTATGAGTAGAAGTCAATCCCAAAACTGCAGTTGTAAGGTGAGAGTGCCCAATATTTTATTAAAAAAATGAAATTTCTTAGCATGAATAATGTAGGAGAATATGGTAGTTAACATGCTCCCTTACGCGAAAGGCAAGTTATTCACCCAAAAGTCACGAACTTAACTTTGATATCATATTAAAACCATAAGTAAAACTCAACCTAAACTGCAATTGCGAGGTGAGAGTGTCTAAAATCTTATAGAAGAATAGAACCTAGTGCAGATAATATGAGACAATATGAAATCTAACATCAACCATGAATCATACCATTTTGTAGGCCAGACGTGGGTTTCTCGGTTCAGTTGATTAGTTGAATACTAATTTTAAGATAAATGACACTAGCGAAAAGTTAAATCAACAGTCAATACATGGATTGAAATATAAAGAATGGAAAATGTCTTATGTCAAAATTATTTATCAAAATGATATGGCAATTAAATTTTATAGTAAAAATGCATATTAATGATTAACTCTTTCAGTGGCCAACAAATAAGCTGTATCGTCATTTTACCATAATTTCCTGAAAGAAAAAAAAATTATTAGTTTAGCATTACCCATGTTTGAGAACGTAGAATACTCTATATTCTGCACGAGAATGAGGTTCAAGGGTACTTTCTAGCTCAAGTATGTGGTTCAGATCATAGGAATAGTGCTAGGAATTAATTGCATCCAGTGGCATATATAGAACAAAGCAGCAGCAAGCGAAGTGCAGTAGTATCGACGATTAATCAATGATTCCAAACTGATCAAATGATCTAGATTGTCCAGCTCTCTCATTTCTTTGTCTTTGCAAGTAGGCTAACAAATTTCACGTTCTTCACTCACAAAAAAGAAGAATTAGAAAAAAAATACAAAACCGAACTTCTGATGTTGATTGCAGAAGAACATTCGGTAGGGAGTTAATTGTAATGGGCATTTGGTTTTGCCAAAAATCACAATATGTAAGGGATTACGTACATCTATAATATTAATAATAATCTCTCTCTCTCTGCATATATATATATATATTTTATTAGTTTGAACAATCGAAACAGTTTTGTGTGCTTAATTAGTTTCCTGGACTTTGATGACGAGGAAGATGACGAAACAATAACAAGTATTATAGCACTTAGTTAAATAATATATCTATATTATAGCATTTGTGGTAAGGGATGATGTCATGAGGAGAGAAGAGAACTGCCTAGTCCAAACTTTAGAGCTTTAATATATTAACTAGGTGAATTTGCAACTAAAGTGTGGTTATTAATTTGACCAAACACGCAGCACATGGTGTATGTGTGTGTGAAAGGGATCAAACAGCCATCACATGTGTTTTAATCCTCGCACTTAATTTCAAATTAGTTCATGCCTTTGCAAAGTAATCCACAGCATCAGCTTTCCACAGGCTGAACACGTGCCTGTTGGATCAATGGGGTGTGGGATTTGATGAGTTGGCTATGGAATTATAATTTTTGTAGCCATGTGCCCGTCAACCTTAGAAATCCATATCTATCCTCTCATCCTTTGTTTCTTTTGGTTTTTTTTTTTCTATGCCCATCAGTATTATTGTTTCACATACGTGTTAGGGTAAGCCTATCTGCATTCTATTAATTTTTTTTATATTTCACTTTTATTTTTTAACTAATTGAAATTACACAATTGTCTTTTTAATTAATGTTTAATATAGTTATAATATCATAATTACTCTTATATAAAATTCAATTCAGAGCATATTTATAATTTATAAATATTTTATTTTATGAATAAAAATATATCTTTTAAATAGACCATAGCGGCAATGGTAAAAATAGAAAATATAGTGAATGGAGTCCAAAAAAAAAATTACTCAAGGATGTATATAAATATATATATATATATCTGTATAGGCTGTATTGTAGCAATGGTGGCCAGAAAATTGAATCCAATCTATTCCAGGACGATCAAACATTTACCCAAATATATAATATATACCCATATAGGCTGTAATGCAGCAAAGCAATGAAGCTTAGAAAAATTGATGTTTCTTGCGGAGAAGGAAGAGAGATGAGAGGAAAAGATAGAAAGTTTTGGCAAACAACTATTTGATTTTTAGTCTTCTAGAGATAAATTAGGAGAGTGGAGTAAAAAAAAAAAAATAGTGGAGACAACATTAAAATATATGCATAAATATTTTTTTAAAAAAATAAGTGGGAGCAAGTACCCCTACTCTAGTACCCTTACTTCTAGCCCTACATAGAGTAGACAGCTCACTAAAATAGTTTTATTTGTCTAGATTTTTTTATAAATACAAAGACGATTACTGCTTTACTTTTCTTGAAAAAATTCGCTTATATGTATATGACATTAAATAATCTCATTATAAAAATTTCTATCTAGATTTTTTTAAATATTTCTTCTTATAAAAAATTAAATTAAAATTTTTAGAAGAAAATATTTATAGTTTGTTTGATAAATCTATTTTTGTTTAAAAATTAATTTTTTGGTGTATTGACTTTTCTATTTGTTAGTTTTTTACAATAATTTTTTTTAAAAGTTGATATAAAATTCTACTAAATGACTTGAAGGTGATGAAAAAAATTAGAATGAAAAAATATTATAAGAAATAGATACACATGAAATTTTTTATTTGAATAAGTTAGAAAATAAAATAACATAAAATATATTTTTATTTGTTTTTAAAAATATAAATAAAAATTATTTTAATCTTTAAAATAGTTTTTTCATTATATTGTATCAAAGTAGGCCCTATGGCATTTTTCTAAATTTGTAAAAATTTTTTGAAAGAATAATTCTATCATTTCAAATTATACATAAAAATAACTAGTTAAAAGAAAAGTAATTTTTTAAGTCCACTAGATGAAAAAATATGATGGAGTGGAAAAACCACTTAAAAATAAATAAAATTAATTTCACTTAATAAAAGAGTAAATGAATTTTTCAAACAGGTAAAGTAATACTTGCCTTCCTCCATATAAAAAATTCTATACACACAAAGATATTTTTGTAAATTGTCTACTTTATGGTTTGTTTAGAAAATATTTTTATTTATAAAATAAAGATATTTATAAATTATAAATATACTTCGGATTGAATTTTTGTATAAGTGTATTTTTGACATTATAACTATACAAATATATGGTGAAAAGAAAGGGGGCAATTATGTAATTTCAATTAGTAAAAAAGTAAAGTATAGTACATGCAAAAGGTGGTAGAGTGCAATCCTTTCAAAAAAAAAAAAAGTAGAGTGTAATTAGATTCACCCTTACTTGTGATATATATATATATATAAATAGAGTCTTGCAATGCCATTGTGTCACGTAGAACCTAACTTGTATTGCGGTTGTAACACGTGACACCTAATTATAACTATAGTTGTGACACATGTATGGTTATAATACATGATATGTAATTATAATTACCTTAATTATCTTACAAAACATTAGTTTTTTAATAATTACTACTTATTCACAATTTTTAATTTTGTTCAAACTATAATGTTCATGAAGATCACTGGATATTTTTAAAGAATTTAATTTGTTATATAAGTCTATTCATAATTATTTATGGTGTTCTAATCTAAATAGAATAGGCCTCTCTTATATTTTGACTAATCAAAGAATTTTATTTATTTTATATTAATTATTTTAAATAATTTTATTTATTATATAATAAAAATTCTATTTATTTTATACGTCTTGCATATATATTATTTAATTTATAGTTATTCATGGTATTCTAATCTATTTGATTAATTATTTAAAAGAATTTTATTTATTATATGAGTCTTCTATTTTAAATTTTTCATATATATTATTTAATTTACAATTATTCTGTTGTTCTAATCTAAGTGAGATAGGACTCTCACATATTTTAATTAATCAAATATTTTTTATTTATTTATCATTAATTATTTCAAGATAACAGTATTTTGAAATAAGATATAGCACTTATTTTGTTTAATAATAATAAATAATAAAGGATAATGCCAATAAGAGATTGAAATTCGATCCATATGTAATTCTTATATATATATGATTATTGGTGGTGTAACAACCCATATCTTTGGAAATATATTTTAAAATTTATTTTATTATTTATTGAAAATTTAAATTTTATTCATTTCTATTAATGTTTTTGTTTAATTTAATTTAGTGTGACATATTATGCGTGCATATATGTATATATATAGATTATAATGTTAGTGTGTATTCATATATTTGTGTTAGGAGTGTTTGATTGGGTGATTAGGGAGGTGCATTTCATTAGTCAAAGAAGGGGGTGAAATATATATCATTGGTAAAAAATGGTGGCTTTGAGTTTTGATTAGCCAAAAGGAGGGCATGTTTCTATTGATTAAGGAGGTGCCTACTCCATTGGTTGGGAAGGTGGCACATTTATTGTACATCAGAAAGGCAAAAAGGAGAGGCTTGCAGGGGAAGCCTCTTATGTATGCCTATATATAAACCCTCCCCACAACACTTCAAACTTTTCCCAACAAAAGAAAATCTAAGATATATATATATATATTGATTGGACTTAATTTGCTACACTTTTATTCACTTAATTACACTTTTACATAGCATATAAATGAGATAAAACTCTTGTTTTGTGCAGATTTCATCTCATTCCTCAATATAAAGAATGTGTTACAATTTCATCACAATTAAAGGAGGATTTGAGCTCATTAAAGTGTAAAGAAGAAGGAATGAAGATGGAAGCACAGAAGATTCAGGATACAACACATAATCCTATTTGAATATCTTGAGCAAGAAGGAAATGCATATTCGAATACAGCCAAGCAGTATTCAATACTGAGACTGTTGGCAGAAAACAGATTCCACGTGATTTTACAAATTTTAAGGGATGCAATCTGGAGGAAAGAGAGTGTGGAGGGGTGGCAGTACATGATCCACACCCACTCATACAGAGATACTGGGGGGGCGACAGAGAATTGGTTTTAGAGGGAATTTAGAGAGAGTTGGAGGGGGAGAGTTTTTCTTTTTGGGGTTGAAGCTCTTGAGTTTTTCTTCTTCTTCATCTCTCTGGTTTTTGATTCTGCAGATTTTGATTTCAATTCTGGTTTTAATTTTTAGTTACTGTAATTAGATTTTAGTTCTACAACACTTTATAATTCCATTCCTGTAATTAGATTTCATTTTGAATTAAAGAGTAATTTCCATTTCCAGCTTTGAAGGTGATGTCTCTGTTCTTCATTTCTATTATTCATTTTCTTAAGATGATCGGCTAGTTTTTCTTGGGCCAAGGCAAGGACAATGTCCTGTCCAATGATTTCCAAGATGCCGTTCTTCATGGATTAATTTTGAGTTCTTTGGTTATCAATCTTAGTGTATCTAATTACTCTCGAAATCAATGGTTCAATGTCCGATTAACACTTGTTTACATATTTTATCAATGAGTTCATAGAAGTTGCTGAATTCATAACTCTTATTGCAAATATGTATGGAAGTGCTAGAATTAGATCTTCTATAGTCTTCATGAGTAGATTATGCACATCACTTGTTTGATCCATGGCTTGTACCATTCGAAATTAATTTTCTCCAAACATTAGAGTAACTAGAATTGATGATCTATTCACTCTTGGTATTTTGAGATTGATTTGGATAGGCATTGGAATTGTCTTGCCCATCTTTTTAATATCAAGTTTTAGTTAAGTTTAGTTTTCATTTCAAAACCCATTTCCAAAACCATCAAAAATTCCAAACCAGATTTTCAATTCTTTTTACCATTCATGTGAGCCATGTTTTGCCTCTTTAATCCATTTGATTCAAACATGATTTGCTCCCTAGATCCCTGTGGATATGACCTGGTTCTTACCAGTTAATTGTGTTACAATGAAACCTTGCACTTGGGGGAGTTTGTCTTGATTTTCCTTACTTAACACCTTTAGAATCTGAATTTGCATCTTTATTTACATTTGAGAGTGAGGTAATTAAGCAAACACAAGCACAATTTTGGCGCCGTTGCCGGGGATCTTTGAAAAGCAATGGTGTTTTAAAACTCTTGGAGCAAGGATTGGCAACATTACTCACCATCATCTTCAACAACAAAGCTACTCAAGGCATTAGGTAATTTTGTTCCATTCTTATTTCCATCTCTAGTTTCATTTTTATAGGTTTTTGTTTTTAGTTTTAGTGTTTAAATTGTAGTTTCTGATTTTGAAAAGAAAAAAAAATTTGAGTTAGTGCTGTATTTTGTTTTGGATATCTAAATTTCTGAGTTGTTGATTTTCTGTGTTGAAATTTGATTTCTGGAAATTTTGATATTCAAATCTGCTGCATATGATATTTGAATGCCTGAGTTTACCTCTGAATTGCTGATCTGTTTGCCGTCATATTGCATTAAATCTGCTGAGTTTATATGTGTGTGCAATCTGTTAACAGAAGAGTTGTTCAGAATTTTGTGAGAAGTAGTTGAAAAATCTGATTTCATTTGCTGAAATTCATCTTTGAATTTTTGTTTGACTTACTAAAAATTCGCATTGAGTTGCTGTACATGCTGCTGCAATTTGTTAGAGGAAGAGGTCTGATTTTTCTTTGTGAATTGGTGATTTAATTGTGAGTTTGGAGGTTGGGTTGGAGTATATTCAAATCTGAATTTTTCTGTGCATGTTCTTAAGATCTGGCAGACTTGTTGGACATAATTCTGAGTTGCGTTCACCATCATCTCTAGCTGAATTAATTGAACTTGCTACATCTTACACATCATCTGAATCATCTGTGCACATGGATCCACCACCACCACCCTGCTTTACCGAGAGGACCACCACCTCTTTTGCCGGAAGGTAGTGTTCATGGAAGGATGATCAAATCGATCAAAATCCTTTTAGGCCTCTCTGTGAATATTCTCCATCCAGCTAGGCAAACAACACCATCATGCATTGTTCTTCCCATTGGACATCATAATTTTAATTTTAAACCAGGAACAATTCAGCTTTTGCCTACTTTTCATGGCATGGATTCCGAAAATCCTTACATGCATATGAAAGAATTTGAGGATGTTTGTGGAACATGCATGGATAGGAATACAAATGAGGACATGGTTAGGCTTAAGTTGTTTCCATTTTCATTGAAAGATAAAGCAAAGATGTGGTTGAACTCATTGGAGCCTAGATCAATTGGAACTTGGAAGGACATGCAAACAAAGTTTTTGAAGAAGTATTTTCCAGCTAATAGGACAGTGATACTCCAACAACAAATCATGAATTTTGCGTGTAAGCCTAATGAAACATTTGCACATGCATGGGATAGGTTTAGAGAATTGTTGCAAGCTTGTCCACATCATAGTTTTGAGTCTTGGAGAATTGTTAACTTCTTTCATAATGCATTAACTCCAAATTTGAAAATGTTGGTTGCAACAATGTGTAATGGTGAATTTTATGATAAAACCGCTGAAGAAGCTTTGCATTTTTTGATTCCTTGGCTGAAAATACTAAACAATGGGAGGTAGTTTCTCCATTTTCTGAGTTTTTTGACAGCATAGGTGCAAGAGGAAAGTTTCATCTCAGTGACACTGATGATCTTGGTGCTCGTTTGGCTGCATTGTCAAGGAAAGTGGGAGTTGATGGAGCAAAAGAAGCAAGGATCGAAGAAAAGGAAGTTACTGTGTGTTGTGTGAAACTTCGGACCACAAGACGGATGATGTGTCCCACACTTTCAGCTTTTAAAGAAGTTCTTATGGTCAAGTAAATCCCCCACCAGCTGCAAGAAATTACAACTCAAATCAGGGAGTGAACAACTTGCTTCAGGAAATCAGCCATATTCGAATGCTTACAATGCTGGACATAGAGGCCATTCAAATACCTCTGGAGAGCTGAGGCACAACACCAGCAGCAGCAGCAACCTCAACAACCTTTCCACCTCAACCATTTCATTCCCAACTTTATCAACCTCAACAGAACACCAACAATTATCAGCCACCACATAAAGATCATTAGAGGATACCTTGCAACAATTCATGCAAGGGCAAATTGGAACTAATAACCAAAATTCAAGGTTCCAAGATCAAACAAATAGGGCTATGGAAGACATTCGAAGTCAACTGTCAAAGCTCACTCAAGCTTTAACCTTGAGGGAAACAGGGAAACTTCCATCTCAGCCCAAACCAAATCCCACTGGCCAAGTGCATTTTAGTGAATCATCTTCTTCAAGTGCAAATGAGAATTTGGAACATGTGCAAGCTATTTCAAACATTGAGAAGTGGAAAACAGATTTTGAAACCAGATTATGTTCCAATTGAAAGAGGCAAATGAGCAAAATATGATAGAAGATGAGGAAGAAATCCAGCACAACACCAGCGGCAAAGCATTTGAAACAGCAGCTGCTCACCGAAACAGAAAACTGAATTGCAGCAAAAGCAGCTACTAGAAGAGCAAAAGCAGCAGCTGCACAGCAGATCAGAAATTGAAGAACAGCAGAAACAAAGCTGGACAGCAGTCCAGAAGCTGAACAAAAACAGCAGCCGAGCAATGAGGAGCAGAAAAACAGATTTCAGAGGAAAGAACAGGTAATTTCTAAAAATAAAAATGATTTTTCTGAAAATACAATCAAGGTTTTGATGGAAAACAGTTTGAAAAAAGTGAAAAAGTTTCTGGAAGGAGAAGATTTCAAAAGAAAACCAGCTGGACAGCCCTGATTTCATTCCAAAATTTCCTTTTCCTCAAAGGTTGAACAAAGGAAAGAAAGAGAATTTGAATTCTGACATTTATGAACTTTTCAAACAAGTCAGAATAAACATTCCTTTGCTTGATACCATTAAACAAAATCCATCTTATGAAAAGTTTTTGAAAGATTTGTGCACGGTCAAAAGGAGAATGAATGTCAAAGAGAGAGCATTTTTACTGAACAAGTGAGCTCAATTTTACAATTCAAAACCCCTCCAAAATATAAAGATCCGGGGTGTCCTACAATCGCATGCATCATTGGGGATAAGAGGGTAGATAGAGCCTTGTTGGATTTGGGAGCAAGTGTTAATCTTTTGCCATTTTCTGTGTACCAACAGCTTGGATTAGGGGAGCTTAGACCTACTAGGGTGACACTTCAATTAGCGGATAGGTCAGTCAAAGTCCTAGAGGTATTGTAGAAGACGTCCTAATTCAAGTGGAGCATTTTTGTCTTTCCAGTGGGCTTTATAGTGCTTGATACCCAATCAATTCAAGGGCCACAACCAGCTGTCCCAGTCATCTTAGGAAGACCATTTTTGGCCACTTCTAATGCCTTAATCAATTGTAGAACCGGAGTTATTAAGTTGTCTTTTGGTAAACATGGACCATTGAGAAGAACATCTTTAGTGTGACCAAACACCAAGTGACCATGAGGAGATAGAGGAAGTAGATTTGATTCAAACCATCACACAAGAGCATTTTGATAGAGAGTACTTAGATGACCCATTGGAAAGAGCTTTAGTGAACAGTGATCAAGTAGATTTCCTAGATGATTGTGACTTGGAAAATTTTGGTGGAGGAGAATTTGAGGAAATGAAAAAATCAGTGATGTCAGTGAATCAGTGGAGGCCCACTTTTGAGTCTTTAGAGCTGCCCACAGTCAAAGCAGAGTCATCTTTTGAGAAGCCACCTGTACTTGAGAGAAAGCCTCTACCTAATGACTTAAAATATGTATTTTTGGGTGAGGGAGAGTCCTATCCAGCTGTTATTTCTTCTCAGTTGAGTTTGGACCAAGAAAGTAGCTGGTTGATGTCTTGAAAAAACATAAAAGAGCTTTAGGATGGACCATAGCAGATTTGCAAGGAATTAGTCCTTTGATTTGTACTCATAGGATCTTTTGGAGGAGGATGCCAAACCCATTAGGCAAATGCAAAGGAGACTAAACCCAAACATGAAAGAAGTGGTTAGGGGGGAGGTAATCAAGCTATTGGATGCTGGAATTATCTACCCTATTTCAGACTCTACATGGGTTAGTCCAACTCAGGTAGTGCCTAAGAAATCCAGAGTGACTGTAGTGAAGAATGAACAAGATGAATTAGTTCCAATGCGCATCCAAACAGGATGGCGCATGTGCATAGATTATAGAAAGTTAAATGCAATCACAAGAAAGGATCATTTCCCTCTTCCATTCCTAGATCAGGTATTGGAAAGAGTGGCAGGACAGGCATTTTACTGTTTCTTGGATGGATACTCTTGGTACAATCAAATTGAGATTTCATTAGATGATCAGGAGAAGACCACATTTACTTGTCCATTTGGTACATTTGCATATAGGTGTATGCCTTTTGGTCTTTGCAATGCTCCTGCAAACCTTCCAAAGATGCATGATCAGTTTGTTTAGTGACTTTGTGGAGAAATTTCTTGAAGTGTTCATGGATGACTTTTCAGTTTATGGGAGTGACTTTGATTTGTGCTTGGGGAATCTGGAGAAGGTTTTAGCAAGATGTGAAGAGAAAATTTGGTGTTGAATTGGGAGAAATGCCATTTTATGGTAACTCAGGGAATAGCTCTTGGTCATATAGTGTCTTCTAGGGGGATAGAAGTAGATAGAGCAAAAGTTGAAATTATTCAAAAACTTCCTACCCCTAGATGTGTCAAGGATGTCAGATCATTTTTTAGGACATGCAAGGTTTCTATAGGAGGTTCATTGCATCATTCAGTGCCATTTCTAGACCTTTGTGCAATCTCCTAGGCCAGGATGTTCCTTTTGATTGGACATCAGATTGTCAGGCTTCATTTGATAGACTTAAGGACTTGCTCACTTCAGCTCCCATTATGCAGACACCAGATTGGACTCTACCCTTTGAGATCATGTGTGACGCTAGTGATAGTGCCATTGGTGCAGTCCTAGGTCAGAGGAAGGAGAGGAAGTCACATGTGCTGTACTATGCTAGCAAATCCCTTAGTGATGCACAAAAGAACTACACAACTACTGAGAAAGAGTTGCTAGTAGTAGTATATGTATTGGATAAGTTCAGATCATACCTAGTGGGATCTCATGTCATTGTATTTACTGACCATGTAGCATTGAAGTATCTTTTGACCAAATCTGATGCCAAGCCTAGACTCATTAGGTGGATTCTTTTGCTTCAAAAATTTGATTTAGAGATCAAAGATAAGAAGGGAGTTGAAAATGTAGTTGCTGATCATCTTTCTAGACTCCCACATCAGCACTTAGCATCTTTTGAGTCACCTATTAATGAGACATTCCCTGATAAGCAGTTGTTTCATATAGATTCCTCAGAGACACCATGGTTTGCAGATATAGCCAATTATTTGGTTTCAGGTGTGGTGCCCTCTCATTGGACCATGTTAGATAAGAGAAAGTTTTTTAGGAATGTGAGGAACTTTTTCTGGGATGATCCATATCTGTTTAAGTATTGCTCAGATCAGGTCATTAGGAGATGCATGCCCGAGAGTGAAGCTCATAGTGTCATTAGTTTTTGTCATACTCTCGCATGTGGATGTCATTTTTCAACTAGGAAGACAGTGGCAAAGATTTTGCAGAGTGGATTGTATTGGCCTATCATGTTTCAGGATGTGCATACCTTTTGTGTTGCCTGTGATAAGTGTCAAAGACTTGGTAAGCTCACTAGGAGGAACATGATGCCACTTCACCCCATTTATGTGCTTGATATCTTTGATTGTTGGGGTATGGATTTTATGAGACCATTTGTGAATTCATTTGGCAATGAATATATCTTAGTGGTAGTGGATTATGTTTCAAAGTGGGTAGAGGCCATACCAACTAGGACCAATGATCACAAGGTGGTGATAAACTTTTTGAAGGAGAATGTGTTCTCAAGATTTGGAGTGCCAAAGGCCATGATAAGTGATAGGGGAACACATTTTGTAATAAATATGTTGGCCTTTTGATGAGGAAGTATGGGGTTGTGCATAAGGTTGGAACATCATATCATCCCCAAACGAGTGGACAAGCCGAGTTAGCCAATAGAGAGATCAAGAGAATCATTGAAAAAACAGTGAACCCCACAAGGAAAGATTGGTCTTTGAAATTGGTTGATGCACTTTGGGCTTATAGGACTGCCTACAAGACTATTCTAGGCATGTCTCCTTATAGGTTGGTGTATGGAAAAGCTTGTCATCTTCCTGTGGAACTTGAACACAAGGCTTATTGGGCTGTGAAACATTTCAATGAAAACATCAATGAAGTTGGATTTCAAAGGAAGTTGCAACTTAGTGAGTTGGAGGAGATCCGAAATGATGCGTATGAGAATGCCAAGATCACCAAGGATAGAGTGAAGCAGTGGCACGATGCACATATCCTTAAAAGAGAGTTGGTTGTGGGTCAAAAGGTTTTGTTATATGACTCTAGGTTGCACTTGTTTCTCGGAAAGTTAAAGTCAAGATGGAGTGGTCCATATGTGATTCAGAACATCACTGAGTTTGGGACTGTTGACATTCAAAATCCAACCTCCAAGAATATTTTAGAGTGAATGGACAGAGATTGAAAGAGTATCATGAGAATTTCATTACTGAAATTGAGAGTTGGGATCTTGAGGATCCCCCGGATTGTGATTGATTAAGAAAGGAATTCTGATTTTGTACCATAGTAGTTAGGATTCTTTTTATTTTCAATTTTCTGCTTTTCTGCATTATTTTTAAGTTTTCTTTTTCTTTAAAAAAAAATTCTTTCATTTTGCAAGTTTAACAAATTGGTTTCAGCAGGCAACAGTCCATGGAAAGAAGTGGGAATTTTCTGACCTTGTTGTATTATTCTCTGGTTTGAGTAGTAAGTAGTGTAGCAGGAATGTTTCTGTGCAGTGGCAAACACCACTGATGGTAGAACAATTGAAAGTCAAATGGTTTGCATTGACTTCATTGCTGAAATTTCTTTGCATTTGCATGATTTGTTTTGGAGTATAATCCATTACCAAATTGGATAGCTGTGCTTTGGAAAGTGTTTCAGAATTGCAGATTAGGGAGATCTCAATTGAGCATGTTTTACTGAGGATCAAATTAACTTAGAATTGTGCAATGAGGTTTTCCAAATCTAGTACTGTAACAGGTAAGAGTCAGGTGAGATTTCATTCATTTGAATTCCCACAAGTCATTCGAATGTGCCATCTGAGCACAGGTTCTCAATTGTGAATTGAATGATTGAAAATCTACTACCATATTAATTGCGAGGCTGATCTTATTTGTATGCAACCCATCTTTCATTGTTTTCATTGACTTGTATTTTATTCAAGAATTTTACATTGAACAAGTTAGGGGGAACCAGATGTTCTGGTGGTGCCTTGAAATTTCAGCTGATACACTTCATTCAAAAATGTTAACCTTAAACTCAGTAGGTACTTCCTTTCCCTTTGCACTTTATTCCAAATTGTTTGATTTGTTTGTGCATTGAGGACAATGCTTGTTTCTAGTTGGGGGGGGGAAGAAATAATTTGAGTTTGTCTCTTAGTCTTATACATTGTGTTGATTGGAATGTGTTGAATGAAATTGCTGATTCACTTTGTTATACTTGTTGAATGGAAATTTGAGTAGTGTGTTTAATATAGCTAAATTGCTGAAAATTTTCAAACAATTTTAGAAATTTTCTTTGATTTTTGTTTAATTTTCTTTTTGTTTTCTTTTGAGTTTAGATGTTATTAGTTGTAAATAAACTTAACTCAGGTGACAAAATAAGGTTTGAGCATTTCTAAGGAATTGTTAGCAGACTTGAACACTGGAATTACTGTTTGTGATTTTCTGATGCAACCTATTCGAATAGGTTGAGGTATTCGAATACCTGTTACAGCCCATAATGTAATTGGTTGTGCTGATTTATTTTTGGATTAAATTTGGGCTAACAATTCAATAGGATTTTTCAAATTTAATTTTGTCAAAGTTTAAAAAAAAAAAGAATGCAGAAACATGGCTTAAATTTCTCTGAGAATTCATCACAGACTTTGGTCAGCTACTGGATTTCTGGATGGGAAATTGTATTCGAATAGGACAAGATGGTATTCGAATAGGCAGTGAGTGGTCAACAACTTAACCGACGTTAGGATGTGTCAAACCCGTATTCGAATCACCCTCCTGTGATATAAACCTCTCTGGTTCTCCTCATTATTCCAAATTAAAAGCACTCACAGAGATTTAGGATTCCTGAAAGAAAAACACGAAGCTAAGGTTTTCCTGAGAAGAAGATAAAGAGGAAGATGACTGGACCTGGACCAAGGCGATGGAGTCAGCGATTTAGGGAAACTATGAGAGGTGCCAGGTCTGTTTGATCTTCTTTCTCTGAACCCGTAGACATAAGTGACAAACCCCAATCTCCTACACGTTCTCCTACCACCGAGGGTCAACCAACCATTGAACCTGAACAAGCTTCAGTTGACATCAATGTGGATGTCAATGTTGAGGCTAGCATTCCAGAAACAGAGGTTCCTAGTGAGAGGACTTCTGCAACACCCTATTCTAACCCTAGGTTTGCTGGAGAAGCAGCAAAAGATAGATACCTTAAGTGGTATTCCAAGAGGGCTGTCTTGTGTGAGAGGGGTATCAATCTTGAAGACTATTCTGCTCCCCCTTATGAGCTAGTGGACATGATTAACAGTAGGGGATGGAATGATTGGGTTGTTGTGAGTCAGAAGGCAGTAGTACCTCTGGTTAGAGAATTTTATTCTAACACTGTGAAAGAGGAGAAAGGAAAAATTGAAATTACGACCAATGTGAGGAAGAAGGAAATATGGCTGACACCCGAGTCCATTGCAAAGTATGCTGGACTACCATTTAGACAACCTCTAGTTATTAATCCGGAACAGCAAGCTGGGTGGATAGAACAATTGAAAAAGGAAATTTGGTGAAGTTGCTTTCTGGGAACCCTCAAGCTCAGTGGAAAGGAGTTAGATTGTCAAAGGGGGACCTCACAGATAAGAGTAAAGTGCTGCACATGTTGGTCTGTTCAAAGATTTTACCACATGCCTATGTCTCATCTGTGACTCTACCACAAGTTGAGATGATTGGAAGGCTTCTTCTGGATATTCCCATTGACTTGACAAAGCATATTTGGAATACAATCACTGGAGCAATTGTAAAACCAGAAGTAAATTCTGGTTTACCTTTCGGGGGGTTGATAACTAAAATTCTATAAGGTCATGGAGTGAAGGGAAAGAGTGGAATGGAGATAGTGAAACCTGCCACTCGAATTGCTAAAACTTCAATGAAGAGAAGTAAAGGGCAATTGGCAAGGAAAGTGGCAGTAGAACCACAACAAGAACAGCAATCTAAGGGGCAATCAGGGACTGAAGCGGTGACTCTTCAAAGCTTGTATGCATTGGTGAAGGAGGTGAAGGATCAGCAAGTAGAGTTGGCTGCTGAGCTGAAGAATTTAAAGGACAAACAGGATGCTGATCATCAACAAACAATTGAAATGCTGGAGGGTTTGTATGCTCCAGCTGCACCTGAAGAGTAGGTGACACCTCCAGATCATTGAAGTCTACTGTTTTTGATCCATAAAGCTGGAATCAGTGAATGAATTGTTAGGAAAAAATTTAAAGCCATGTTCTGACATTAGAAAACAGTTTCTTTTGTTTTATTTTTTCTGTTCTGATTTTGTTATTTTGAACTTAAATGACTTTGAATTCTGAATTTGAATGCTATTTTGTTGAAAAAATCCATTTTGAGCATTGGGGTTGTGTTGTGATCTGTTTGGTTGAAATGAGCTCTTTTGTTTTGAATGGATGAAATGTCATAGCCTAGAATTTTAGTTGATGCCGATTGCTGAATTTTGAGATTTCAGTTTGGAATCTGAAATGTGTAAGTTTGCTTTATTGATGAATTGGTTGTGAATGAATTTAGCTTTTGATTTGTTAACTTAAACATAGATACTCATGAAAGAACTTCTTAATTGAATGATGTATTGTATTAATTCCCGGATAAAGTGGAGACTTGAACCCAAGTGAGGAAT
Organism: Vitellaria paradoxa; assembly: GCA_019916065.1. Lineage (NCBI taxonomy): Eukaryota > Viridiplantae > Streptophyta > Magnoliopsida > Ericales > Sapotaceae > Vitellaria > Vitellaria paradoxa. The sequence goes on along the minus strand of JAINTL010000105.1, from coordinate 11,312 downwards.
TGAGCCTTTTAGCTTATTTTTCTTGAGAGGATTATATTCATTCTCAAACCTCTATAGGTTATTATTTTTTTTCCTCATTTTCTTTCAATAACTCCACATACATTATTTTGCTTTGGATGTCATAAGAGTGATGAAGGAACTTAGCTGAAATTTTGATGTTTAGGCTTTATAATTGTTTGGAAAGAAACCTGAAAATGACATTAGGCCATCTTTTCTTTAATTGGGCCTTTGAATTTCCATTGTTCATTAACAGTACCTTAGCAACCCAATTTGAGCCTCATGTGAGCATTTATATATTTTTTCTTATTTACCACATCATTCCCTTTACCTTGAAATAAATGCTCCCAAGCCATCCCTATTATGTTATATCTTTTTGGATTGCATAGAGGAAATGAATAGAGAGGGTAAAGAGAATAAAATAAAGAATAATTAGAAATGGGAAATGTGATGGTGAATGCAAAAGTATTGGATGAAGGTTGAAAAGAAGAAGAGTGAACTTTGAAAAGAAAAAACTGAAGGAATAACAGAATTGAAGATTATTCATGTTTCATCCATTTCCAAATATATATATATATATATATATTTCAATTTTAGTCTCACATAGCAGAAAAGTGAAGGGATATGCTGAAAAGGTATGGAAGGTTAGGACATCATTACTAGGTGCTTTCCAAAAAGATTCTTTTGAATTCTTAATCCTTTCTTTTGGAAAAACCTCACTTTACCCAAATGACCTCCATTACAACCTAGAAAAAGTCCTAATTGATTCAGGGGAATTGATGAACAATCTTAGAGTTTTGAATGTCAAAAGACTCAGTGAAGTTAAATAATCACTCTTTACACATCATCCTTTCATAGAGTTATGTTAAGTCAATTTCTTTCTTGATTACCGTTTTTGACTTGTAGATGCACCTTCCTAGAATTTGATTTACATTTACTCTTTTAAAAAGGGCATCTTGAGAGAAACCTTGTGTGCTTCATTTTCTTGTGAGTGAATTTCAAGGTGAGATTTTGAAGTTGAAGCTTGGGGAAGTAGTATGGTGCAAAGTTCAAGATAGAGTTTGATCTTGGAGATCTATGTTGAGTTAACAAGTTAAGAGCTGAATTTTCATACTTGGTTCAAATGTTTAGCAAGTTCACATACCACATAGAATTTCATGATTTTAAATTGTTATCTTAAATTTCTTGGCTTGAGATATTGATTAATATTCTGTGATTATGATTTATCATTCATTTAGAATTTAAGATGCCATTTTTAGGATAATCTTCAAAGGATTGCAAGCTCAAAACATGAAGATTTTGATTGTTTTTAAAGTAGCCTTCCTCTTTTAGGCATTACTAGGGACTAGTAATGTTGTAGTTGGGGGGTGTGATTGGACTTAATTTGCTACACTTTTATTCACTTAATTACACTTTTACATAGCATATAAATGAGATAAAACTCTTGTTTTGTGCAGATTTCATCTTCATTCCTCAATATAAAGAATGTGTTACAATTTCATCACAATTAAAGGAGGATTTGAGCTCATTAAAGTGTAAAGAAGAAGGAATGAAGGATGGAAGCACAGAAGATTCAGGATACAACACATAATCCTATTTGAATATCTTGAGCAAAGGAGGAAATGCATATTCGAATATAGCCAAGCAGTATTCGAATACTGGGACTGTTGGCAGAAAAACAGATTCCATGTGATTTTACAAATTTTAAGGGATGCAATCTGGAGGAAAGAGAGTGTGGAGGGGTGGCATCACATGATCCACACCCACTCATACAGAGATACTGGGGGGCGACAGAGAATTGGTTTTAGAGGGAATTTTAGAGAGAGTTGGAGGGGGAGAGTTTTTCTTTTGGGGTTGAAGCTTTTGAGTTTTTCTTCTTCTTCATCTCTCTGGTTTTTGATTCTGCAGATTTTGATTTCAATTCTGGTTTTAATTTTCAGTTTACTGTAATTAGATTTTAGTTCTACAGCACTTTATAATTCCATTCCTGTAATTAGATTTCATTTTGAATTAAAGAGTAATTTCCATTTCCAGCTTTGAAGGTGATGTCTCTGTTCTTCATTTCTATTATTCATTTTCTTAAGATGATCGGCTAGTTTTTCTTGGGCCAAGGCAAGGATAATGTCCTGTCCAATGATTTCCAAGATGCCGTTCTTCATGGATTAATTTTGAGTTCTTGGTTATCAATCTTAGTTGTATCTAATTACTCTCGAAATCAATGGTTCAATGTCCGATTAACACTTGTTTACATATTTTATCAATGAGTTCATAGAAGTTGCTGAATTCAGAACTCTTATTGCAAATATGTATGGGAGTTGCTAGAATTAGATCTTCTATAGTCTTCATGATAGATTATGCACATCACTTGTTTGATCCATGGCTTGTACCATTCGAAATTAATTTTCTCTAAACATTAGAGTAACTAGAATTGATGATCTATTCACTCTTGGTATTTTGAGATTGATTTGGATAGGCATTGGAATTGTCTTGCCCATCTTTTAATATCAAGTTTTAGTTAAGTTTAGTTTTCATTTCAAAACCCATTTCCAAAACCATCAAAAATTCCAAACCAGATTTTCAATTCTTTTACCATTCATGTGAGCCATGTTTTGCCTCTTTAATCCATTTGATTTCAAACATGATTTTGCTCCCTAGATCCCTGTGGATATGACCTGGTTCTTACCAGTTAATTGTGTTACAATGAAACCTTGCACTTGGGGGAGTTGTCTTGATTTTCCTTACTTAACACCTTTGGAATCTGAATTTGCATCTTTATTTATATTGAGACTGAGGTAATTAAACAAACACAAGCATATATATATTTCAAGAGAAAGATATATATATATATATATAGAAAGATTATATTCAAAGCCAGCGGATTTTGGAAGATAGTGTGAAGTGGAAGAGGAATGATTTCTTTCTACGTCTTCTCGAAACGTCTGATTCATTTCTGTGAGACTCAGAGTAAGTTTTCGCCAGAGTTTTCGTAAAGGGAAAAGGGCCAACTTGAGTTAGAATTTATGCTTTTGCACATTAATCATCTACATGTGCAGTGAGTTAGGTGGGGTAGCATATAAAAATATATTCTTTCTTAATATGTTGCAAGCATGCTCGTTTGAATATATGTATATGAGTCGGTATTTGAGACATGTTTATTTGAAAGGGCTATATGAGTTATTTGAAAATTTATACTGAATGTCACAAGGATATGCTTATAGAATTTAAAATCTATATTTATGGATATTGGTATAAAGCATACTAATATCTTTGATTTTAGTGTTACATGAGAAAATAGATTAAATCTATGCTTAGGGCATATATGTATATGTATATAAAATAAATGTTGAAAATGGTGTTAGACATGATTTGGTGGAAATAACCTTAAAATAGAATACTGCCTTTTGGCATCCGGATGACATAGGATGGCATTGGACGACAACCTGCAGTGGTTTATCTTCAGCATCTAAATTTGGCCTACTGAGGCTGTTGCCACTTGGCATCCAGACGGCGCGATGTGGTGTCAGGACATTAGGTTCCAAAAGGCGATTTCTAGTTTCTTGATTTGGGCTCCTCAGGCTACTACCTCTTGGTGTCCAGGTGGCATGGACTGGCATTGGGATGCTAGCCTCCAGTGGACAAACTTGTAGTTTATAATTTTGTTTTCTCAATTTGGTTAATCGTATGTCTTATTAGCATGTGATGTAATGAAATTATGTGATATTGTTTACTTGTTTAAAACATAAACATGCATCGGACAATATGAAACTTAGGCCCAAAGGATATTATATTTCATAAAACTTACAAAATAAATGTTGAACATAAGAAACCAGATTTAGAAAGAATCTTGTGTATGATGCATTATTAATAAAGAAATTTGAATTGATATTGATTTTGATATTGAGGTCATGGAGGGTACTAGAAAGAGTGGGTTCTAGAGGCCAAGGGTCGAAAGTCCTGAAACCTGCATAAAATGGTATAACATAACTAATAGACTAAAAACCTGCAAAGTGTATATACGGCTTCCACTAGCGTATATTAGTACTATGACTGCAGGATCGATTTGCCATTAGGGTAAAATGAGATGGACTGGAACTACAGAACCAGAGCCATCAGTACGTTTGGGATTGCGAGACCATTTGTACCCTACAACTGAGGGCTAGGGATTTATGAGTACATCTGGGACTACAAGACCAGTTGCATCCCACGGCTTCGATTTAGGGATTTGATGAGTACATTTAAGATTGCGAGACTAGTTATACCTCATAGCTTAGGCTTGGAGACAATTTTGAGTTTAGTTCTGTGACCACAGTCTAACCCTACAGAGTACTTGACTTATAGTATGATATTTTTTTGGTATATATATTTATACACATTGTGATGTGATTTGAGATGGTGAATATAATTTTAGCATAAGACTATGAGTTCATGACTAAGTAACTATCTATTTTGGAATAGCATATTAGGAGCAAATATTTGGATATCATTGGTTATACGTTAAATGATTGCATGATTAAGAAAATATGTCCTTATATACTTGAATCTGAGCACACGTTGTTTAGTGCTTACCCCTACAACTGACCTTACAAGGACAGATGTTCGTGGTGGACCAATGGGATAGAGTAGCTGATTTTGGTTTCTTTTATTTATGTCTCACATATTTTGGATTTTAATGTTGGGCCCGATTTTTGATATATTGTATTGTAGCCCATTTATGGTAGATTATAGAATCTTTGAGTATTCAATTGATGAATACAGTAATATTAATTCGCTTCTTCTCTGATTTATGTTGGTTGTATGGTTTTTTTTTTTTTTTTGGTAGTTAAGCTGGTGTTTTATTACCAAAAAATATAGATTTACAACTAGCTCAATACAAACCCCAAAGGGTACACACCTCATATAGAGGATCCAAAAAATACTAAGAAACCATCTAACCTATCCTTTAATAGATCCACTTACAACCCACGTGGATAGGTTAACAAAATAAGACTCATTTCTTCCTAGCTTTGTTTGAGTTAGAGCTTGGCCCCTTGATGAGTGAGATGCTTGGTAGCATTTGCTCCTTAGCAAAATTAAGCTTTTGAATACGGTCTAGGAGTAACTTCTTTTCCCGAGCTTGGGAGGAGTTTGGTGATGTTTTTTTCTTGTTTCGGCCCTTGCTTGGTTGATACCTCATCATCCTTCGGCTCTTGCTTCAACTTTAGACTTTTGTCTTCCTCTTCACACTCATCCTCTTTGCATGATTATAAGATCTCAAACATATTGGATGAAGCTTGTGGCGTGTCCTCACTCATTTTCTTTTGGTGTTGGAATGCTTTTATCATTGTTCTTTTTCACATGTTGCCACTCATTCTCTTCATGCTGCTCCTTGACTTTTCATTCTTGCTTAATGAGCTTGGTGTCTTGTTTAGGCTTAATTGGACATGCCAATGTAGAGTGACCGAAAGTCTTGCAATTTCCACACCTTTTTGGACTCCAAGGGACTTCTACCTTTATCTCAAAAGGGTTGCTATATCCCAAATTCAACTTGAAGGATTTGGGAATGTCCTTCTCAATTTGAACTTCGATGCAAATTCTGGCAAAAGTGAGTCTTGTCTTCTTCTACGTATACTCATCAAGGAATAAAGGCTTGCCAATCACACTTGCCACATAACTCAATCCCTCATTTGACCCAAGCTCAAGAGAGACATTGTAGAATTTGTATGGTTATTTATAGTTATTTGTGGGTTTAGTCCCCATGTCCCCGAGTTGTAGATTTTGGGTGTAATAGGTGGTGCCATGATTATGTGTTTTACAGAGTTCTTCTTTTTGCTTCTCATATTTCTTAATAAATTTTTCTTTTATTAGAAGATATTTCTTTAAGTTGAAATTATTTTTTGTTTTTGTATTTATTTTTTACCTTATTTTTCAATTCATTCATTCAAATATATAAGATCTAATTTTTTTAGATTTTATTCTATTTTTAATGTAATTTGTTAACACTGATTTTTTAATTCTTATTATATGTTTTCAAAATTTGTAATTTTTTTATTTTTTTAACAAGTTTGGGGAAAATATCTTCTTTAACTTGTTTTTCAATTTGTTCATTTAAATATGATTTTCTTATAATTCTTATTATATTTTTATTTAATGTAATTTTTTCATTGTTGTTAAAATTTTAAATTTTATAGGTTATTCTTTTAACAATCTAAAAAAATCAAAATTAAATATAATAATAATTTTTAGAAATATAATTATAATGACCGATTGAAATACTATCATTTTTTTCTTTAATATATTGTCATTTTTTTTAGTTTAAACAGGTTTTATTCTATTTTATATGTTAAAATTATACAGTATGAAAAATTCGTGCATTGCACGGGTATAATTACTAGTATATATATAAAAGTAAAGTTATATAAAAAAATGCAATTATGTCATATAACAACTAGTTAAATATTATGATTGTGACAAATATTTTTCAAAATATTAATTTAATTTAATTAATTAATGATTATTAAATACTACTTATCATTAATATGATAATTATCTAAATTAAATTAAAGTAATCATTTAATATTTTAATTCTAAATATTATAATTAGCTAAATTGAATTTTATTTATCACTTAATATTATAATTTAAGAATAATGATTTTGAAAATATTATATGAATTACAATTTCTGTTTAAGTTGTATACTATTAAAAAATAATGAAAAGAAAAAACTTTATGTGACTTTAATGATTTTTTTGTAAAAGCTATTGATTTTTTAGAATATTACATGAATTAAAATTTTTATTTAGTTGGATAACATGCCAAGTACACTTAATCCGATATTATGATTGTGACAAATGTTTTTCAATATGTTTAATTTTATTAATTAATTAATAATTATAAAATACTATCTATACACATGCCTTTCAATATGTTTAATTTTATTAATTAATTAATAATTATAAAATACTATCTATCAATTATCATTATAATTATTTGAATTGAATTATGCTTATCACTTACTAATATTTAAATCTTAAATATTAGTATTTAAAATTAATAATATTTTTGAAATACTATAACGGATTAAAGTTTTTATTTAAGTTGGATACTAAATAGCATTAAAAATAATAATACTTTTGACTACTTTAATGATTTAGTTTTTAAAGGCCATTGATTAATATTAAAAATAATAATATCTTTGAAATATTATATGAATTTAAAATTTTTATTCAATTTGAATTTCATAAAAAAATTATTTATGTTGAATCTTATAAAAATAATATTAATTCAAATATACAACTTTCTAAAAAGACAATCTTATTGGAATATTTAATTAATTTTGTTACTCATTATTTAATATTATAAATTTTATTAAAATTAAATTCTACACTAATTAAAGTTTTCATCTAAGTTAGATTAGACTTCAATTGGATGGATGGGATAGAATTTGGGACAGGCTTAGGGACCACAATCCTTGAGAATTCTTTGGGCATAGGTACAATTTTCCATCAAAGGGAAGGCTTTATAATTATATCTTAAGTGGTTTTATGTGAAAATTAATAACGGAATATAAACGAGAGAGGATTTAAATTCTTTAACTTTGAATGTATTTAACCTAATGCCGAGAGAAAAATTAATGAAGTGAATTTTGGTTGAAGCTTTCTTTATTTCTTTTAACTTTTTAAAAAATTTTAAATGTCAAATTGACCACTTATGATATAATTTGTAAATTGGTCACACTTGTGATTAAATTATTTAAATATAAATTGGCCACACTTATATTCTTTAATTTTTTAAATCAATATTTGTAAATTGGTCACATTTATATTTCTTTGATTCTTTTTAAGTTCCTTTTATGGAAATTTGCACCTAGGTGGTTTAATCCAATTATCATGTTCAAGTGATATGGCATTTTATGCAATATTTAAATATAATTGCATAATAATATATAAATTAAATCATAAGCACACGCTTACAAATTTGTATGTAATTTATAACAAAAGACCAAAATTAACTATACATTTCTCAAGTATTATCTAACAAGAAAAAAATATAACAAGTGGGATATAAATAAGAGTGGTTAGGAGAAATTTGTATGTTAGTTACGTTACCATCCTCTACTACACCCAGTTTTGAGAAGTGATGACTCAACGAGTTTTCATAAGTAATAAGCAATTTAGAGTTGGACCTGAAAGATCTTTGCTACCTTAGATACTGACCGATCCTTTTACAGAGAATGGAGAATTCGCTCTGGTTATAACTAAATAGAGTAAGAATATGTTTCTTTCGTCTTTGTTTGTTTAGCAGTTGATGTATATATTTAGTGTTTCTTTGTTTAGAAAATCTTGACGGGTATTATCATTCCTTTGTATAGTCTTAGTGACTATAAATAGCCTTTAGAATATTCCTGGACCCTTTTATAGTACATTTTACATTAATAATACAATTTTCTTACCTTAGAGAAAAAAAAAAAAAAGAAAAGAAAAAGACTAAATGGTTTCACACTCAATTGTACCAATTTATATCATTATTCACAAGCAAAACAAGTAAAAGAATGTTAACAGGGGTTCAGTTAAAAATAATTTTTTTACCTCGTCAATAATGTAAGTTCAATTTGTAAGTTTTGTCCATGTAAATTTATTTATTTAAAAAATATGCTAACCTATATTTTTATATAAAATAATGATAATAATTTTGATACAAAATAATTTTTACAAAGAGATAAAAATAAAAACTAACATATAATACATAAAAATATATAAAATTACACTTTAATAATTTAAGCCAGACTAAATTAGGTCAGACCTATAAATTCAAAATAAAACAGACTTGGACCAACCTAGCAAGGAAGGCGTAAGATGCCCAACTCTAAGGCTCAGTTGGGGAATAATTTTTTTTTTTTTTTTAGGATTTTTTTGTAGATAGTTTCTCGGGGAATTTTGAAAGTCCAAGTTTTACATACTTACAAATTTTTTTAAATTTTTACCAACTTTGGGCTGTTCTCAATTTTTTGTGTGTATATTTTAAAACTTTAAATTTTATAAATTTTTACAAATTTTGTCAACTTCGAACAATTTTTCTGATCAAAATTATCAAACGAATAACTTAAACTACGTTCGAACGGATTATATAAGAAAATTTGAATTTATTTTCTAAATGCAAAAAAATAACTGATGCATCCAACTTTTTTTTTTTTTTGACTTTTTATCCTTTAAAACGGCCTTAAATTTTCTTTTATAAATTCATGTGACATATTTCTTTTATAAGAAGTTTAAAACGCAACAATATATTTTTGATAAATTTAAAAAAAAATAAAAAAAGTTAGGGGGTTTGGAGGCCGGTCACTATTTATGGACTTATAAAGATTAAGTCATACCCAAAAATCTTATTTTGAATAAGTCACACTTGCAACAAAAAGACCAAAAAGGATATCAGGCGTTTTTCACTACATTTAAAACTGCCAGTTTTATCCGAAAATATTGCACACTTACTCATAACTTCCGTGACTTTCCATCTTCTTTATAAAGCAAGTAAAACTGATTTTTGGAAACAAATCAAAGCTGTTTGAGAAAAACCTAATTCCGCGACTTTCCATCTTCTTTACAAAACAAGCAAAACTGATTTGTGGAAATAAAATCAAAACTATTTAGGAAAACAATACCACATAATAAAACAATACCGCATAAAAAACAGTACCACATAATAAAACATTATCGCATAAAAACAGTACTGCATAAAAAACAGTACCACATAATAAAACAGTACCGCATAATAAAACAGTACCGCATAATAAAACAGTACTCTCATTAAAACAGCACCATTCTTTGCACGATATAGTCATGCGGTACTGTTTTTGAACGAGCATGCATCCTAAAAAAAACAGTACCACAGACATGTGGTATTGTCACACATGCGGTACTGTCGGTCCATGTCGTTTGATATGTGAACTATTTTTGTGTTTACATGTGATGTTTGCATGATAGAGTCATGCGGTACTGTTTTGAACGAGCATGCATCCTAAAAAAAAACAGTACCGCAGACATGTAGTACTGTCACACATGCGGTACTGTCGGTCATATCTGTTTGATATGTGAACTATTTTTGTGTTACATGTGATGTTGCATGATAGAGTCATGTGGTACTGTTTTTGAACGAGCATGCATCCTAAAAAAAAACAGTACCGCAAACATGTGGTACTGTCACACATGCGGTAACTGTCGGTCATATCATTTGATATGTGAACTATTTTTGTGTTACTTGTATGTTGTGCATGATAGAGTCATGCGGGTACTGTTTTTGAACGAGCATGCATCCTAAAAAAAACAGTACCGCAGACATGTGGTACTGTCACACATACGGTACTGTCAGTTATTCGTTTGATATGTGAACTATTTTTTGTGTTTACATGTGATGTTTGCATGATAGAGTCATGCGGTACTGTTTTTGAATACGGTAATGTTTTTGTACGAGCATGCATCCTAAAAAAAACAGTATCGCAGTCATGTGTTTAAATACGTAATCCAGATCGTATATATTCATTCGATCGACGTTAATCTCACAGCACAAACTCGCGTAATCCGTGTGTATTCCTTCGTATATAATCATTTAACAGATTTTTATCTTACTATATCTTCACGCGATTGATAAGGAATGAAACAAAAACGGAAAACGTGATTCTCGGTTTCATAATTTTCGGCAACTTCATCTCAGTTAATTATAGAAAAATGGCATTTAAGTCATATTATAAATTATATTTAAAACAAACTCGTGGGACCCACTCAAAAGTATGACTTAAATACAAAATTTTTCACATTAATGTGACTTAAAAGCAATACTTTTTTTTTAGTGTGACTAATAACTTTAAAAGATTACCAAGAATGACTTGGATACAATTTTATTGGCCAAAAGTCGATGGGCCAGTTGAGTTCGTGGACGGAGGTTTAATGTAGTTGTAATGGGCCACTGGGCTTTTAGTGTGGGGGGTGGACTGGTGAGGATGGATTTCATGTGGCCGGCCTAGAGATGCCCAGGCCCACTCTCACCTTCACTTGGTTTCCGACACGTTTTGCTCGGATTTGGGACGTGACGTGTCAGCAGCACCCCACAACTTCACAAGAGAACAAAATTAAATTAGCGGGGCGAAAAGGTAATGGCGTGGAGCCACGTCATGGCCCTATCCACTAGAATTTATCCATAGGCGAGCGCGTCATTCAAAGTCCAACACCGTCACGGCTGCGTAAAAATGATTCCCACCACTCTCTTCTTGGCGCGTGTTCTTACCACTTTCAAGTTTCATTCCTCCCCGGACAATTTTCCAATTGAAAATTTCTTTTTCCTTTTTT